>VZRJ01011940.1:108387-355407 GCA_013397565.1 Ptilonorhynchus violaceus | reverse complement strand
GCTGGGGCCGCCGCGGCAGCGCCCTCGCCCTGCGCCTGGAGGTGCGCACCCGCGGCTACGTGGGCTTCGGGCTCTCGGCCAGCGGCGGCATGGCCTCAGCCGACATCGTGGTGGGAGGCGTGGAGAGGGGCCAGCCCTACCTGCAGGTAAGGCCCGGCTCCTTCCCCTCGACCGCCGGCCCAGGTCCTCTTTGTCCGACCACCTTCCCCCCGCTGTTTCTCGCTCGGGACGCCCCTCTTTCCCTGCCACAGTTTTCTTTTGCAGCCTTCTCGCCCTGAATCCCCGTTCCTCCTTACTTCTTCCTTCCAGCGTTTGGGTTATCCCTATTGTTCTGCGTTCCTTTCCTCTGGAGGAGATACTCCTTTCCGATCCTTTCCCTGCCAACCTTCCCTCTAAATTTTTGTATGGATTTCGTTAAAGGTGTGAGGTTTCTTTCCTCTTTATCCAGAAAATGCAACAGCCTTTTTCTCGCTCCTTGGGCACTCTCTCCCGCCTGCCCGCTGAGCCTAGACCCGCGGAGGAGAGGGGTGGGATGGCAGAGTCTCTCGCAGGGAGGCGCAGCACCTTTCCCCTCACTCTGCCAAAAATTGACGAAGCTTGGCCGTCCTGGTGCCGCCTGAGCTTCCTCTTTCTAATCCCACTGGCCTGAGGGCACGATCCCACCAGCTTCCAAGATTGCTGACGTCCCCGTCTGCTGGGGCACAGCCGGTGCAGCTCCTGTCCTTCGTGTTCCTCCTCATCTGGAGGTTTTTTAACCCAGATTTAGGAAAGGACTTGCAAAGTAACCACTGGGACTCCTTGGTGTGGTAAAGCAACCTCGGAGGAGCCCAACTGTATTGGCATAATTTTCTTGGGATGTTTCTGTAGTGGTCTAGATATTGTCAGGGTTATGTCTGGGAACAGCAGTGTGCAACAGGGGCTCTGCTGGTGCTTCCAGCCGGTCATCCCCTCCAAGAGGCACCGGTGGCTGGTGTGGTAGGAGCCATGAGAGGGGAGGGGAGCCACACCTTTGGTCCCCTCTCATCAACCTGAGATCCAGCCGGGAGGAGTTGCTCTGGGGTCGGGGCAGGAGGGACAGCTTGTCCTATGTATGACTGAAAGGGGGATCAGGACTGGAATGACCTGTTCTCACCCCCAGCTGCTTGAATAATAACTTTTAGAGATGCAATTTTAAGAGCAGACTTGTTAGAACTCAGTTGTTAGAGTATGGTCTAGGAGAAGTTGTCTGTCTTTCCTTCATTGTGTTAGAGCTAGTTGATCTTTGAAGCTGCTGCTTAAATTTTAAGAGGTTTTTCTCTAAGAATATGGATTTTTATTAACAATTCACTTCACTGTAAGAAAACTAAATGTGTAATATGCGCCCACTAGTATTTGTCAAGATTTTATAAAATTAAATTTTTTTCCAGAAAAAGGGAGCTTTTAGCATGAATATTTCCCTTTCTTTCTTCTTCTTCATTTTTTTCCCTATTAATTTGCTATATGAAGTCTAGGCAAATATTTGTCTTCTCTAAGTTCAGAGCAGTGATTTTCAGAATACTATTTTCTCCGTATTTGAAAATGAAGATAATTTTTCTGGAAACCTCAGTCTAAGTAAAACACTTATAATAATAAAAAAACCCCTATTCTGCTCATTAAGCAGTGAGCTCTTCACTCACAGAATGTAAGGCTTTCTATAAGGCCTTCCACTTCAGAAGATACACCTATTAACCTTTAAAGGAAACCTTAAATTTTTGCCTGGTTAGTTCATAGATCCTGTTGGGGTAAAGCAAGTCCTTTAGAAAAGCATCCAGACCTAGTGTAAAGACATCCAGTGATGGAGGATCCATCACTTCCCTTGATAGTTTGTGGCAATGATGAGTCTGTGCTGCTCCTAATTTCCAGTATTAGTTTGTCTTGGTTTAGGTTTAGCTATGTATTTCCTCTTCTATATTAAAAGCTCTACTCCCCCTGCGTACCGCCCCCATAAAGTTATTTATATGCCGCAATCAAATCACTCCTCAATTTTCTTTTTCATAAAATAAATAGATTGAGCTCTTTAGCATCCCAGGACATTTCCCCCAGCACTCAGAGCACTTTTGTGGCTCTTTTCAGAACTCTTATAGGTTTTCAGCATCCTTAAAGATGGCCCCATACAAACTCCATTCTTCCATGAGTTTTATCCACTGACATTCCATAGCAAATAGGACTGTAGCAAGTGCCTGCTGATATAGAACTACTGATACTTTTCCTGAAACACTACTTCAGCACATAAACTGCCATGTTAAGTGCTACGAGTTATTTTGTTGCAATTTAGAGTTGATAAAACACAAGAGAAATACTTCTGTTATGCTTGCTTGCAACTTGAGGCTTTCTCCATCCCCATTCCTTCTTCAGTTCTAGGCAGCATGGTTTCTTTCTAAACTGAACTGAGGTTTTTTCAAAAATTTGCTCAGTTAAAATATTTCTGTACTTGCACCAATAAGGAAAGGCCAAGAAACAAAGTTGATAAACAAAATTTGTCCAAAGACTTTTTCTGGTCAGGCAGCAGGGATTGCTATAAAATGAACAACTTGTTCTAGCATGCTATTTCAATAATATCCAATTCTTCCCTTTACTGGACAAACAAATACAGTTAATATTTTAAAAATACATTCTGTGTTAAGTGTATATCATCATAATTTACATTATTGACTACTGAAAAAGATTTTTTCATAGATAGCACCCTTGAAAGTATGTGGTTTTATGCCTAGCTGCACTCCATGAAATATGTACACCCTATAATGAATGAACTTACTTTTCTTTTTGGTTTTAGAGATATATTTTTATTCCATGACCATCCGTTGGAAAATGTGCATCGTGGTCTAAACTCTTAGAGGGGTCATTTTTTGGTTTCTTTGAAAGTTTTGAGATGCTTGTTAGTGGCCTGATGTTCAGATGTTCTGAAACACCTTTCTAGCCTTTCAAGTGGGCATTGAAATTGCTAGTCCCTTGGGTCAATTTTGCCTCTTCCCTCCCCCCAAATTTTCTCTCCTTCTTTAAAAATAGAAAGTGTTCTCAGAGGTAAGTGTTCTCTTCTGGGAAGAAACATCTAAATGTAGTTAGACTACAGCTGTCAGTAAGGGTAAAAGCAGATACTCCTCAGTCTGTGGAAGATCCATGTATTGGGGTAGATGAAAACTGCCGGATAGTTTTCAGAGAGAAAATGTTTCCTCTGGCATTTATTCCTCATCCTCTCAGAGCAAGTAAATGCTATTCCCACCATCAGCAGGCAGTGTTTGCCTTGAAAAACCCTGGTGACTCAAAGTCCTGGTTATCCAAGGTTGGGTTTTACTTACTGAGTTTTAAGGTGTATCCTGAACTTGGGTGTAATGAGCTATTTGTTTTGGTTTGCTTTTCCATGTTTGAGCTGTATTTAATCTAAAATGGTGTCTGACATGAGGAAAGGCTAAAACAATTTGGAAGTCTGCGGCTTAGTTTTCTCTAAATATATCAAGATGAAAAGTGTTACAATGTCATGAAAGAACAAGAACAAACCTTCATGGTGGACCAGAGTAGTTTTTCAAAGAGCATTGGAATGATCAGAGAATTATACATTTACTGTCTTAACATTTTAGAAGTCTGATATTGGAAGTGGACACCTAAACTAATTTTGGGAGGATGTAGAGGACATAGCTTGGATATGTGTATACATATATGCCTAAGTTTAGTGTTTTGTTTTAGGGAAGCACCTCCACTGAGCAGAAGGAGAAAAAGATCAGTGAACAAACTATTCTCACACATTGCTGGGAGCCTGTGGTGTCAGAGCAGCAGATTGTGAGGGGTTTGAGTGAGCATGTTTGAGAACAAGAAGATGTCAATGGGGGTCAGTATTGGAAAGCTGGAAGCTGCCTTTGTCTCTATAGGGAGGAGCTGGACCTAGGAGAGTTCATACTTAGCAAAATGTTACCTTGAAATATTGTCATGCTCATTTGCAGCATGTGTTACTCTTCGTACAAGATCTTGGGGCAGCCTTAGCTTTTGCATCTAGTCTTTTTTCATCCTTTCTTTCCCCCCATTTTTTCTTTTTTTTTTTTCTTTTTCTTTTTTTTCCCCCTAATACATCTCTTTTGTGCTTATGAATTGACACAGCATGCATTTTCAGGCTAGACCCATGCCTTTTCCTTGGTCTCCACCCCTGTCTGGAATTGTGCATCCCCACCCACAGCACGTAGCTGCTGAGAGCCCCATTTTGGGGAGAGTAATCCTCCTTGATGAATGCCTATTTTGTGCAAGTTATACAAGAGGGTTGCATTGTTAGAATCTTCTGTTGAACTTGCACAAAAATAGTCCCTACTCAGGGTGAATAGGGACTGTGTGTCACTAAAAAGTACTTTATTATTCATTAGAGCCTTGCTTGTTAACTGTCACCCAAACTAAAGAATATCTGTTATCAAATGTATCCCATAGAGTTAGCTTAATTGCTCACAGGGAAGTACTTGGAAGAGATTTTAAAGGACAGAAAACAGTGAGCATTTTCAGTACTTAACGATATGCTGCTTTTAAGTGCACTCATGCCAACAGCAACAAAAGAAGTGTTTAGAAAACAACTTGAAAGGCACCAAGAGAGAGATGCAAAGCGAGTGCCACACTGACATATCTCAGTCGGTGTTTTGTTGGAGGTATTTCATGCTTTTGGGCATTGGGGCAGAATCTCCAGATGACTAATGTCTCCCTCTTGGCTTCGATGTGGGGCATAAAGAGACACTCCAGAGTACATCTCCACTGGCTGGGTGCTTTGTAGTTCCCTTTCAGAGGTACAATAGTTAGGACAAGGAAGCAACAGTTGGTGAACAAAAGATGAGAAGAATTCTGAAGCTCTTGTGTTTTGCAGCCCTTGGGGGGACTGTTTTCAAGGGTTTAGTTGGGATCTTTTTGCTTTTATTTTTTTCCCTCTATTGTATTTTCTCTTCTCCTTTGGATTTTGGAAACACTAAGAAAATGAAATTTTCTTACAGCTCCCCAAAAATATGGAATTGTAGCCACCATGAGTGATGCAAAGGCTTAAAATAATGGGGGAATGATTTAATTCCCAATATAAACAAGTATCACAGAAGTAGGAGAGGGAAGAGGGGAGATTTTCAAAGGCACATACAGAAATTTTGGGAACAAGCATCACTAATAGTTGTGCTTGAAAATCCCCTAAGTGTTTTTAATCTTGCTCATAATTGAAGTAATTAAAGTAATTAAATCAAGAAAACTTGTACTGGATAAATGTGGCTCCTATGTAAGGAATGTTCCTTGTGATAAAGTGCAGTTTTAAGATTGTATCATGCAATATCTCCTACTTACTGATTTTCTTTCCCTTAAAACACTTGGCTACATGTTGTGTCTAGTCTATTTGTGTTAGGACAGCCTTTAATCTAGCTTTATATCTTCTGATATAACTGGAATATAAACTCTTAAATTAACATTTATTCTTGATATAAAGACTAGGTTAGGCCCTTGGGACTCCATTGCAATATCAGATTATCCCTGTCAATATGCGGTGTCGTATTTCAGCCACTGGCCACTCGTGCTTCTTGCACCTTCGTGTGGTAAGTTAGACAGGTCTCCACACTTCAGTGTTTTCATTTGTGTGGGGAGAAAGTGATATTTTTTATGTCTCAGGAATGTCACAGAAACAAAGGGGTGTCACTGCCAGCTGTAGGCTACTGGGAAGCCACCCCAGGCAGCATTTAACTAGATACAAGAAATACTCTGAAGTGTATTCTAGTGACACAGTCTGAATGAGAAAAGGTGTATTTCTAAGTAAGTACTTGTGCTTCATGTATATAAAATACAAACCCTCCTTTTGTAAAGAAAATATATGTCCATGTACACACACATACACAGGCATTATCTGTTTCTGTAAATACACAAATGGAAATATGCATCTTTGTGTATGTGTGTATGTCTGCATTTAAAATACAGACACACTCAAAATTATTTGTTAGAGATAAAAATTTTCTGTCCTTGTCAGAGTTAGTAGTGCACCTGAAGTACATAATCTACGTTTACTCTAGCATATGTCAGCCAGTTTAATTGGAACTGTACCAGGAATTGTGTGCAGCTTCTCAGAACTGCCGGCGTGAGTGAGATCCAGGTTTCCTAGCAAGCACTGAATCACTTCATGCTAATCTGCTGTGTAGGTAANACCCCCCTCCCCCCACCCCACACTAGTAAATTAATTACAACCAGACTGCTCATGGGACAGTGTCTGTAAACTTACTGATCCCAGTTACTTTAGGAACTTACTGCAACTACTTGATTGCTGTTGCTATACCCTTTGTATGGTTATTTTTTCATTTGCAGCCAGTCTCAAGATTGGCTCAGTCAACTGGAATGCTCTCAAGGTGTTCTTATACAGAGCAGTGATGCTTTCAGGCTCCTGCTTCGTGTTAGGTTGCTGTGGGTGGGCTCTGCTTTTCCCTTGCATAAGAGCATGGTAAGAACTTTGCCTGAAACTCAAGCTGAAATTTATTTGAGGTTGCAAAACAGTTTGGTTTGCTTATTTGTAAACTCATGGTCTGTTTGGTTCTTGCCAAATACAGTGTAAAACCAGCTTCTTTTAGGTGGTAACATCTAGTGTGTACTGGAACCTTGAGCAGCAGGATTCCATTTAAATTGAATGCAACAATAAAAAAGGAGAAATGTTAACCACAGTTATTTTTTTGGAAACCCAGAAAGGCATAACTTGGTGCTTATTTCAAACAAACATTTCGTTCATTTCTTTTTCGTATCATAGCAATTTATCCACCCTATTTACACTAAGATAGATCCTCTCCTGTGCCAATTTTCATCTTTGTTACAGCTTCATGATCCTTTTTGCCAAACTTGTCATTGGTCTTGGTCATTGACATCAGGTTGGTATTTTGGGGATGTTCAAAACTCCATGGGTTGGCTACAGAACATCAGTGGGTACAAGTTGAAACACAGCTTGTTTTTCTGTCATTTCCCTTTCCTGGCTTGTCCCTTTTTTCACTTTTAAGTGTTAAATTGCTGTTGGAACAGCAGTGATGGCCCAGTTAGAGAAGGGCAGCACACATAAATTGGGGTGGCAGAGCTTCTCACAAGCTGAGCCCACAAGGCGATTGTTGGATGGGGCCACAGTCTGAGAGTTATTTTGCACTCCTTGAGGTTGAAAGGTGATATATGTAATTTAGGACAGGAAATGAATATCATAAACAAAACAGTCTTGTACATTGTAAAGATCTGGGGAGGGAGTCCCATAAACACCTGTTTCAGTCTGTGATGACAGCTGGTAGGGCTTTTGGGGTCAGGCTTCCCTCTGCAGCTGTGCTTGCATTCTCAAAGGAGAAACCAGCATCTTTTCACATCCTTAAGAAATTACTCTCCCTGACTGTGGAGTAGAAATCAGAAACCATATATACCACAAAATATTTTTTTAAGAAGGAGAGAGGCTAATGGTATCTGAAAAACAGTATAACATGATTGGCCTCACATCTGGAAAAGAGCATAAAATAACTTGTACTGTCAGGAAGATTTTCCATTTTCCATATGTTGTTTCAACTTCTAGGTAATGTGAGGAAGGAGATACTTAATTATTTGATGGACTGCACAACTTAGTCCAGAGTTCAATATGCCATTTTATGCAATATTATCAAAGGGAGCACAAAAACTTTAAATGTTTCACATGTAAACAATTTACATAAGCAAATTCTGAAATAGACATCTTTGTGATCATGTAGCATGACTTCTGAAACTTTGTTTTAAACACTTAGTCTTTAAATAACCAACGATAGTCATACTAGAAAAATATAGTCTCCTCACCCTTCTCTTTCACTAATGCTTATACTTCTGTAAAGTCAATGTGTAACTTGAAAACTTTCTGTTCATTAAACATATGATATATATTTTTTATGTGTATAAGAAACTGAAGAATCTGGATGTAAATACTGAATCAGTGCATAAATCCATATTGTAGATTTATCCACACTCACACATGTGAGTGTTTCAGAAAATCAGTTTTAAGGACTTGACAATTATTGAAGATCTCTGTTGGGACTCCATGAAATTCAGGGGACTCGTATCAGTATAATCTACTCTACAAAAGACACAGGTTTTCTAGCTAACTGTATGGAGTAGCAGAACCAGATCTGTGTAAAAAAAGTCACCATGTTAGAGCATTTTCCCTCCTTTTAGGAAGAATAAATTGTTCCAATTGAAACCCATCTTCTTTAAATTTTGGACCATCTGTGGTAGATATCAAACTATTTTAATGCTGTTGATGAAAATGTCCCACTCCTTTCTCTACAGAATTAAATAAGTGAGACTTGTGAATTTAGGTGAGTTCTGTGTTACAGTAGTCTGGACTTGAGGGATTTTAAAACCAAATTTATATTTTCTTAGTTCAGCTGAAGCCCAGATGCCCAACTTACACCCTCTGGCCTTTGGTGGATCCATCCTTTTTACTGCCACTTTTCAAAGGCCTTCAGAAGTTCCCAGCTTTCTCCTTTGACCAGACACAAGGACTTAATTGGAGTGTAGGCAGTCCAAATGTGGTGGTTTTGACTGCATTTGCACCATAGGCGTAGGGCTTTAATTTATTTTTATTTTTCTACTCTGAAAGGAAGCATAGGATTTGTATAAAGGTACAGACATACCTACACAGATATATCTACAACTAACATTTTTTACTTTTCTAAGCTGTGGCTGAAAAAGATCATCACAGATTGTCACTGTGTCTTCATTTTTGAAAATCACCTTTTGTTCATTATGTTTTGTACACAAACACATAATAAAGGCTTTCAAGCCCTGATGAGTAAATTGAGCAAAGTCTCCATAGCTTGACTTAAAATCTTCTCTGTGAACAGAAAGAGATTCGCATGGCTCCTGGGCAATATGGCATTATTTTGTTTTAAAACTCATAAACAAACCATTTTCAGGTGAGAGCTTGAGCAATCAAATTTCGAGTTGTTCAGATTTTTTTGTTTTGTTGCATCATTTAATTTTATTTTGGTGATGAACATCTGGATAATTTTCTACAAAGAAAATAAAAATAGTAATAGGCACATCTAGCCACAAAATAATTTCAGGTGAGTCACTGAAATCACTGAAATCAGTGAGGTGCTGTTCATTGTTGATGGCAGGGGTGGGCAGCCAGTTCCCCGGGCAGGCAGCAGTGTGAGTGCCCAACACAGCTCCCATCCCACGGGGAACAGCCTGGTCCTTTCCTGGGGGCCTGGGCTCCAGGACCACTTTCCCCAAAGCATTCACCAGCAGCCACAGAATGAGTCCCTCGTGGTGAGGGACCTGTGACCTGTCTTTGACTGCCATCCAGGCAAGTGAAATAATTACACTGACAACCATGTTATCAAGGCACATCTGAGCTAATACCTTAATTACAGAACTTCTTTGAGTTATTTTTGCATTCTCGCCTCAGGCTCATGGAAATCAGGCCTATATCACAAGAGGTTTTTCTCTGGTTAGAGCTGTGTCCTCTAGGCTTGTGACAAGATGGTGAAGTTCACCATAAAATATTTGAGTGTGCACACCTAGCTTTTATTCATATTTCTCAGCTTTCCTTCACACTGGTTTCAGTCAAAGACTTTGAGTCTGTTCACATGAGGAAAAGCTGCTCTTGCATTTGTATTCCTCAATATTTCAATGAATGAGTGCTTTTTCTAAGAGTGCCTTCCTCTGATTTAAGGTAACATTTCACCGGATATCACACTTCAATAAAAGCTGATATTCACAAGGTTACATTTCTCGTCCAGACAAGCCCTTACTATTTTAAAGATGGAAGCAGAGATTCTATAGAGGAGTTTTTTCAGAGCTGGAAAGGTATTATGTATAGATATATAATGCCTCTTCCCAAGTTCTGATGCAAGGCTAAAGTGGAGTGTTTTGATCCCATAAAGTACCCATCTTCAAAGAACAATCTCAGAACAAGTCTATTATTTTTGTCTGGACAACAGCAAACCCAAAATTATTTCTCTAAACAAATACAACTCATCAGTTCACTTGCTTTCAGGTCCCAGGCCCCTCTTTTGCTCTTTTTGGTGATTATTTTTCCATGTGCCTATTCTCTCATGTATGTACTTAATCATTTGTAAGAAGTGGTGACAGAAAAAGAAGAACTCTGTAGACTCTTGCCCACACACAGATTTCTAGGGTGGAATTAAGTTTAAGATTGCAGCTCCTGAATGACCCTTTAGTGAATTAATAAGGTTTCAGTTATTTTTTACTGGTATCAAAATACTTGGGCATAACATTTTACAATTTTTCAGGTTGGTTACCTCAACTTTTACAAAAGGGGAAAAGCTAGAAATCTTTCTAAAAGTGAACAGAGGTCCAAACAGCCACAGAAATAAATGCCTGCCAGGACCAGGCAGTGCTGCATTATTTTGCAAAGGATACCACACAACTAATGTTGTCTGCCTGTAGTCTGTTTGGTATGAGAAATACATTGCTTAGTTAAAAGCCACCCTCCCCACCCCAAACCAGGCGGAAACAGCCTGAAACTCAAGGGAGGGTGCCCAGAGGAGGTGCATCTGAGGCAGTAGCCAGCCCTTCCCAGGTGGCCGGGGTGGGAGGAGAGGGAGGGCCGGGTCCCAGCTGCACGGGGCCGCGGGAATTCGGGGTGAGGAGGTTAATGACCTGACATCGCTGCCATGCTACTCCATTGTGCCGGGCCTCCGCTGAACCCTGGATGGGAAGCATCTTTCTTACAAACAGCTCCCTTGCCTCTTCCAAAACCTCAACCTAATCCCAGCCCATCAGCTTTTGTATGAAATGAGCACTTTTCATGCTAGTTAAGCCGTAGGGTTTCTGGTTCCAGACAATGTTCATTCAAGAGGTTTGTTTTTTGTGGGAAAGAAAAAACATAGGAAAAGTTGTGAAAAGAAGGAGACACAATATTGTTGATGCAAATATTAAGTGAAATTCATTCTCTCCATAATTTCTCCTGAAGTTTATGACATCCCAGTTATGATAAATAAGGTTCCTTGGTTGTTGGGTCCAGCCTTTATTTCTGCAGTTACATACAGGCAGCATGTTGCTAAAGTTACTTAAAATATTCTTTAAGTTGTTTATTGAGAAGGGTTGCTTTCTTGAAGATTTTGTATAAAAAATAGTTCAGTGCCACCTCAAAGTTATTGTTTGATTCAAAACTGATGCTGCAGAATTTTACATGTTTGAAGGGGCTTCAGTACTGGACATAGAGTTTCATTTTTAATATTAGATTTTAATAATGGGTCATCTTTCTTTTATGACAGGATTATTTTACAGATGAAAACAGAGTGCTAAAAAAGGACCCCCAACAGGATTACCATCTGGAATATGCCATGGAAAACAGTACACACACAATATTAGCTTTTAGCAGAGAGCTGCACACTTGTGACACAAATGACAAGAGCATAACGGTAAGAGTCTCTGACTACATGTAGACAGATGACATAATTAATACAGAATACATGTACATGTGGTTATTAAGCTGGTAATTAAAATCTCTTGTTAGTAAAAGGACAGAATTAGAGAAATTCACTTTCCAAAATACGTTTGCTCAACTTAAATTAACCAGGAAAAATACTTGTGCTAGTTTTATTAAACTACTATGTTTAAATCTTGGCTTTCTTTGTCCTTCTACTTTAATACATTATGTTCTGTAATTTCTAACAAGTGTACACAGGATTGAAATAGATACCTCTGGGCCATCAAGTCCTGTATGCCATTGTTACAAACATTCCAGAGAGGCCAAATTGAGAAACACTTTTAAGATTCTGCACTAACTCGTGCAGAATTGATCTCAGAGATAGATTTTTAAAAAGTTTGGAGCAGAGATATTTAAAGTATCCGTTTATTTTATTCTTCTATTCAAAATTAAAAGTTGAAGAATTTTATGGTAAAACTTCCCATGGTAAAATAATTTTCGTGGTAAATTCTTCTACTGCCCAAGGGACTGCTGTGCTATTTCCTAAGCATAATTTTAAATCACATTGATGACTTCTGCATTGGAAATGACAGATAGGTTAGAGAGATTTGCAAGGCTTTCTATGCTTTGGCTTGTTTACTACTTCTTTTGGAAGCATTACGATAGGAGTAAAACACTATTTCCATGATCTGTGTTTTTACAATATATGCAATAATAGCAACATGAGAGGCTGAAAGAAGCAGGAAGCAAACCACAGCTGTATAAACCACCAGTTTTCCAGGCACTCAATGGATCTCTGGTTTGCACACCTGCTCCAAATTCTCAGTAGAATTTAACATTTTGGGACACTTCAGGATTTATTATAGCACTTTGTCTCAAGGGTCATTATTGCAATCTGAGAATGGTTTACAGAGAATTGATCTGTGCACTGGCTGTAGATTGATTTTTAAGATGTAAATCTGTTCTGTAACTGTATGTCTATTTCCCCATGTATCTAAGGACAGCATTTCACTGAAGGTATTCACATCTTCACAGACCTGAGCCTGGAAAATGTTTGGGGGGGAAACATTCTGGTTGCTGGCCAAATAAGTAACATCTCTAGAAAATGTTTATCATGCATTTAGTTGGTTACCTCTTTATGAGTCTGTTCTGCCATTTGCAGATATGATTTCAATTCACAACATTAAGGAAGGAATCTATCAGAGAACAATTTAACTTCTGTGCATTTCCAATTAACCCTTTGAGTATATTGAGTATATTAATTTTAAAGGCCAGATTGTGTAAGTAGATGAATGCTCCTCTGGTAGACATTGTCATTGTTCAAATACAGCTACACCTATGTCATAACTGTTGTAGTAATTATGTAAACTCTGTAAAGAAGATGTTGCTCCTATCCCTTATGGACATTTTGTTTTGTTTTGTTTTTTTTTTTCAGGAGAGCACAGTGCGGGTGATATGGGCCTACCACCACAAAGATATGGGAGAAGCAGGTCAGAATTACCATGGATCTAATCGTGGTACAAAAAGTCTGCGTTTGCTGAATCCTGAGAGAGAAGAAGTCTTATCTGCCTCTTTGCCGTTCTTTGACTTGACAAACAAAGACGTAAGTTACTCCATGTTTTGGTTTATATGGAGACGGGAATAAGGTGGTAACCAAAGCTTTGGGCTGTTTTACACAACAGATAGTGTGACTTTTATGTATCAATTAAATATAAGGAAGAAATTCTTCACTATGAGGTTGATGAGGCATTGGAACAGGTTGCCTGGAGAAGTTGTGGATGCCTCATCCCTAGAAGTGTTCGAGGTCTGGCTGGATGGGGCTTTGAGCAACCTGGTCGAGTGGAAGGTGTCCCTGCCCAAGGCAGGGGATTGGAAGCAGATGATCTCTAAGGTCCCTTCCAACCCAAACCATTCTATGGTTCTATGATAATACTGTGTTCTTGCCCTTTTTATTAAGACAGGTGCCTGTACCAGACAAGGACACAACATATTGGTGCCAAATGTTTAAGATTCCCGTACAACATGAAAAACATCACGTGACAAAGGTGAGTGATTCAGACTGAGCAAATTTAGAGGAATTTAGATAATAATTATATTTCAATTCTTGCACTTTTTTCACTGCTTACTGGAGGGAAAACAAGAGCCCTTGTCTGTATTCGCAAACATTGGTCAAGTGTATGTGTATGTGTGCCCCGACAACTGGCACACACAGTGACAGAGCCCCTTTCTTTCGGTTCTCTTCTCCTTCATCCTCTCTCTTTTAAGAAAATGAGGTTGAAAATTATTTCTGTCTGTAAATATTTCTGACAAGGACTAAGTAAAATTGTCCAAAAGCATGTTACATCAAGTTTCTACTTTTATATGGGAATTTAATGAATTTCTTGTAACAGATTTTCAGTTAAAAAATAATTAAATGTTCAAATAAAGGGCCAGGTTCTTATTTGATTCCAGTCACCTCTCTTGTGACGACCACCGTGGGGTTATGCCAGGTTACATCACATAAGCACACACACAAGTATTTTCAGCAGTGTAAAGGCTAAATACTATGAAAAAAAGAGATGAAGGTTGTAGTTTATTTTAAAAATAATGAAAATGTGTGAGTAAACATTCACACAAGGCTCAGCAGGATCCTAGGTGATTTCAAAACCCACATGCATAAACATGTTTTCCTATAACGCACTTTCTATCTTTTCTTTCAGTTTGAAATAGAAAGCTTAAGAGTGCTGAGGGAAAGATGGTTCTCACATTTCTTCCCAAAAGCAATGTGCTGTAGACTTCATAAAAGAACAAATTCTTATTGTTCTAATATGCTGAAGATAGCACAGTAAGATAGTTCTGGCCCTCATTTTTATCTTTCTCTGAACCCACAAATGCGTTTAGTATACTATTCTATTTCTTTTTTTTTGTTACTATTGCCAGTCATATTTCTTCAGTGCATTCAGTAAGACGGAAATTTTTGAAATTTTAAATTAACTCAGACAATTTAACATGTGATCTCCAGTGTCTGTATGATAAATACCTATAATTACTCTGAAATATTGTAGGTTTCTGCACTTTATCAGAATGAACAATTTCAAGGCCCAAATTTCTGCCTTCAGGTACTTGATCTTTAATCACATTCAAAATTTATGACAGCTACTTTCACACATCTGTATGAAAAGGAGAATTTACTTGTGTTAGAGTATATATGTCAAGATCCCTAGTTTTCTGCTTTCAAGTGACAGCTTCAAAATGGTAGTATCAGAATCAAGCTTTTCATGTTAAATTTGGTGGCAGTTGGAGATACATGCTGTTCTGCTAAAAAGTTCTCTGAAAGTATTCTTTATTTATAATTTCTGAATTTATTTTCTAAATGCTTTGCCTGACTGCACATACAGTTGCTCGGTTTTTTAAAAAAATTGTGGTTGGTTGAAGCTAAACCAAGATTTTAGCTCAGAAATACACTGTCTAATTTTTCAGAGTAGTGTTATATTCTTAATTTTTACAATAATGTATGAAGAATATTAACATTTTAGAAATCATGTTTTCAAATTGGCAATTTTTTTTATAAAGTTAAAAATTAAGGTAGAATCCTCAGTGATTTTTCATCTTCAGAGAAGCAAGAAAATTTCATATTGCTGCTTAAAAGATGTTTACAGAGACAAAAATGAATACAAAAAGAGAGTAGAATTATGTAGGAACACTTCCTCAAAGTGTTTTTTCCAGGGGCACAACTTTTATTTTCATATAAGTGACTTTTTTAGGTGCCACATAGAGAGGGTTGTTGTGGAATTGTATCTATGTGCTCTTGCAAACTGATTAAACATTTCCTAAAGCCTACTGGTACACAAAGGATGGGGCTTATGGCTACTCGGGAAGATATTAGCTTTGCAAACAAAGGCTGAATTTCACAAAGGGGAGGGCGGATGAACTCTTTGGCCTGATCAAACTGCCTGTGTTAGTTAAATACTTATGTACATGTTGATTCTGGATTCCTTCTGTAGCACAGTTTTCACACAAACCTACACATCTCACTTTTACAGGCAGAAAAAAAAGGTGTAGGAATGCCACAGATTTGTCTCTGGTATAATTTAGTCTACTTCAGTAGCGTACATGTGAGCTGACTTGGGCCATTTCTGTCCTCCTGTGTGATTTTGCAGAGCACTGAACTGCACAGTTCGGCACTTGTTGGACGACGTGTGCCATCAACAGTGTGTGCTTAGCTGTGCTGATGTGTAAATCTGCTGGTGGTCTGGGGTCTCAAGTGGGTGCAACAGCCACAACAGCAATTTTTTTCATACTGTTCCAATGTTCTCTGTCTTTCCTTCCTTCTTGAAAATTGCTCTGAGCATTTTATAATAAAGTACTTTCTTAAGTATCAGTTCCATCAGAAAAAAACCTGATGTTTTAATGAAGGAAACTGAAAAAAAATTAGACCTATCACTAAAGGTAGAGGCCAAGACTTTTAATAATCTCTGATTAACGAATGCCAGATTCTGAATTCAGATTCTGAATTAAAAAGGATTTTTTTATTTCTATTAACCATGCATTATTTTTTTAAAAATTATACTTTTAGCCAGAATATATTTAAGGTATTTACAAATATATTTCATAAATACAAACTAATGGTGCAGCAGCTGGGTAACTGATAACACTTGGTCTTAGGGTTCATCTGCAGTAGTGTTTTAGTTTCTTCTGTTGGCACAAGACAAAGAAGTAACTAGCATAAGAGAGCTTAACATTAGTCAAAGGTAAATTATGTAAGACCTTAGGTCTTTTCTTTGTCTTTACATAATATTCATGTTGCTTCCCAGGAATCCCAGGTAATGGGAAACAGCATATTTCATTGATCAAGTTGCACTACATGACATGTAAATTGTGCAAGAGATAAGACTGTAATCTTGTATTCAGCTCATAGGTAGAATAAGGACATGGGTAAATAATTTCTCCTTATGCTGCATTTACCAATGGAGAACGGATCTTCACTGGAATAAGGGGGCGCTCAGTCAGGGTTAGAACTTCTCTTCCTTTGTTTCACATTTCTTGCAACTTTTTCCTTAGGGAAGAGATTGTGTCTCCCTACATGTCCGTACAATGCCTTCTGTTACAACATCTTTTCTAATGCCTCCAGGAACTCCTGGAGAGATAACTCATAATAACATGCCTGCTAAGAAATAAAACAGAGTGAGATAATTTCTCAATATCTGGGCATAATAATGACAATAGTTACTCAGATCACAACCAAAGCCGGGCACCAAGCTGGTTTTGTGGCTCTAACAGTGTACCTCACTCCTCAGCTTCAAGCTGCCTACCTGGCTGAGTCGTGGCTGCTTGAAAATTTGTTAAACCTCTACGGATATTCCCTCCCATGTGTTTTCTGCTAGCAGAACCAATTATAACGGCAATAGGTAAATTTTGAAAATAATATATGCAGAACAGATGAAAGGGATTGCTTGGAGGTAATAGCAGGCATTTGAATCAGCCATTTGCGGGATAGCCCTGCAGTGGTCCCAGAGTGGTGGACTTTGGCTGCTCTTCACATGGGAGAGCACATGGCTGCCTGTCTGCAAACTCCTCCTGCAGCTACATGTGCATTGGCCTGTTCTGCTGCTTTGAGCTTCAGGCTGTGGTATGTGCCTCAGGCTCACTACCCAGGGGATTTTCACTTTTCTCACATACAGAAGTTAGCCGGGAGCTTTCTCAGAAGTAGGTTTCTCAGAAAAAAGCATTCCATTTACTAGCCCAGACTTTACGAAGATGGGTTTAAGACTATGTCTTGCTAGGATTTTTGCAGTTCTCTGTAAATATCATTATTCTGACCGGTCCCGAGTGTGCCTCTTAATTGCATTCCTAAAGAAACTTCTCTGGTTTCACCGACTGCACCTTGGAAAGGACCCCCACTCCAGCCAGACCTCTCAGAGGGAGGGAGAGAGGGATCCACTGATAGAGCAGACACACAGGCATGTCCACACACCTACCTCTGCATGAAAATGTTTTTGTCTCCCTGCTAAAGCCATGCTGAGGGCAGATCCCTGGGTGTGGAGAGCCTGCACAGGTAGAGACACTGCTGTGCCAGGGCTGGGAACAGGGCTGGCAGAGACAGAGGTGCTCATCCCGGGGAGCTCACACTGAAAAGGGGAGTCTCTGCAGTACCCTCCCTCTTGTAAAGTACCTGTTTTAAGTGTCTCTCTTATTGCTCATTCAGTAAAAAAAAAAATTATGTAGTGGCAGCACACTGGATCTTCCAAAGTTCTGACATTTTTGTACTGTCGAGATTTCTCATTTTCATGATTTTCAGTATGTGTGGACATGTGTGTGCTGACACATCTCTCTCTATTTTGACAGGTTGTAAGACTGTTCGCTGATAATTAGTTCTTTTCTGCCTATTTGTTGAATTTATTTTTTGCCGACTGTGAGCTGGCATCATGCAGATGTTTACCAGCAGCAAGAAGGCGAAAATTTGTTTCACATCCATGAGAAATACTTCCCAGTGTTTCAGTAAATACACCTTTTGCTTTATGTTCAAAGCTTGTTCTTACTGCTTTTTCTACTTGCGGTTCTACAGATACAGCTCTTTTTTATTACTGTCTTTAGCTTAGGATTCAATACTTCATGTCTTCTGTTACTTTAACTGTATTGCTTATTAAAATAACTGCATCTGCTAAGGATTCATTACTCTGTGTCCCCATTTACCTCAGGTCTCCCATGTGCTTGACTGTTTTTTCCTCTGCAATTAAAAAATCTTAAGACACAGTGTTTCCTCTACTGTCTCCAGATTTTCTCTGAATCCTCTAGACCTGTGGTCTCACACTCCACCTGACAAATTGTTTAATGCTGTGTGTAAACTGAAAATTTACAGGATATACTGGTGAAGGACTGGTATGTATATCCCACATGCCAGACGTGCCATAATGTATTTGTGTGGAGCTTTTCAGCTTCAGTGTATAGCATGCCTGTGCTAGTTCCAACACTGTAAATTTTCCCTCTATGTTTTCTTAATTTCTTTGAAATACGCTGTGTTTTCCTCAGGAAATGTAGTTCCCCAGGCTTCATTAGTAATAATCCCATAGCCAAAGACATGTCAAATATTGAATTTTACTCTAAGAGTAGGAAAAACATTTTATGTAAAATAAACCCCAAAATTGGGTAGTAGGGTCACGTAGCTATATCTGCATGTCTTTTCCCTAAGAACTCCTCATTTTCCCTTAGTTCCAAACTTTATGGCTTGTTTCAAAGCTAGTACAGTCACAGAAATACCAGCAGAATGGCTGTGATGGGGCTGTGCTCAAGAGTACAAAATACTTCTGATTCTGTAAGAGAATATTTTTAATAGGTCATCCAGTTTTAGAAGGCATTTGGCATTGCATTTTGTAAGCTCTTGAAAGTTTGGATTTTTGTATAAAGCAGTCCTTCCATGTGCATTATTTGAACCTTCTTATGAGGATGAAGTGAGCAGGTTTAGTGCTGCTGAAATGGGGAAGAATCACCGTGCTGGGGTTTAGGCTATGTGGTCACAACACAGTATCTCTTCAGTACAACTCATGAATAGTCAGGCAACATATTAAAGACAGTAAATTTTCAACCACAGAGATGGACTTTCTCTCATCTAACTTGACTTATCTATGGGTCTGAGCCAGCTGCTTAATTGACCTTACAGTGGCAAAACTGACTGTTTTTATCATCCTAGAGGAGCTGTCAGAAATGTATGAGCTCAAGCATCCCCTGTATGATTCAATCTCTCTCTCCACTGACAGATGAGAGAACCCAGACCACCAGCCTGTATTAGATAAGTTACTCTCAGATGAATGAACCAGGAAAGACACATCCCAACCAAAAAGGTCAGGGGAGAGAAGAGATTGTGATAGAGGCAAAAATTGCAAAATAATACTTCAGTTTTTTTAAATTTGCCTTTAGGAAAAATGGACTTTTCTCAACCACAAACCTGTGTAATTTTTTTGGCACCAAGCTTACTATGTGACTAGTGAAACAGGCTAACCATATAACAAGAAAAAAACTTAATTATTTAGCATTAGCTGAGAAGTGCTACATTGGGCATATCAGCACTAAAGTTTTCCACTGCTGATCTTCTTAGAAGAGGGAGCCTCTTTTCAATTAAAGAAAGGCCTGTATTAGAACACACCAGCAGCTGCCAGTTAATCTTCATGTTCTGTTTCGGGGCAAACTCTGATAAGGAAGTAAAAACTCCAAAAAACTTGTTGCCAAGGGTAACTCTGCTTTTTGACAGTGGAATGCTTTAGTAATACCAAAGACCCCAGTGTGAAAATACAAAGGGACTCCAGTTTAAGAGACTGATTGATTGGAAGCCAGAAGGGCAGCTTGTAGCCTGCAGTACCTAAATGAGGGCACTGATTTTTAACTTGAGTGATACCAGACAGTAACTGCTTGTTACTCTCTGGCCTGAACTTTTACAATTTGCTAAATGTGATAGCTCTAGCAAATTGCATCATGTAGCCTGACATAAACAAATGTTTTGTATTTTCCCATACATTCCCCTACAAAGCAATTTTAGCCTCAGTAAATTAGATTGGCAACCAGTCATCTTTCACTGCAGAGCTTGTAAGCTATCTGCCCTTTGATCTGCAGGGCTGGCTCTTCAGTGCAAGCCTGAATTGGCCCATTAGGCTTTGCAGTGCTAAAAAGTCATGTAACTGAACGGGCTGAAAATTAAAAGTTTCCCAAGTACTGTCTGAGGAAATAACAAAAATATGTTATTCTCTCACATTCTGCTAAATTATTTCATATGTAAAATTGTTTAAGATATTATTCCATTCTGTGATCAAAGACTGAATTACATATGACCACAGATTTTACTGTCACACCAAACTTTATATTTTTTACATATTTTTATTTTGCAGTAGTCTTTCATTCCACTTGTATATCTTAACTATAAGAATGCTTAAATTATGCAGTTATTGCTAAATTATTTTTTCCATACTTAGTATGCAAAATTAACCTACTTCATTTCTGTCATCAGCAAATTTGAATGTCTAGTTAATTTAACCCATTTTCTTTGATTTTGCTTTCTAAATAAAAGCAACATCCATTCATTATGGCAATGTATTGACTATGCCAGCACGTGGTAGGAAAATACGTGTGCTATGTGATTTTCTGGTTAAGTGAAAGTCACATGACAGGAGCCTTAACTTAAAATGTGACCAAAAGCAAGCATGGAAAAGGGGGAGGTACAATTTTTGTGAAGATCTCTGCGTTTCACCTCCCATTTCTGAGATGATTTGTGGGGTGATATTCAGGAGAGCATTGTTACTGATTAACCCCATTTTGTCTTGTACCATGTCTTTATTTTTTCTTCCTCATCCTTAGCTTTGTATATGGTTTTAAAGTAACTAGGTAGTGCACTGAAAAGATAAGAAAATCGTGTCTAGGAATTGTCTGCAGCCTTATCAGACATTTCTTATCATAGCAGGCAGTAAAATACTTTGGAGTAGCACTGGGCCTTAGATGAGCAATTATAAAGCATCTTTTGTGCAAATACCAGAACAGCAGGTTTGTAGGTAGTAAAATCTGTCTTGAGGCGGCTTATGTGGATGGATCACAGAACAAACCTAACTTGGTCCTACTAGCATCTTGGCATTGCTTCTGAAGATCAACCTTCTAATTCAGACAAATCACATAGTAGTTCCATTTTAAGCAAACTTTCTATAAGGCACATTTAATTGCTCCAACAATATTTAAATGGAGCAGAACTTTCTATTCCAATCTAATTGATGTCATGGCAGGCGGATGGTGGGGTGCCGCAACCTTCCGAAAGCGTCTCCAGCTAGAAGCCGCTCGGCAGGGCGAACACACTCACACAAACACACACACACACCAGATAGCTTCTTCCAAAGCAGGATCGACGGCAAAGAGGCAGGAAGGGCCTTCATATGGGGTTCCACGAGAGGAGTTTATTCCAGCCACGTGAAGGGGCCCAGGGACGAAGGCAGGGGGCATGGGAAGGTCCAGGGTTATATACGGGGTCGGTAGGGGCGGGGAGAGCATCAGGGACCAATAATCTGAGGGTACAGGGGCGGTACATAGGCAGGGCGAGGGTGTGGGAGCCAATGGGAAAGACTGGGGGAGTGGCGAGGAAGCAAGGGCCAATGGGTGAACGGGGAAGGGAGAACCTTCTGGAACGGGGACATATAGGGTGAAAAGGGATGGGTAGGCCAACAGGCCAACGGGGGAAACAGAACTGGGGTACATTAACATAACAGAACAAAGCATCCTGGGAGAGACTTTTTCTCTCTCCCTGACCTGGGGGTGCACTTAGGGTTCCTCCCTTCAGGGGACCCTCGTGGTCCCTCTGTAACCAGGCCTTTTGGCCTCCACACATTGAAGCATTTCTCTTCACTACCAACCTTTTGCTCTGCAAGCCCAGCACTAGCTACTGGGGGTAGTTTTCAGAAAATGATGTTATGATGCCCTCTCCATCTTTGCTTCCATTTGCTGCACAGTAGTCTCAGCTATGTCCAGAGCAGAGATTCACTGATTCCACATTAGTAAACGTGGAGAAATTGACAGACAATGGTCAGACAATGTCTCTCCACCATGTCCACACGTAGCGGACTGTATTGGGTTTGCATGGACATGTTTTGGTAGCAAGCGGGGCTACAGAGTGGCTTCTGTGAGAATCTGACAGAAGCTTGCCCCATGTCCAGCAGAGCCAATCCCAGGCCCTCCAGGATGGATGTGCCACTGGCTGGGCCAGTCAGAAATGGTGGCAACGCCTCTGTTGTAACAGATTTAAGAAGAAGAAGAAGAAAAAATTATTGTGGAGATGTAATTGCAGCCAAAGAAGAGCGGAGGGAGAACATGTAAGAGGAACAACTATTCAGACACCAGGTCAGTGGAGAAGGAAAGGGAGGAGCTGCTCCAGGCGCTGGAGCTGAGATTCCTCTGCAGCTTGTGATGAAGACCACGGTGAAGCAGCTGTGCTCCTGCAGCCCATGGAGGTCCGTGGGGATGCAAAGATCCAGCTGCAGCCCATGGAGGAACCCCATGCCAGAGCAGGTGGATGCCTGAGAGGAAGCCCATGCTGGAGCAGGATCCTGACAGGAACCTGCAGACCCTTGGAGAGAGCAGCCCATGTTGGAACAGATTTTCTGGTAGGACTTGTAACCCTGTGGGGGGCCCATGTTGGAGTAGGCTGTGCCTGAAGGACTGCACCCCATGGAAGAGTGACCCACACTGGAGCAGTTTGTGGAGAACTGTTGCCCATAAGATGGGCTCACATTGGAGAAGCTCATGAAGGACTGTCACCCATGGGAGGGACCCCATGCTGGACCAGGGAAAGACTCCTCTCCCTGAGCAGTGGGAGAAACAAGGTGTGATGAACTGACCAAAACACCAATTCCCCATCTTCCTGTGCTGCTGGGGTAGGAGGTAGATCTTGGCAAAGAGATAGGAGCAGGGAAAAGGTGGTATCCTGCTCTGATTTTGTTAGTTATAAATTCAGTTAATATCCCCAAGTTGAGTCAGTTTTGCTCATGATGGTACTCGGTGAATGATCTGTCTCTGTCCTTAACTCATGAACCTTCATTAGATTTTCTTTCCTCTGTCCACTTGTGGAAGGGAGGGAGAGAGCAGTTTTGGTGGATGCCTGGCATCCAGCCAGGGTCAACCAGCTACATGTATATGACATTAAAATCCGCAGAGATGACAAACGAACCACAGGTAGATGGTGAATAGTTTCTCTTTGCACCAAGACTGATGTTTTACCTGGTACGGAAATAATTTACATTTTGGACTGAAATACACAAACCCCCACAAACCCAAACCCAAAACACCTACACCTGAGAAAAAGTAGTATCTGAGCAAATTCTTATAAACTCATAGTTAATGCTCTTCAGTCTCCTTTCTGCATCCCCTCATTTCAGTGACCTTTCCATTACTATGTCTTAAGTTGCTTGGACTGAAACTGTGTCCTTCTGTTTGATGAAGTGCCAATCACAGTTTTGGTTTCTTGAGAATTGCTGCAGTATGATTTCAATATGGACTTTAAAAGAACAATGTAATCTGAAAATAGCCCTTGTTGTGTGACTTCCTGCATGTGTTGAGGGGTATTGAAGTCCTACAGAAGGGTACCAGGATCTGACTCCAGGAGAGAAGATGTGGGAATCATAGTATTAATGCGATCATTACTTAACTGCACTTATTTTGTAAATAAGCCCTCTCATGTTTGCACATTGACCCTGTAAATATAAACTTTTAGAGCGTTATGAGCAATAGTTCCCAAGAGTTGTTCTGCTGACTCAGGAGGCTGAGTCATGTCAAAATCATGAGCCTTGTGCTTATTTTATCTCCTGCTTATTTTATCACATACTTTTCCTTCATCAAATTATGGGTGCCAGGGTGTGCGGGTTGATGACTCTCCTAGGAGCTCAGGATCCAAATGCCTAAGGTCTTTATCGCATGTTTTCACTTTCTTTAGTCCTTCACAGGAGTCAGCATCTCATTTTCAGGAAACGTTTTTTCTGGTAGTTTACTCCTGTATGTGTGAAAAAAGAAAGGGACACCCTGTAAATTCTCATGTGCTCTGTCTTCAAGCAAAGCTGCACGTTCACTCACAAGCAGGAGGAGAAAAAGTGTAATGTTATTTAGTCACGCAATTGAAGGAAATGTTTTGCAGTTGTACAATAGAATTAAAACCTCTTCCACTGCCGTCTCAAAGAAGTGATAGATGTTGCTGTGCATGAATGGTGATTTCGTGAACAAACGGGAATACCTGCAGTGACTTCATTATTTATACTGTTCAAATTATGTGTTCTGCTTGAATAAATATAAACTGTTTATAGACTACCCATTTTGGCTGTAGATCTGAAACTTATTTGGTTACATATTACTTTATTATGATATTGTTTTCACAAGGAAATAATGATGCTGATGATTAATTGCCAGTTAATTCTGCTTGAAGTGTGTCAACTGCGCTGAGACATTATGGCCATCCTGAACACCACAACAACTCTACAGTGGCTCTGCTGCTTAGGAGTACACTGAGTGTATTGCCAGGAAGCGTAACCAAATGAAACATGTTTTTTCTTGACCTGAGCTTTTTATGAGATTGCTCCTCAGGGTTATACTTTTTAACTGTTACTAAATGTGTTATCTTAAATCTTCAGACATACGTCAGGCAGAAACAATGTTTTATGGGTATTTCTTTGAGGTATGACTTCTTTCGGATTTAGTCTAAATTACTGTATGTCTTTAAAGTCTGAAACTCCTTATGGGTGGCAGAGTTCCAGGTGATTAATTAGGAATAAGAATTTAAGAATGGACTTGAAGGCAGAGAGAACAAGAAGTCCTAAACCCATTTCTAGTTCTCATTTTTAAATGTTTGGGTTTATTGCCTTTTCCTCTTTCTTGATTAAAATATTTAAGTTGTTCTGCACGCTGACCTGCACAAATTCTGGATGTACAGTGTAATCATTAGTAGTACTGTGTGGGATAGAAGGATTTGTGTAAATTTAGATATATAGCCTCATCTCCAAGCTAACAGCACAGCAACAGTACATATTCTTTTCCAATAACAATTCTGCAGCTTAAAACAGAGGTATGGTAATTACTTCTTAATGCTGTACACTAACACAATTTAAATAAGAGCTTTCATTGAACAATGCAGTCACAGAGTAAACAAACCCTTTCTTTGCACCAAGAACAGGAAATATCTCTGCTTTGAATAAGATTTTCCATTCTCATGGTAAGGACCTTTCCTCCTCAGTGATGTTAGAATTTTTGTTCTGTGTTTAAAAGTATACCCCAAACCAGTTAAGCCCAAATGCCAACAATATAGCTTAAATCAATCAATCAATCAATCAGTCGATCAGACAACATTGTTATTTCAAATTAAAATTATGTCTGGTATTTGAATCTCACTTTGGAAAAAAAACCCCTCCACACATATTAAGTACAAATCTCACAAATTTCAATGCCTTAAGTTGCATGGAAGTTTCAGTGTAGAAAATTTCGATCCTGCAAGAAAACCTTATCTAATCACATTATGAGATATGGGGTGGGGGTGTTTTCTGTTGTTTGGGCCTTTTTCTCATCTACAGCTCTTTTTTTATTAAAATACAAAAATCAAGAGATGTCACAAAACACTCAGGTTATAATTTTCTCCAGCAGGAAGATGTGAAAAATGTGTGTGAGGTTAATTTGGGTTAACATTTTTACCTTTGAAGGACAATTCAAGTTAAACAGTAATGCTCCCTGTTGTACCTCAGATATACATCATCCCATAAGACCATGATTGAACTAGAAGCAGCAGCTTTGCTCTGCTTCCTGCAATTAACTCACCAAAATATACATCTTTCTGTGTAAGTGGCACAGTATAAACTCAGAAGCACTTGGAGTAGAGAGTGATTAAAAGGGATTTGTTAGTGGTGATGACTGAGTTTAGGATCTGGATTGTACAGTGAGGAAAACAGAAATGGGCACTTAGCTGTGTACGTGCGAATGATCTCAGGAAAGATTACAGCAACTAATCCATGCTAGACTGCAGCCAGTTGAGCACTGGAAGTGTCTTTTTCAGCTCTAACTATTCTGTGGCATTAATTTAATTCTTTCTGGCAGACAGGGTAGGGTGGAGGCATGGGCACGGTGGTCCCTGCCTGACCCCGAAATGCCTTAACTCTGGGCTGAAAGTCTGCAGCAGATTATTGTCCCAGATGTGACACTGGTGTAGGCAGCCTTTTCTACTACCATGAGATAGCTGTTTGGTTGTTAGTATTAAAATCCTCATCTGCCCTGGAGTCATGGACTTCAACATTACCCCAGCTTAGAGGCGTGTTTCCTGCTCTTGAGTTTTTGCTCAGCACACCTCTGGGTTGTGTGCAAGAAGCAGTGTTAGGTACCAAATGACTGGTGGTTTTCTTTCAGAGCATTTATAAGAAAATAAAACCATATTACTGAGGATTTTTTCTGGAATACATGGAATTTTTTTTGCTGACAAAGACCCAACTTTATAAAGCCGAATATTCTAAGTATTTGCTTTTCTGACGAAAAATCTAAAACGTCAAAAGAGATGTTTTAGATAAATATTTGATCACTTCACAATTACACTTTAAAAAAAAGTCAGAAAAAATCGTGATGAATCCTAATGAGAAGTTGTGTCAACCTTTGAAAAAGTTTCCTGAGTCAGATAATTTTTCCATATATACATGGTACGCATTTTCAAAAGAAGTACAAAGACCAAGGTAATCAGTAAGAATGTAATAATTCTCCCCATTGAGGAGTACAGAAAGCTAAGACCCTATAACTTGGTCTTCTGCTGCAAAAATTCTCACAACCAAACTCAGCCAGTTCTCGGTGTCACAGCCATAACCCTTTGGTCTGAGTTAATTGGAGACATGGCAAGCTCATATAAATAAATTAACCAAAGACAGGCTAGAAACTCTTCTAGATGCAGCAGTGCTAGAACAAAAATTAAATTTCCATTTAATCTCCATTTTGAGACTAAAGAATTACATTTTCTTCCGTGTGTCACCACTGACTACCTACATGAGATGTTGCATAAGGCTGTGGCCTTATTCAGAGTCATTTATATGACAATATACCATCCCATCATGTCTTTAAAATATAAAATTAGGTTGGAACCACCTTTTAGTGGAAAATCTTTTCATTGACATTTCAGCGTAGAAACATTACTGCAAACAGATCAGAAACCTGTTGCCATTTTCATATATAAAAATAAAGTCAGCTTTTTGTTTTCTCATATTTGGTGGTCTGTATTTTCTGAAAAGGGACATTATGGTGAGATTGTGGATATATTTGACTAACTCTCAGTGTTTATACAAGCAGGCATAAAGATCAAACCATGGCTATTAACATCAAAGAAATCACAGCAAATAAAAAAGGGGGAAAAACAGGAATAATCAAGAAAGACTTCCAGGTTTCTGGAGATGTTTTCTCCTTGTAGGAAATCTAACTTCTTGGACCACTCGAGCTGTTTGCATTTTCATCCTGTTTAATACACCACATTAGTATCTTGACCCTGCTTATCATCAGCTTGAGATGCAAGGCACTGTTATGTTAAAATTTTGGCTTGTTATTTTTAAGGAAAAAAACCCCCCAAATGTATGCCATGTTCAGGTTGTGCAATAGATAAAGGGATAATAGGAAACAGAGAAGAGAGGAAGAAAACCTGAAGCTGAGTAACCCAGCCCTGGCAGATATAAATATTTTCTTTGTCCATGTGATGTCAGCCTGTTGACTAGAATAGGGCTTCTGTTAAAATAGGAGGTGGACAGCACACATCTTATCTGGTTTAACATTATAATGACTAGAAAATTTTTTATTTTATAGTTTTTGAAAGTCAGTATTTTCAGAAGTGCTAGGAGATTCAATACCATGAAAGGAGTATGGAACTACTATATTGAGTTACTATATTGAGTAACTCTCAACCTCTCTACAAGTACCAACCAAGCACCATAACTATAACCCATACTTTTAGTTGCAGAAGGCAGTGTCTTCATTTACATTTGAATGTGGTGTATTTTAAATACCTTCTTCCTTGGAAGCCCTGAGTTGAAGTGGTGGGGGATTATAGTACATCTATTATTTTTTACCTCTGTTAGTGGGAGTCAGGTTCATAAATGCCAGTGTGCTCAGTTTGAAAGGCCTTTTGCCCAAGCTTTCAAGAAAGGTGGAGAGGAGGATGCCTAAAGCAAATGATCATGAATAATAAACCATGAGCTTCTTCCTGCAGGTTTCATGAAAAACGGGAGAGGTTGTGTCTTGTTGCATGCACTTATGTTTTGCAATCCCAAACACTTTGGGCATTTGGTGTAGGGTGGAAATAGGGCTTTTGTTCTCCGTGCCTCTGGCAGTTAGGAAATGTCAAGCAGAAAATGCACTTTGCCTGCAGGGGAAGAAGTCACCGAGGTGCCCGGTGGTGCAGTATCTCTGCAGGCTTATTCACAACACGGCAAATAGATGAACCCTGACAGCTGGGTCTTCCTTGCATGTCAGCAGCAGTGAAAATAACCATAGATGAGCCTCAAAGAATGAGGTAAAATGGGGAAAATAGGTAATTATATACATATTCCTTTTTAATCTCCTTTCAGCTTCTTTCTTGACTTCGTTGGCTAACAAGAGTTTGGTAGGAAGTGGGGAGGACAAAGGAAGGAAATATGTTTCAAAGTCACAGGTTTCTTCATAATTATTGAAAATGGAAGGTGGATTCCCATTTTCACTGCAACCCATCTAAATTACTCAATTATTACTTATCTAATTACTTGGCTCAAAGTGTCATTTGAGAGTCCTCTTGTCATGAGAAACCGGAGCAAACAAGGCTATGTATAAATAAGAATCCAAATAAAAGTTAGCTGTTCACTTAAATCTGCATAGTTTAATGACTATTATGTACCATGCATATTTTTATCACTTTTTTCATGTATTTCACTCCTTTGCCCTAATGTGCAACATATCTTTCCATAAGTATTCTAAAAGTTGCACAAATTTAAAAAAGCAGTCATGGTGACTCTTCAGGGTTGGTCCACTACCATTGTGACTGGAGGTCAGCAAAAGCAGAGCTCTGCAAATTGTGTTATCATTCATTGAGGCTGCAAGTACTCTGGAAATTAGGCTACCCTGATCTGGATACCTAATTGTAGATACCTGCTTTAACAACTAGTTTTACACCTAGGACTACTTATGTGCACTTCTAAATGTGTTAATGGTTTTCTGAATTTGCCCCCTTATTTGAGAAACTTGGTCATTGTGCATCATTATTTGTAAGGCTGGCCGGAAAACAAGAATTTTGTTTACTTGAGAAAAAAAATGAGGTTTTGGAATTTCTTTTCGGCTTGGAGCAAAGTGATCTGTACAGATGTTCTTTGTGGAAAGTGAGAGAGGAAGTGTGAGGCAGCCTAAATAACCAACCTATTCTATAAGCTAAAATAACAAATAGCTGAGTAAATAGGGTAGCACTCACCTGGGATGTAGAATGGCACATTTAAAGCCCTGCTCCAGTTAATCACTACAGTAGGGTACGCAGTCATATGTTTTAATTTTCTGTTCTGCAGAAGGTTCTCTAGTAAGTAAATACAGTTAGCTATTCATTGGATCAGAGAAGGGGAACCCAACGTGTCTAGGGGTGCTGGTCATCTTCCTTCTCCTGTTTCAACCAGAAATACTGCTGTGAGCCATAGGTAGCTGGCCATTAAAGTATTTCTGT
The DNA here is from genome assembly GCA_013397565.1 of Ptilonorhynchus violaceus. Lineage (NCBI taxonomy): Eukaryota > Metazoa > Chordata > Aves > Passeriformes > Ptilonorhynchidae > Ptilonorhynchus > Ptilonorhynchus violaceus. Next base: position 325,846 of record VZRJ01011940.1, on the reverse strand, counting down.
ACATTTCTGAACAATTCAGGATTAATGAGTTTTTCCTAAGACTTTTTAAATAAAATTTTGACCACTCTAATATTTTATTTCTTTTTTTTCTTTGTTTAAAAGGGGAAAGAGAAAGTCCTCTTTAACCAAGCTGTAGTAAAAATGTATGAAAAAAAAACTTCACTGCTGCTCTTCATTATTTATTTTTTCATCTGAAGAATATAAGTTGTCCTACAAGATGCATTGGAAAGATGTTTAAGGATTTGTTCTAGTTTTTGTTTTTCTTTTCTTCACTTAAAAAAGCTGAACAAAACTGCTTTTTGAAGGGCTGTAATTGTTTAGGTAACTGACACTAAAAACCGATGACAGGATATGAGTTTCTAATTTTGGTGATGTCCCATTGTTTTGAGGGGAAGCTGGTTTTGAAGTAGTGATTGTAAGCACAGCAGGTGCTGGGATCTTGTAGCAGCAGGCAGAACTATCACATGTTGGAACAAAAGTACTCTTTTCTCTTGGTAGATACAGGGATAATAATCCCATAACAATTTCCTCGACTAACCTATACATTATATAGACCTTCAGAATTCTTGAGATATATCCTGCTATTTAAGGTATAAGCTGCCATGTTATGAGTGTGTTTTGGTTCTGCAGTACTTGGATAAATATGCAGGTGTATGACAGAGCAGAGGGAAGAAGCAACATCTAGCTGAAAAGGATTTCTGAATATTTGTCACCCAGTCTGTTATATTTGGGAATAAATTCTTATTTGATGAGAAAACTGACTCATCTTCTTCAAAAATTCCTTTTACTTCCATAGTGCAGTAATTCATGTTGATGGTAATGCTAGCTAAAGTAAGGATTGCTGAGAAGAGTACAGATGATGGCCTACAAAATATTTCAGTCTTGTCTGCAGAACAAAACTTTGGTGCATCTGATTGAAATGGCATCATTCCATTGATTTCTAGGGGCAGTGACGTGGGTTGTGCACTTCTTGGATGGACGTGCAGGTACTCAGCAGCATCTGGAGTCCCCGAGATCCCAATTTCACTGTACTTTGCAGATTCATTTCAACAAGGGTGGTCTTGATATGTACAGGCTCTGGCTGATTCTTCCTGCCCTTCCTCTTTTGTAATTGATTTAGCAGTTTGAACTAAATGCGGAGAGAGAAATTGTGTTGACAATATTTTAATAATGTAATAAATTGCTCCTGCTTACCCTGTTCTTGTCCTCTGGTAGCACATGAATGTGCTTCCAAAGCAAAATGGATGCAAATTTAGGATGTATATACATTCTTTACCTGTTTAAAATAACCTTCTCTTTCCTAATGCTGAAAGGCAATACTGCATGGCACCCTGCGTCTTAAGAGTTGCATTGCCAAAGCTTTACTTTTCTTGTGAAAATATTAATCTTTATCTTATTCAGCTTGAAGATAGATGTGAGAAAATGAGATGAATTCTTTCAAAGCAAAAGCAAGGGAAAAACTCCTTTCATGTTATTACTATCTTTTATATGCTGATATGTTGTGGAATATGATCTTTCTAAAAAGCAAAATAATTTTTTTCAGAAGTATTCATGTTTGCCCCAGGGACGTCATCTCTGACAGAGATGATTTAACATCATCCATCCAAATACAGAGTGAACATTTATATAAGAGTTAAATAATTTTAGCCTACCCTGAAGTTCGGTGGTCTAATTATACTGGGGGCACCAGAGCACCACTGAGAGCCCTCCAGCTCATCACTGCCATAAACAGGCTGGAGCACCCAACGTCTCAAGAATGACTTCATGTTAATAAAGTCTTTACAACTGAGCAGATTTAAAAAATAATTCTAATTTCTTGTAGATGTCAAAAAAATTTGAAAGTCCATTTTGAGCTGCTGAGGAATGTGGGGTATACCTCTAGGCTCACCCTAGATATACAGAATCTATGGGCAGCTTTAATTTGAAATAGTAAAAAAGAGGCAGAAACTGGCATGAAAAGCTCTAGGTAGTTCAGACATCAAGCTGGTTCAGCTGAACAGACTTCCAGCTGGTTTATATCCCCTTCCTGCTGGAATGTGGCTAAACAAGATTGGGCAGGAAGAAAGACAAGTGACAGTGCAAGACTGGGATGGGAGAAGACAGAACAAGAAAGATGGTAGCAGAAGTTTTGTCCAGATGCAGGATTTTTTTCCTGCCCCCCATTGATGTGCTTGGGCAAAATGAAATTTTTGGAAACTTCATTCCTTCAGTTTGCAAAGTGCTGAAGTTACATCTCAACTTAACTACAATCTAGCATCAATAGAATTTTTAGTTGTCTTTATACCTGCATTGAAATAGTCACATTGAGATATGTTTTGTTTTTCTTTCATTTTACCATTGGTAGGTTGAGCCATTGATCCAGAAAGGCCATGAGAACCTGGTGCACCACATCCTGCTCTACCAGTGCAGCAGCAATTTGAATGACAGTGTGCTGGACTATGGGCATGAGTGTTACCACCCCAACATGCCAGACTCTTTTCTCACATGTGAGACAGTCATTTTTGCTTGGGCCATTGGAGGAGAGGTAGGACAAATATCTGTCTAGCATGGTTCATCAATGGGGCTTTATGAGGGTTTCATCATGATGAAATTTCTTCCTAGTATATTAGTGATTGCTTAATCTGTCTTTTTTTAAGGGTATGGGATCACAATCCCTAAATACCTCACCAGTCTCAGCCTCTTACTGGTCTTTCAAGTATGCAATGCAATGGTCATCCTGAGTGACAAGCCAAAAGTAATGAAAATAGTATAGAGGGAGTTGATGCCTTAGGGCAGAAAGATAGCTTCGGAGCATGGAGATCTATTGCTGTATCAGCTTGTCCCTTCTGCAGTGGAAATACACTGCCTCCAGCAATGACCACTATCTGCTGCCTGTGGAGAATGACAGAAAGAAAAGCAGTGTCTGTAGGTGACTTCGTAAAAGACACAGAAGCACACATCTCCAAGTGAAGTTATACATAAATTTAACTAATTTTTTGCCTCAGCAGGACCTGGTTTCACTGTTTCCCCAAAGAGATATCATTTCAGTGTAGGTGAGGTCCTGAGTCAGTGCAGAGCCAGCACAAGGACCACTTTGCTCACAGCAGGGGGGCTTATCTACAGGAAATACAGGCTCTGATGCCATGATCACTCCAGGCTGTGTTTTCAGCTTATTTCATATGTTAATTTAGGGTGCAGTTAATTCTTTCAGCTGACACAACACAGCATTACTGCCAAAAGAATCCCACCCTTTACCCCCTTGATTTACTGTGTGCCCACTCAGATGATGACGTGGGCACAGAGAGGGGCTGAGGTGATGATAGTTTCTGGAGCCTTTGTTTGCCAGCCTGCAGTCCAAAACCATCTGCAAATGCTGCAGTGTGAGGAAGCCAGAGCTTTTACGTGGACCCATCAAAAGAAGCTTAATCCACTATGAGCATTATCCCTGGTGTATGCTTTGTGCATTTTTGCCATCAGCTATGGTCTGACCTAGTATTTGTACTTTCAACTGTCTTAATCTAAGTGAAATTAAAAACTCATAAATAAGTTATCATTTGACAAGCCCTATGGAGGCTTTTGCAAGGATGATCCTGTTGTTAAAGATCTGTAGAGAGAAATCTGACAGATCTGGGTTACATCCAGGTTTGCCCAAGTACTCACTTCACTAACTTCAGTTTACCCTTATGTAGAAGGGTTATTATTTTTTACTATATACTACAATTAATTCATTAATGTCCATCAAGCATCAGAAAGCTGGAATCTCAAAATTGCACACTTCGGAAAGTTAGAATGTCAAATTGCATGTTAAAATATTAGTTAGATACTATAGGATGGTGCAGATTAATTCCAATTAAGGTGCATTTGGTAAAGGAGTTCACTTAGGAGATACTGGTATTTTGGTTTGAATCCGAAGTGAATTTTTGAAGTAAATCTGCCAGTTAACCCTACTTGCAAAGCTTTGTTTAACATCATGAGTGGTTTGAGAATTTCCACAGGCCCCTGTGGAATGAAGTTAAACGAAATGTACAGGGGTGAACCCAGAACCTCCTAGCAATAAATGGGGTCCAGTGCATGGGACCTGACCAGGGCTTGTCCAAAGGAGCATCATCTGGGGGCAGAGGGTCCAGCACAAGCTGTGATTTGTGCAGGAAAAACAAGCTAATTACACATAATCTCAGTATTCCCTAGAAATTACTGCTTTTAGAAACTGGGAACATTTAAAGTGTTGATTCACTTCTTCATAAGGGTTTTATTGTCAGACTAAGTGCTTGATGATGCAATGTTTATACATTTAAAATGGAATTTTTCTTTTCTGCTCAAACAATAAATACAGAATAAATAATCATAAGATCACAGGATAATGCACGTTGGAAGGGACCTCAGGAAGTCTCTAGTCCAGCCTCCTACTCAAACCAGGGTCAGAGTTGAGGTTAGACTAGTTTGCTCAGAGCTTTGTCCTCTAGGAAGCATGGGGAACTACTATTTTATATTGACATTGTTTTTGAGTTTATTCAGTATATAATAAATATATCACAATGCCACGTTCAGAAAACTGTAAAAGAAGCAACCTTTGGAAATTTTATCATTAATACGATCATATCGTTGCAAAAAGAAGTCAATGTATTTATAAAGAGAAATTAACTCTTAACTATGGCAAAAAGTACCTTAACTCTGTATTGATTTCTCTGGGTATTGATTTCTCTGGGAATTGATTTCCAGGGCTTCACCTACCCTCCTCATGTTGGCTTATCCATCGGCACGGCAGCGGACCCTCTGTTCGTCCTTATGGAGGTGCATTATGACAATCCATCATACACAGAAGGTCTGTAGCCTCACGCCCTTTTAAAACATGCAAGATTGGAAAGTGTACTAGACACAAGTGCTCATCACTGCACTGCACTGCAAATAAAAAGCTGAGGTTTATTTTTCCCTGATCAATAGTTCCTGGTTCACAGAGTTTTTCCCACTGCATTCAAAAGTTTAACCCAAAGTCGGTGAGAGATTCAGGTATACAAAAAATTGTGGACAGATGAATACATCTCCTTTTATCTCTACATTCTTTGTGTTATCTCTTTCTCCTTTCTTCTTGCTGGGAAATCCAATCATGCTGAAAGCAAACAGCATAGCACTTAGACTGTGAGACGACACAGGGAATGATTCTTTTGTTAGTTTTTTTGTAGTATTTTTTTTAAAAAAACGTCTACCTGAACTGTGGCCAGTTTCTGAAGTTGAAGTATAGACTCAGGCTGCTAGACCATTCACAGAGTAAAATCAGTTTATCTTAAAAAAGATAAGGTTTTAATTTATAATGGTGTTTTTAAATCGTTCTTGCTGAATTTCATTTATATTTAGAAGAACTCAAAGAAGGAAACCAAGGAGCCCCAGAAAATCCAGGGAACTTTGAAGCTGCCTTTGGAAAAGATACTGTTCTGTTCTGAAACAAATATATTCAGCCACTGTACCTGAGAATATTGTGGTGATTGCTATATATGAACTGAGTAAAATCCAATGTAGCAGAGTATACTGGCCTTTCTTTATACCCCCATGTGTTTGCTGTGTGGCCTATGGTGTTCTGCCTTACTGCCATTTCCTCTCTTCATGTTCTAAATTAACTACCTTAATTTTATTTTTATTTAGTGACAGACTCTGTCCTTTCAGCATGCACATTTGCACAAGATAAAATAAACTTCATTTGAATCCTTAATATTGTATGCTTTTCCATCAAATATTACATGAAAGCCCAAGAAGTCGAATGCAGAAAAACTCCATCTGATTTGGTTGTGTCCCTAAATTCATCATTTTGTTTTAATTGACTGTGCTGTATGATAGCATTGTTTTAGATCAAGTAACACATACAAAAACTGGAAATCAATAATGTTTTGTTTCCTTTTAAGCAATAGGAACAATTTTGCCTTGCTGGAACAGTCTCAAAAGACCTGGGAAAATTCAGACAGCGTAGGCAGAGCAGGGTGTTTGTAATCCAGGTCATGCTTCTCCTCCTCCCTGGCAAAATACACAGTAGAAGATTGTGCCAGGAGTGTGAGAGAGTAGACCTGGGTGCTCCATTTGCTTCAGGTGGGGACAAATGAGTTCTCTTGACACAACACCAAACCTGCCACTTGAAAGGTCACCTTCATTTGTGTGTTTTGGCACCTACATTTTCCCAGTTTGGGTCTTGTGGTGAAAGGCTGCACTGTTTCCCTCACATCGTGACCTGGGGTAATGTTTTCCTAAGTGACTCAGATTGGTAGTCAGCCTCGGCTCCCAGCTAGGAGGAGTTCAAACATTTTTTAGTTTAACGTGGATGGTTTTCACTGTTTCTGGTTTTGTAGTCCTTAGCATTCACTTTTCGTTTGAAATGTGGCCTCTTTTGAGATTGTGTATCAGAAACTCTGACATACCTACCGTAACAGTGTCTGACATTTGGATGTTAGCAACAAGCTTGAAGCAGAAATACCACAAAGGAAAGATTCAAGTTGATGAGATTGTACAAATATCTCCAGTAAGGGAGTGAGTATGGATTCCCAAATGCTAAAGTTGGGATGTCGTGGGACAGGATATATCACCTTAAATGTCGTGGTTCATATGTTGCAGAATGTCTCATGGTTGATCACCATTCTTAATTGACTATTCATAGTTCATATCCTTTGTTCCTTAATAATTACATACACTACTCCATCTTAGATATTTTAGTGACTGGGTAACAGTCCCTGCACTGTCCCTCTGCCATTTGCTTATCTTAGAATAGACTGCTGATATCATATTGATGTAAAATTTGGCTTCAGGCACTGCTATGTCTGTTATGTTTTTCAGAAGACTAATATAGGTCACTAGGAAGTGTCTTACCTTCTCTGAGATACGTGATATGATTTTTGCATTTTTAATTTTCAAAATCGAAATTGTTTCAGTTACTATTCAAAAATGCAAAGAAATGAACAGATGAACTAACAGAATGTAGTGCTTGTGCAAATACAAATTAATTCTTTTTTTGTGTATATCTTAACTAATAAAAATGACTAATAGAAGACAAGTAATTCTAAGCATTTAGATGATGAAGGCAACATAAATTATTAATAGATACACAAACAAACACATATGGCTAAACATATGTGGTGAACAAAATAGATTTGTATCACTTTGACTCTTAAAAACGCAGCCTTCAAACAGCAGGCTTTGGTTCTTTAAGCTAATTTTTGAAATGAAGTCCTTGAGTCAATGCAATGTTAAAATACTGTGTAATTCTCTTGTCTACTTCACTAAAGGCTGTGGTATTATCTACAAGTTTGGGATTTAGCAAGCCAATTTTCATGTTTAATTGATGCTCTCTTAATTGGGGAAATTGTAAAAGGGATGTATTTTGTTATCTGAGGTATTCTGTAATGTAACAGACAATTCAAAACAAAGAAAAACATAATTAATGTTTAGGACTCAAGGTGAAGAAATAGATAAAATTCAAAGTAGAAGACAACACATGGCTTGAAAATTTTAAAGAGGAAAAAAACCACAAAAACTTTAAGCTGTGCTTTAAATACTTCATTTGAAAATCATACATGGAAGCTTTTAAAGTCTTACTATTTCCTTGTATTTTTTCTTCTGTCTGTGATCTATCTTCTTTTCTCTGAAATCCGTGTTGGATAACTTAGCAGAAGGGACATGAGGGCTGTGGAAAGCACGTATTTTTCATTCACATCTGAACACCACAGAGAACAAGATACCATGTTTAACAACTGTCCTGTGGACTGCCTCATTTGTTACTTCCTGTATATGGTTTGACTCATTTTCAGGTTATTGAGGTTGATTCTGTGATTTTCCAGTAGAAAATGTAGGACATTGCATGAAAAATGTGAAGCAATTTGGTTTGGTTTGGTTTGTTTGTTTTCCTTCAAAACACTGATTTACAGCCATGGCTGACTGTGTTCTTTTGTTGCAGGCTTGATAGATAACTCTGGTTTGAGGCTAATTTATACTCCAGTTTTAAGGAAATACGATGCTGGGGTTATTGAAGCCGGTCTTTGGGTCAGCCTCTTCCACAATATCCCACCGGGCATGCCTGAATTTGTGTCAGAGGGTCACTGCACACTGGAATGTCTGGAAGAGGTATGGCCCCTGCCTGAATCCATTGGTTTTCATTCATAGAAATAATTGGGAGAGTCACTTGAACTTCTTGGGAAGAACGATAGTTACTGTTAATAGATGTGAGCAGAGGCATCTGGTGGTACATTCTGCCCTCCAAAATGTTAAGTCTTTTTGAACTGGGTATTTGGCATGCTCAGTAATCAGGCTCCTTTGCTTATTTGAATAATAATGGATGACACAGTACTTGCAAGGTTTTAATTTTGTGTTCAATATATAAGCATACACTGTTTTCTGTGGCAAAGCTATTAATAACTTCGAGTAGCTAGCCCAGAAAAAATGCTGAGACTAATTCAGACCTGTGCATGTGCAAAAGTCTCCTAAAGATGAAGTGAAAGTCTGAAAGGTATTCCTAGACCAACCACAGAAACTGAAGACCCGAACAGGTTTTGTTGTATGGCCCAAGGTACAAAATTATGCATTTATTAATGCATAAAATGAAACTTGGTTTCGTTAAAATAGCTTAAATATCTCTGCAGGTAATGGAAGCATTGTCTAAAATCTGTGGTTACTGTCTCGTGGGACATTCTCATATACTTTGTCATTTATAGAGAAAAGTTGAATCAATAACATGATTTACAATGAAGGCCAAATTAGATACAGAATTTAGATTTGTTCTTGGTGGTGTTAAATGTTACATATTGTCCTAGCATTTTTCAGCCTGAAAACACTTGAGTAACCTATCACTGTGAGGTTTCTGACCCTAAGGCTGTTCTTGAAAGGAATTGCAGTAATGGATTATTTCTACCTCAAGCTCTGAACAAGAATCAAAGTTGAACATACTGGAAGTTTAGATCAGTAGATCTCAGCTAGAATGGAAGTGATGGCAGATTTGTATCAATTTGGAGAAGTTAATTTGCAAATGCTTTTGACCTGGAAAAAAATTTCAGATGTAAACTCACAGTGTTTCACTACCAGTTCACTTGAAGATGAAAAGCAGAGCATTTTATAATTACAGCCTCTTAATTTTTAGTGCATCTCTTGGCATGATATTGATGATGATATCATTCATAACTGCATAGAAATTCTTTTTCACAATAAACATCCACATTCATTAGTACTGGCCATTAGCACTAAAATAAGGTGCAGGTTTTAGTATGATTCCCTTAAAAGTCTTAAATTATTGAGGATTATTTGCAGTCCAGTTGATTTTCTGTAAAAAAAATGTGTGCATTAGGAGTAAAAACAAGTTTTTGTTATAAAAAATAATCACAGAAAAAAATCTAGCAATTTTTTACATAAAACCTTAATTTCTCATAGAGGTTTGGTTTTGCTCCAGACTGTATTTTTCACTAAACTGAATGAATGTAAAATGCATTAATTAATGTATTTTCACTCTGTTTGTACATGGCATTACATGACATTAGATTGCATTTGGGAACACTGATGGTGTGGGTTTCCCTTGGCCAGGCTCTAGGTGCTGAGAGACCTGCTGGGATTCAAGTGTTTGCAGTACTTCTCCATGCTCACCTTGCTGGCAGAGCCATCAGGATGCGCCACTTCCACAACGGCGAGGAGCAGAAGCTACTTGCTTATGACGATGAGTTTGACTTCAACTTCCAGGAGTTTCAGTATCTGAAAGAAGAAAGAACCATCTTGCCAGTACGACACCCTTAACTCTTTTCCTGAAAGTGTTTAAGAGATAGTGTGCCTAACATTTTCTCACATTTAGGATTAAATTTGCTCCAGAATTTCTTATCATAGCATCATTCTTGGATGTTTTGTTAATTTTCCCCGTCATCGCAGAGTCACTAATGCATAAAAGTTTCAGTGTCTCAGGAGCATCCACGTGAGTCACCACAGAACTGGCTTGGTCCATCAATTCAAGCTATTCTTTGGGTGTGTTTGATATCCATAATAACTTGATTTGAACTTTAGTATCACAAATGTTTGAACAAAGCAGAGTAGAGAGAATCCTGTGTGTGCCTGTCTGTGCCATCTTTGTGCATCCAGCAAGATGAATAATGGAAATGGCGCTGTGTGGCTTTACACAGCTGTGGAAACCAAATAGCAAATCTTCAGTGTTTGAGCACAGCAAGTATCCAGCCTTGCAAACGTGTTTACAAATCAGCCAAGTCTTCTGTTTCTTTCACTTCTTTTTTTTGTGTTGGGAGTAAAACTCCATGCTCGTGTTCCACCTGATGTTTCACTAGTAAACAAAACCTTTGGGAAGAAGAAATCATACAACTCTACTGTACTTCTGAAAATAATGTAACATGACTCCTAGAAAAATTCCAGCTACGATTATATTATAAAGCAGTAGCTATCCATAGGTATTGCACGAAAAGAGTCAGTCTGTATTTTTTTGTGTGAGTTGCTCATTTAAAAACTATTCACTCATCTTTTGTTAGTTCCACCCAGTATCTTTTCAAAGTTTTGGTACGAGGACGGAAGGTTTAGTGCTGCTAAGTCAGGGTGCTCCAGATGTGGCCGGCAAAGCAGCTTGTCCTGGTGCATGTGAACAAGCATGTTATTTAATTGCCAGACAAGAAATGTCAAAATAATGGAATTTGTTTACAATTGGAGCCACTAAGGGAAAGGGATCTAAAAAGACCATTGAAGTGACTGAACTTCAAGTATGGTCAGGAGCCCTATGGTTTAAACTTACAGGCTTCTCTTCAAGTCCCTTACTCTCTTGTGTCTCTTTTCCCACACTGGGAGACTTTGATATTTGTACTTTAAAGACAAGAAGCTAAAATGCTAACTTTACAGTTTAATTTCTACAGCAAAATGTGGATGTTCAAGTGCAGCATTTACTCTTTGAAGTAAAATTGCTTGTACTCTACAGGGACTTCAAAGACAAACTGATGTTACCTCCTTCAGGAAAGAAGGTTGAAGGGTTTAGGAAGAGGGCTGGCAGAAGATGACAGGTTTGCAGAAAAAGCTTGTAATATTTTTACGAAAATCCATGCAGATTATAGAAAAAGGCCTCTTAAAATTCAAGAACATAAGGGAGTACACAGCAGAAAGACCATAAGGGGTATTTGGTAGTAACAGCAACTTCAAAAAAAAAAAGCCAGCTCAAGTAGAAGCTGGAATTCTTTCTCTGGAGAGAACCATTTTTTATGGCTTTCATTGTTTTCATCTTATGCAAAATTACCAATGCAGCTTTACATGCATCATCTGGTGTAATTCAGAGAACAGTTCAATCAATTAACCATTAGTATTATAATTTTTCATGTAAGTTCTTGTTATTCCCTCTTTCTATAAGCTCTTCCAAGGGTGTATCCTTCTTTTAGCTTGTGGAATCCAGGTTATTTGCCTTCTTCACATACTAGCACTCTCTTCTCTGTTTGGAAGCAAGAGATCTAATCTCACAGAAGGAACACTTGTAGTGAACGTTATCCAGTCCGTAAGCTACAAGAGCCAGAGACCTCGCTGGCAAGAACCAGCGTATTCCTGCTGGAAGCAGTGGAGCTGTGCCAGTTCATGCTACTTCAGAAACCTCTGTCTCCATTTGGCTGACATGAGGCTGACGCACCTTCTTCCAGCAGTCTGGAGTTGTACTCCAGATTGTGCTAGCATTGGTCTGGGGAAAGGAGGAAAGGAGGTGTGGGGAAAACCTGCAGGAAAGGAAATGTTCTCAGGCTTTGAAGGGTGATCGGATTTTGCAGGGAAGTACAATGGGTGATAAGGGAAGATGATGACACAAGAAAAATGAACCAAAGCAAATAAACATCTGAAATCCTTCTGACATAAAGTTTCCCAAAATATCAGATTTTTGATGTCTGGCTATGTTCTTGAATATTTTAATTTCCACTTGATTATCACCACATGGTGATTTTCAGATTTGTACTTGATTAGGTACAGAGAGTAAAGGTATTACCAAACAGAAGATCAGTTTGTCAAGACACCAGAAAGTTAATTTTATGTACTTGAGAAGGCAAGTATTCAGCCTTTCCCATATATATCTGTCAATGTAGTGAAGTCTTTTCCTGCCACTCCTCTACTCCCAGGCTTGGCAGGAAATAGTTGTTTTTGTGATGTGGAAAACCTTGTTTTCCTCATTTGCCAAATATTTCTGTTGAAGTTGGCAGGATAAATTAGACTGGGTAAAGTAGCACTGGATGAGTTTTGAAGCAAGAATCGCTGAATCATTTGTATACATTGTCTACTATATAATTTTCCAGAAAATTGGATGATAACTGGGCACCTTCATTGCTATTTAAAAAGAAACCCACACAACACTCTTAATAAGACTGCAATTAAATCCATGGGGGATCCCTGAGGATCTGGGATAATATGAATGCTAAGTGCCAAGGCCTTAGCATATGGCAATTACCTAATCCTTTGCTCTTTCACCAAGACATATCCACTGCTCTGATGTTTCTTTCTCAAGGGCTTGCTGTCATCTGTGGTTACCTGAAGCTGGTGTTGATGAACTTCAGACTGTGAACTTCCTAAATTTTGTGTTTCAGGGGGATAATTTAATCACAGAATGTCACTACAGTACTGTGGACCGAATACGCATGACATGGGTAAGCAACATTTTAGTGGATCAAAATAAGTACACAGACAATATTGGGGAATAAAGTCTTTTTCATAAAACACAATTTAAAAAGAGTGAATTTACTTGCTAATGCCTGTGTGCACAGAATTAATAGATTCTTAGGTTTTAAAGTCATCTGAACTATTGTGATCCTAGTCTGATCTCTTGCATAAGGCATTCATAGAAGTAGTTTATAAAAATAAGCAGGTCAGGTTAGAAAAAATCTTTAAAAGTCAAACTTTGCTAGTATAAGGAGTGCTTTCTTCACAACGTGTATTAATGCGCAAATTCTGCATACTCTAAAGAATTATTTTTATGAACTTGTTACCCTTTTCTCCCCAAAGTTGTAATTGCCAGTTCTTATGTATTGATTCTTAGTTAAGCTGTGACCAGGATGTTTCTTGAGTATTTAGTTTTGTGCCTAACATAGAATCCAGGCAGAATGCAGGTCCTTTGGGCCGGGGAGTCGAGGACCACCCTCTCCCACTCATGGAGGTGGTCCAGCTCTGGTTTGGCACACGGCAGAAGTGTGCACGTTCTCCCAGAAGCGGCTTTATAGGTTAACAGAGGCTGGGCACTGCCCATTGTGATGCAGCCACTGGGTTTGGAGGTGAAGTAAGTGCGGTTGTCGAAACATGAGCTCTGGACTGTGCCAGCTGGCTATGAAAACACAGAGTGATGCCAGACACACTATGTCTATGGGAGGGATATAGCTGCCTTTGCCAGGGTCTGATCCCGGCTGGATCCAGGCCCCTGGGAGTTGAGACCTGAGGGGTTTCTGCTTTGCAGGGAAGAACTGTTCCTGGCATCCAGAGAGCACAGGGATACCTCTCCCTGAATCATGGCTTGCATGTAGGCACATGCAAGTTATATAATGAAAAGCAAAAGAGCAAGAATGGAGGCTTTTGAGTTTTTGTCCTGTTTTCCTGTATGGTAACCACAGTAACTCTTGGTTCATGTGTTCTGTCTTCTCCATTCCTATTCCTGTGGTTCCATGTGGAACTGTTCCCACACAGGATTTAGGAACATGCAGCTCATAATCTTGTCCATATTTACCAAGATTAATTTTAAGTTAGTTGTTTGCGCCATGGTTCTCAGTGGAAGACTGTTTAAGAGTCTGTTGCTTCTGCTAGCTAGAAATGTTATTCTAACTAGTTATTTTATAACTAGTGCTCATTTTTCTTGAGTCAGCTTTATCTTTTAATGTAAATAATTCTTTTCCTTCTTGCTCTTTATCTGCATGTGTATTTACAAGCAGAGTCCCGATAGATATATATTCCATCCCAGCCTCCATTTTACTAGGCAAAGCTTACTTAATTTCTTATTAAACAGATTAAATATCCTACCAGATCTTTTTCTACATCTGTTCCACTTAGAAGCTCTTTTCTGAAACATGGTGAGATCTAAGTACCTTGGAGACACCTGAAAAAAACCCTGAACTCCTCAGATAGTACACTTCAATATAATATGAAATTTATTTTATAATAATGTTGTTTTATAATGAAAGCTGTTCTTTGTTTTATCTTGGAAGCTATTACTTGAGCTTGCAGAGTATTTTGCAATTAATTATGTAATAACTTCTTGCTACTTGATAACCTCGTGTACACGATGAACTTGTCGAATTGGGCCTCCTGATACACCTTTGATTAGCATATAAATGCTAATCAGTGATTTAATCTGTGGGATTCCAGTGTTACCCTGATTAAAAAAAAATCCCATTTTCAGGGTGGTCTGAGCACCAGGAATGAAATGTGCCTGTCATATCTGCTCTATTACCCGAGAATCAACCTCACCCGGTGTGCGAGTATTCCAGATATAATGGAACAGCTCCAGTTCATTGGCGTTAAGGAAATCTATAGACCAGTCAGGTATGTAAAATGTTTATGAATATGGATAGCACCTCTATTTCTGGATGTGGGATTATTGCATCATTTTTATACAACTTTTCTTTCTTTCTAGTAGTGCAACATGCCACTTTTTTTTTGGTCAATATGCTGTGCTGCTGTGTGTTTCTCCTGCCAAATTATTTTGCATCTTTTTTTTTTCTTCTGATAGTTTCTTCTTTTAAGGAAATAATACTGTTCTCATTAGGTTTCTTTTTCGCCACAACCATCTATAAAAAGGATATGTAGCAATGTTTTAAATCTATCAGTTTATTAAAACATGTCAATGTTTCATATATAGGTAAATAATTTTGAAAAGGAATTTGTGAGCATGGCTGTTGTATTTCCCTGGATTGATTTGTTGTCAGCAATTCTGATGACAAAAATATGTTCCTTATAGTGCTGAAATTTAAAGCATCTCAACAGCAGATTGTATACAGTGAGAACAGTCAAAAGAGGAAAGTTCCCAAATGACTGAAATGCATAAAAATAATCAAACAATAAAAAGTAGATGGCACTTTTTGTGGTAAAAGATGAATTACATTTGTATTGTTAGTTGCACTAAGCTAAGGTAATAGTAAGATTTTAAAAGTTGTCTTTCCTTGTACAGTTTATTCTAACAAAGCATATAAAACTATTATTGCAAAATAATTTGATGTATGGGCTTAGTGGTTTTAGTTCTGAAATTTATATTCAAGGAAGAAGAGTTTGAAGGAAGTCACAGTACAATCAATATCTACTTAATTTTCCACACTATTTCCATTTACAATGTCTTTTAATACAGGGAGAACAGAGTTTCTAAATTAGTCCTATATAAAAGAGTCTTTCTGAGCTTAGAAAGAAAATATTCTAACAAATGTATGCTCTCTTGAGTGTTCATTCATGATAACTGTACTTAAGGAAAAAATGCACATTTGGCCTGGGGAAATAAAGATGTTCTGAATAGAGTAAGTATGCAGACTGTCTGCCGCAAATGGAATAGTAATTAGAAGAGGAGATTATTAATGCCTCTAGTATTTATGACCTAATCCACAATTCTTGTTTCATTAAGCTCTGTCAGCCTAAGGATATGTGACCCGATCCTCATCTCTCTTGTGTCAGTCTAACACTAGAATTGCTTCACTGACTCTTCCAAAGTCTGTCTTGACTTACTTGCGAAGGCAAACTGGAAGCAGGACCAAGGCACTGTGGCTCACTTTTAAAAATTTTTCCTCATCATGAGGAGTTTAAATTATGAGGAGCTGAGATGAAAGTGATTGGGCCACAGTAGTTTAAAATAGGTACTTCATTAAAATTATGACCTCTATGCCTAGATGCTGAGTGGAGCAGAACTCTGGCATAGGCAATTTACCCAAAGCAAATGGGAGACAGCCTACTGCAAGATAACACAGATCTGTCTAAAGTGTTTTGAAAAGATAACTCATGCTCCAATCACAGTATTAATTATGTTACTTGATGAAGTTTTAGATACTTTTGTTCTTCCACTAGCTGTATTGGACTCTGTGTTTTTAAAAACTTGATCCCTCCACCATGCTGTTTCCATTCATCCCAGCAAAGTCAAACAAGGAGTAAGTAGAAACAAATGAAAAGGTTTTCTTTAGTTTTGTTTTGTTTTTTTTTTTATTTTTCCTTTGTTACTGTTTTTTAGTTTTCTTTACTAAATGACAGACACAAAATCTCATTCCTTCCCTTTCCATATCTTGGCTGATGGGAAATGGGATTGTCCCTATTTGTTCATGGAGATGATTCCCACACTTGGGTAAATAGATCTTTCGGAGCAGCAGGTGTCTATGCCACCCCTGGCCAAAAGTGCCCTTGCAGCCACCATGTAAGAACATGCCAAAAGGCAATGTCCACACTACCAGTTATTATGTGCTGCCAACCAATGCAAGTCAAAGCAACTCCTGTGCTAGGCTCAGTTTTGACCTATTGTCTGACTTATGACCTGAGCCTGGCAGAACCATCTGGAAGCAGCTTTCTAATAGCAAACATTTCTTGGCAACCTGGCCTGCCAAGCCTAGAAGAGGGTGTGGCTTTCTTTTGGTTTTGTTGTTTTGAGAAGTTACAGGAGGAGATCTGTTTTGTATTGCCTGTGCATTCAGTTTGTAGATCAGAGAAGAGCAATGTAACTTTCAAAGTCCTTCATTTCTAAAAATATCTGACAGCAAGTACTAAACTGCTGACAGCCTTTTGTAAGTCTGTTAAAATCAGTGAAACTGCATCAGTTTTCAGTAGAAGAGAACCTAGCTGAGAACATCAGCTAAGCATGATATACATAGTAATAGTACATTTATTTTTCTGAGTAGACTCTCCAAAAGCTTTTCCTCATCAGTTCCAACTTTATAGTATTTATCTATTTTTTAAAAAATCTAATTGTTTATTTTTCTCTAGGACTTGGCCTTTCATTATTAAGAGTCCTAAGCAGTATAAAAACCTGTCTTTTATGGATGCAATGAACAAATTCAAATGGTCCAGATCAGAGGGTCTCTCCTATAATCAACTTGTGCTTAAACTACCTGTGAACGTGAGATGTTCAAAAACAGATAATGCAGAGTGGTCGGTAAGTCTGTGTGTTGAAAAGGAGGCAACAATGCCATGAAACAAATGTGATTTACTGTGTTTCATTGCATATGAATAAATACCTGGTTCTATGTCTTCAGGATGTTTACACAGCTACATTGCATTTACATACAATAACAAATGATGGGAATGTTTTGTCAGTGCTTTCACCTAACTTGAGTTCTAGAAGTATTAAAAAAGAATAGAAAAGCTGGACCTTTGATCAGCACTTGGGATCATTAATAGGAGGTTGGAGTCTTTCAGTGGGTCTGGGACTGATCAGAGAGCAACCATATGTGTCCAGATTGGGTGACCAAGTCTGGAAGCTGTTCTACTTTGGCTGCCTCCATGGTCAGGGATTTATGTTAGGGTCTTGTGATGGATGATTCAAAATCCCTAAGTCAAGTTTCCTCTCTGAGTCAGCTTCTACGGGGAAGCTTATTGACTGCATAATGAAGCCTCAAGAATCTACCTTCTTAAATTGGGCATCTAGACAACCTAAAGTTATATGAGTGCTCTTCCAATACCTCTTGCTTTTTTATTGGTCCTAGAATTGCCTTTAGTATTGGGCCGGAAAAATATATCTAGATAGTCTGTTTCCTTTGTGCACATTTCTAAGACTTTATCTTCCATAGTTGTACTTTCCCTGTTCCCTTGATGAAAAAAACCCTGTGAGATAAAAAATAATTCCCCAGTAAATTGTTATTTATTCTAAATGTCTACTGGTATTTTACCAGGACTGTTGGGAAAACACACATCATCAAAAGTGTTGATGTGTGTTTTTAAAGAATTGCTAGTGCATGTAATATCATCCCTGCAAGGGATGCTTATAAATATGTATTGCTCTTTGAACTCCTTTACAGACTCCAAATTCAAGGCTCTTTTTACTTCTTTGAGATTTTCTGCTCAGAAGGAGAGATGGTGTCATTGTACTGGCTTATTTCCTATTGTGATTTCTGTCCAGTATAGCTGAGCTGATATGAGACACTAGTTTTTTTTTAATGGTATAGTTTCTGGAAAATGCTGTTCCACTTTATCTTGCAGGATAAAAGAACAT
This sequence comes from Ptilonorhynchus violaceus, assembly GCA_013397565.1. Lineage (NCBI taxonomy): Eukaryota > Metazoa > Chordata > Aves > Passeriformes > Ptilonorhynchidae > Ptilonorhynchus > Ptilonorhynchus violaceus. Next base: position 307,746 of record VZRJ01011940.1, on the reverse strand, counting down.
TACTTACAACTTAAAGAATGAAGTGAAAGAATGAGCTCACTGGAACTGGGAGTTTTTAGTTCTTCCTTTTAATCATAGTTTCCTATTTCAAATGACTAGGGCATATTCATCAAAGCTTAAATTAGGACTGTTTCCTGTCCCTTCCCTTATTAGTGCTATTACACTAAAATGACCATCCTCATCAAAATCAAGGACAGATTTAACCTGAATGGCCAAACAATCTTTGAGTTGTTACAAGACTGAAAAAATTTTAAGCAGCAGAACTAAGCTGAAAATACCTTCATCCTTCTACAGGGTTGGTCCGTGTTTTAGTCTTAGTTTTGTGTTGTGTTTGCTATGATTAAGTCAATATTTAAGGGGGGTTTTCTTGTACAGTGCAGAATAACAGCAGCATGGAAAAAAACCCAAAGCAAGCATATGCTGCAGGTGGGCATTCAAACTTTCAAAAATGTTTGTGCCCAGGAGCTTGCTTTTTGCAGAGCTTATTTTCTTTAACATGCAGGGAGTACATTTAAGAAAAGCAAGCCAAGCAGTGTACACAAATGTCTCTAATTTCATGTCAAAACCATAACAAACATGTGGTTACAGCAAATCCCATAAAAATTGCACTGAGTTCTACGGGAAAAGTGAAAAATGCTCAGTATATAGAAATATGACACTTCTGTATGTGACCTTGCTTGAGCAGGGATATGGGACCAGATGACCTCCAGAGATCCCTTCCAACCACAACCATTCTGTGGTTCTGTGAAATAATGTGTACACAATTACCTGCTTTGTACATGAAGTGTAAGCCTTGTGCGCAGCAATGAATGCATTCAAATATCATCCTATATCCCTGTAGCAGTGTGACACTGCAAACTTCCATTTTTATCTGACAGAAGCATGAAAACAATGACCAAACCAGACAAACAATCCCACAAAGAAAATAAGGTCATTCAAATCAACCAGCCAAAGCCTAGCCTTGCTTTCCTGGAGAGGATGCCAGTGTGTACAGCTGCTCTCGAGCTGAGGACATTGGATGTGCACACTGGCTGATCATTTGACATGCAATATATTAATATTTTTACTGAACTCGATGTCTCCACAGTAAGAGTCACAACGCAAGTACAAAACTAACAATAGATTCTCATGCAAGCTGCCAATTATCTTGACAGCAAATAGAGATTTCTAATCTTATGTGACAAAACTCTGATAATTTTTTTTAATTGCAGATACAAGGCATGACAGCTTTACCGCCTGAAATAGAGAGACCATACAAGGCAGAGCCAGTAATATGCAGCTCATCTTCCTGTTTCAGTTGCAGTTTATTCCTCGCTCTGTTGTTTGTTGTACACATCACCGCCAGTACCATAGGAAATATTTTGCCCTTTGTATAATAATTTTTATTCGTTTGTGTTCTGTATGCCATGCAAGTTCTGATGTGTTTGCACTGTTGCTATTGTAGATTTATTTTTTTACTTATTAATAAACTAAATTTACCAGTTCAAAATAAAATGTGTACATCTTCTGGAAACTGTGAGGTTTTTGGTTTTCAGTGTAAAATATATATGAAACACAGTTGACACACTGACACATTGCATAATGAAATCTTTTCCTGTGCCATTTTCTTACACTTTGTCCTGCCTCTTTCACGTGGTGCTTTCAAAGTCATCTATGTATATGGGTAAAATTAATAAACTAAAAGCAACTTAGTTAACCACATTCAGCCTGGTGTGAGCTGTATTATTTTGCCTTGGTTCTTGACATCTGCAGGTAATGAAATTACTGCTGTATGGACAGGTCTTGCAAAATTTGGGCGTGTCTGACTGACACGTCCTACAAAGCTACAGGAAGGATTCATTCAGGAAGAACGTTTCTGAGAGCAACACACTGCTAAACCATCTCAGCTCCTGAGAGACGTGGAAGCTATGGTTGTGAAGAGGATAAAAACAGGCAGAACCCCAAATCTCCCCCTAGTGAATGCAGTACAAATCCTTTGCCTTGATTGGCACTTCTTTTTCCTGATCCCTGACAATTCAGTGTGTTTCTTCTGTCTTAAGGTACTTGTAAAGGGAGTAAATCTTTGGCAAAAAGTAGGCACTCCTTTTCTAGATTTGATCTGGACAGCAGGAGCAATAAAGATCTGTCATATTTAGGCTCTGGCATGCATAGGGAACAGAGCCTGCCAGGAGCTATTGTTAGCACATGCTGAGCATCACAATAGGCCAAACTGCTGATAAAAAGGTTGTTTTTCTGTCTCATATGTACAATTTTTTATTTTTTTGTTTATATATTTCGAAATTGGGAACTTTTTGACTCAGATGGTGTTGGGCGGGGAGGATTCCCAAAAGAGACACAATTTATTGCTCCCCAATGAAATTATGCAACACAGTAGAAAAGGACTTTGAACATTTAGAAAAACCTTCATTTTTGTAGCCACACTGCAGTTACAGTAAGCTGTGATTTTTTCAGTGTTGCATAAACTTTTCTGGAGTGTGGCTATAAAAATAAGTTGGTTTGGATGCTGAGAGTTCTTCCCTGACGCTGCAACTCCTGCTCTACAACTAACCTCTGTAGATTTAGTTACATACAGGCTTTGTTAGGTACATTTTATTGAGCACTCCTGTGCAGTGTGGTGAATCTAGAGCAGATCAAGAACCTGAGCTGAGCTAAAATGGTTTTCTGCCCATTTTTGTTCATAGACTGTTAATGACTGGTAGCAGCTCTCTGCGCAGTTGTTTAATGAGGGCAAGCTGTTCTATGCAAAGAAGGAAGAGGATTTGGAAACTGTCTTCTCTGCATTTGAGAAGTGAAGAGGAAAGCATCACAGAGCTGGTAGGGCTCCTCTGCATGTAGCCAAATGACAGTGCATATGATAACTGACAGGAGAGAGTCACTGAAGCAGCTAATGCCTCAAGTAGAGATGAGAGAATTAATCAAGGATAGAGTAATTTTTTAGGAGCTATAACAATCTTATTACAGAACTTATGCATAAAGGGAGTTTAAAATGAGTCATAAAGGTAAAAGCTCTGGATCTTGGTTCTTGATCTGCTTTATCCTCCTGATGCTGTATCTGCACTTGACTAGGAACAACTCCCACGTGGGAAATTTCTTTACCATTGTTGGGCAGCTGCTTGCTCTAACTATACCTGAATAGTGATATATTCTGCCATTCTTCCCTTTGGTCCTGAATAAGGTAAGAAAAAGGAGCATATGGATTTTTTGGAATTAAACTTGTGAAGTTTCAATAAAGAAATGTAATTTTTCAGGTGTCTTCTTCCTGCCAGCAGAACTATGCTCTTCTGTTTTGTGTTCCCAATTAGCACTGTTTGAAAAACAAAAAGCAAACAGTAGTCATGGTGAATTATAGGCAAAAAAGTCTTCTGAGTGATTACTTGTACAGATCTGTTCTGAATGTGAAAAGCTAGGAGCATCCTCCAGCTAAGATATCATGGAGTCTAGAATAAATTTTATTGTAAAAGCAGTCAGCAGGAACCTTGGCCTTTCTTACGCTTAAACCCATCCCTAAGGTGGGCATGTTTGAACAGCTTTTTTTCAGGGAGCAAGAGGAAAAGTAACAGGGAATGAAATGAGAGATCATTTATGTTGGACAGGGGAGCCCTTTCACATGCAGTGTTAAGTCTCATTTGCCACTACTGGCATCCATCCTAGGTTGACTTGGGTCAACAAATATAAAGCAGATCTAGGGTTGTTTCCCATTCTGTCTGTTCTCTGATTTGACGCAGTTTCTTATCTATGGGGATTTCCTGTCTATGGGCATCCATCCTAAGAACATGTGAACAGAAGGGTGTTTGTTGTTGCCATCCAGTCTGCCACAAGATGATATAAAGCAAAGCCAGCTCAGAAAGGATGTCTGTGAGAGATAGCTGCCAGTATATCAGGAAGACCTGTCATATACACTAAGCACTATTTCTGTTTAACCTGCAAATATCTTATGACTTCTGAAGGAATGGAAAGGAAAATTTTGCTTCACAGGTAAATAAAAAGAGAGACTGGTGATACAGTTCTGGGATACTTCCAAATAAGAGGATCCAAAACAGATGTGAGCACATTACGTTATTAAAGGAACTTAAAAATAAAAGACAAATAAAGAGAACAGTCTTAAATCATTGAAAATTGAAACAAGCATAAAAGTAAGAAATGTCACCTAAAAATGCATGCAGCAAGCAGATACCTAGTCACACTGCACATGAAAAAGCTCTCAGACCCAGGTTGCTGTCGTTTTCTCTCATTATTGAACTCTACTAAAACATATGTTCTTGCTTTGTGTTTCTACCCAAAGCATTCCTAATAGTTGTAGTTAAAGGTATATTCAGTAAATGCTATTATCAAGCAAACCATGGTAGAGGAGAAGATGTGTATACACTGGAAAATCTGACTTACAGATGAAGAGCACAAAAATGACTAAGCATAATACCTTATTTTAATGATTATATCATTCATACTTTTCTGTGTGAAGAAATGTGTTAAGAGTTTCTAGTGAGAGGTTAAATATATAAATATTTTTGTGGGATTAAATATTTAGTGGGTTGCATTCTGGAATAGGTGCTGAAAATCCCATTCTGCTTAATTCATTTTCCCCATACAATGGTCCAGCTGCCTGTCACCTCCAGAGTGTCTATAGATAGACTGTTTATACTATTTAATCCCTTTTCAGTTTATTATTTATCCATTACAGAGCTTCCATTTAGAGAACATATGGCTCTCCTCAAATATTCCTGTTACCTAAATCAACAGCCATTTGGGATTTTGCCTGTGTGTAGTAAAAACAGGACTCAGGAAGTGTGAGAAGGGAGCACTGGAGTTCATGTAGCTCTGATATTTGTCCCTGTAGATGAGCGTGTCATTCTCCAATCTCATACCCCATCCAGGAGGCCCATCATACAATCCCATGTCAGCCCATCCATGGCTGCATCACAGTGACATCTAGGCTGGGTGCAAGTGTGACCAGTGCAAGGGTCAGAGGCAGAGCCCCAGCTGGTAGGAGTACAATTGTACTGGGCTTAATCCCTTTCACTGGGGAGGTCTGGCTTGTTTAAAAGAGGCCTGTTTGGCCATATTATCCCAGATGCTGAAGGGGCACAAATTTAATGAATAAAACCTAGCAGAAACACTGGCCTCATTCTCCTCTTTCCTCCCATCATGCAGAAAGTGACTGTTTTTAGACCAATTGTTACTATTGGAATGTTTAAGAATTTTCATTCCTTCCGCTCTTTGCCTCTTATTTCTGATTTTTGGTACATCTGTGCCTTGCATAAGGGTGAGAGAGAGCGAGAGAATAAACTTATCCTGAACTTTTCAGCAGAGGAGAAAGCTGGCAGAAGAAAATTTCAGCTGTGATACAGCTCCACTGGCCTGCTTCCTCCATCTCCATAGAGCTTTCCTCAGGTCATACGTGCCCCCAGGAGCATTTGCCATCTCCACACCGGTGTCCTGCAGGTGCAGCAGGGCAGACACAGGGTGAACAAAGGGGTGGGTGCAGCCACGAATTTTCCGTACTTCAGTCTCAGCAAAGTGCTGGTGGTGCAGGTGCAGTTGCCCCATCTACCAATACCTAAGGCCTGGTGCTTAGTGTACGCATCCGGGAAAAAGGTATGAATGCAATTTTTGTTTGTACATCAAATCTAGCAAAGTAGACTATTTACCTAGACCAAATTTTTAGTTTTTCGGTGACTCCGGTTTGCAGGGAACCTGTAAAATACCAGGCGAACCTAGGAAAATTTAAGGTAACTAAAAATGTGACTTATAGTCTGATTCTGAGTATACCAACAAAATATTTACTTTAAGGGAATGTCTTTTTAGTCTGCATGCAACAGACTCATGTAACAGGAAATCTGGGGCTTCACATCTGATCTAAGACAACATGTTGCAATTTCACTACCAGCAATGACTAACACAGTGGTGTTGAGGTGAGCTCTGAGAGACAGAAAGCTCTTATTGTAAATCACAAACAGATTGGGTAAATACTCCTGGAGACTCAGAGGGTTATTGGCAAAGCAAATTCCCTTTTGTGAGGCTGTTCTCTCCATTCCTATGGATGCCTCCCATGGGTTACATATACATCACCTTATAAATGCTTCCAGCTTCTTCCATCCTAGAAAGCAAGAAACCACCTGGGAGCTGAAAGTGTTTCTCTCACTAATTAACAACCAGGCAACCATTACATTACAATTCTGTCACAAAATAGTGGCAAAGCAAAAAAAAATTACACTGTCTTTTAGTTTTATAGGCTTGAGCAACTGTTTCCTCAGCACGTTGCCATTGTTAATAACGATTTAAAGTTCCTGTTTGCAGTGATTTTTAAGAAACATAACAGCGTTTTTTACTAGAAATTTCTAATCTCTTGAAAGAAAACCTGCCAAAATCCTAACTACTTCCCCTAACCTGTGGGCTAGAGAATAAAAGGTTCTTACAGCTTGACACAATACTGTGAAGCATTTTGCTTTATGAAGGAATAAAAATAATGTGACAATCTCAGATGCCTTTAAGCACACATTATCAGTACAAGAGAAAATATGTTAAAAAATGCCTACTTTGTTACAACAAATAGTGTTTCTGTGGCTCTCTTTTTGGTTTTATGGAGAGTTTATGCCATTAGGTCTAAAAGAGGGTGTTGTGCAGTACATTTTTCTTTTTCACTGGTTGTCTTAAGATCTCATTATTAGTTTGTCATCAGAGGACATCTTAAGATATTTAAGGGGATAAGGTTTGAAAATCTCTTCATAACCTGTGCAAAACCTTGCAAAGAATTTCTGGGGAATACAGTAAACTTCTATATATATCTATGTCATTTAGACATCAAGTTACAAGTCTGCATTATCTTGTGAAAACCACAAAAGCTGCTCAAGTGTTGGCCATTATTTGTGGCATCATGTAATAAACCTGGGAGAAGCTATTACCGGATTGTGCCTCTCTGGGGAGACTATAAGTGAAATACTGAACCTTGACACATTTTTAGACTTGACTGTTTGGATTTGCTGCTGATGTAGGGTGTCATAAATCCATTATAGAGCTATAAGAATCTACCTCATCCTTCAGCAGCAGAGGAGTTGGTCCTTCTGGCTGGCAAGATAGAGAAAAGCAGGTCAGAATGTTGAGAAAGACATCTCAGAAACCAGGCTATGGGGAAAAACTTAAAGAAAAATGTGTCCAACTGAACATACCACTAAAGGTTAGTGCCTTTTAGCTAGGGTGTGAGAGAACCGAGCTATAGAGAAATGATCCCTGAATATGAAATCTGTAGATATTTTTGAAAAGCATGATGAATGGAAAGAACAATTGGGTTCATAGCTAATGCATTGAACTGAGCTAAGGAGTCCCAAGTTCAGTAGTCTATCCATGCCATCACCAGAAGTAGTCTCCAGTCAAACTAAAACATACTCCAAACCACTCCAGACAGGGAGATGATGGATAAATCTCTGAAAAAGGATGCCACAACGAGACAGACGACTGCCAGAAATGTACAGGGAGTGTATTGGTGCAGAAAAGGAGAAGAAATTATGAAAGGGATTTTTTGGGGACAATCAGACAAACTAAAATTATGGAAGGCTAGAAAAGACAATCAGCCAAGGCTTTCAGATTATGAAATCTGTCCATCATCTTGTTCATCTCCTATTTGTAGTCCTATCAACTTATTGTCTGGGAAAAGTAAATCTTAGATTTGGCAAAAACTGTCCACTTTGAAGGACATTCCTGTATTGGAAGAAGACAGACTGGTAACCAGACAAGGTCTTTCCCTTGTAAATAGAAAGATGAAACATGCCTTTTCCAAGGTCCTCTTTTTTTTCCTGTAACTATCTACCTGTGTTAAAGGCCTAATACCTGTTTGCCAAAATTGATTCTTATAAATGGTTATTTTCTGGGCTTTTTGGCTGGTTGATTGGTTTTTCTAAACCAGACCCATGGTGGTTTTAGAATGTGTCTCTCTCTACTCTTTTTGTAAAAAGTGTTTGTATGACATTGTAACAGATTAAAAATTTTGGAAATTGCAAGTTGAGGAAAAGATTTCATATTAGAAAAATATACATATTAAATTCTCTATTCAGCTTCAACCCCAACAGGGATAGTAAAATAGAGCTACCTGTACAGTGTCCCCTTCAAAGTTTAATTTCACTGAAAACACTCAGTTTTCAAATATCGCAACAACAGGAAAATTAGGGCTGTTCTCCTTCCATTATTTGCCGGACTAGGGGTTTTCTTCAATTCTTTGAATTTTGTACCCAGATGGTTTACCACTATAATTTCCTTTCTCTGGCTTCCCTCCCTTTATTCCTATTCCAACCCTCGCTAGAACATTCGTATTCCTCTGCTATCTTATCACATGTAACAAAAGATCCCTGCTTATCATGGTTTTACTACCAAGGTTTTCATTTTTCTTTTGTCTCTTAAGAAGAAAAGCCCCATACTTTACTCTGTCTGACACAAAGAAATAGTTTTTTTTGCTTGTCTGTCCCTGATGAATACTTGAAGCAGGGTGCTGCTCCTGGATAACAGCAGAGGAGGAATGTTAAAGTGTTGAATTCTGGAATTCTAGCAGGTAATTGCCAGCTTCCCCACTCTATGCCATGGACATACCCCCCTGCTGCCCACTAGCCTTGAAGCGATGGACAGCTGAGATACCCAGGCAGGGGAAATGGACTTGCCAAACTCACAGTGAGATGTAAGGCTCCTCATGTCTTTTTTTGGTCACATGCCAGCTTATATTTAGTACACCCCTTAATTTGCAGAGGATGGAGGGCTCTTTCCTATAAGCAGAAAGAGTAAAATACTTCTTTTTCCCCCTTTCATGGTCTCCTCTTTGATTTTGCTTTAAAACTTGAAAAAGAGAGAGCCAGACTGAAAAAAGAACTGCTTATTGAATAGCACTCTCTGCTGCCCTCTGAGAGATTTGCACATGGTATCAGCTCTAAGCTTTTCAAGAAAAGGAACGCTTCATAGGGTGGAAGAAACGCTGCCTTTTGACAAGGAGCTAGAGGGGATGGTGTTACACAGTCTTTTATGTCAGCCCTAAACCCTGCTGTTTGCCCTCCCAGGCAAGGGGGAGAACTCACTGGCAATGAAGTAAAGGAAAAAGGGAGGGCTCAATGTACACTCAGCTATTAAAACCCCATCCTCAGACCCCATCTGGCTTATTACCTACTGATGTAGTATCATGTGCAGGTGCAGAGGTCAGAGGGGGAGACCTGAAACCAGGCAATATAAGTGCACTTCAGAAAATACCTTTACAAGAGCAGAAACCCCCCAACAACACGTAAATGTCTGCCTTCTTCAAATAAGTTATTTCACTAAGGCCTTGTCCAGGGAAAAGCTGAGGCATTTTATGTGTAAACTGTTACATCTGTTATTTATACCAATATAAAGATATTTGTAGTGGCTGGCCTACTCTGAGAAGGAAAAGGAAAAAAATGGTACCAAAACAGGACCAGAAAGTTGCACTTACCTACACCAAGTTATAAAACAGTATTTTTTTTTATTAGTGTTTAATCTCCTCCAGAGCTAAGGCAAAGCTGCTACGTAGACAAAACCTCATCATTAAAAAAGCACAATTTATTTCATTTTCTTAGGTTAACAATGCAAATAGCAGTATCTGAGAGTGTCAGGTAGCCCAAAAATGACAGGAAATTGAAGGGGAAAAAGAAACCAAAATAAATAAAACACAAATATGAAAGATTTAAAATTAAGGTCCTGCCATCTTGTGGTACGAAGGCAGAATAACTCGAGTTCCGCAGCTGTCCTGATCTTGCTTCCCTAGCAACCAGCTGTGCCCCGAGCACTCAGCAATGTTTCAAAAAATGATAGGCTGTGGGCGAGGCACGGGTTAAAATACTGTAACATTTCAGTTCTCATCTGATGGAAACTATTAAAATACTTTTATTAGTTTTATCTGCCTATTTTGTTTGTCCGTTTCATCTTCTCATTAGCACACCGGGTGCTTACTCTACATTTAGAAATACCATAACTACTTGAGCTTGCTGAATCTGGCATCTCAAGAGGAGTGAAGCTGTTGCTGCTGCTGCTGCTGCTGCTGCTGCTGCATGTCCCCAGGTCTTGCCAGTGGCAAGACTGAGCGTGTATCCCCAAGAGGCGCATGTGCACAAACATGATGCATGCATATGTGCAAATACAGGCTGACTTCATGAAGCAACACCAACAGTGACCCATGCACAGACAGCACAAACAGCCTAACCCCGTTCCCTTCTCCAGCAGTTCATGATAAAGGCCCAGCAGTGGCAAATTTATGCATATGCATAATGTGAACCCCTCTGATAGCTGTCCCCTGGACTTGCAAGTCCCCAGGTCCCACTGCCCTGCTCCATTTGCTGGTGTTCAAATATAGACACACACACAGGCTCCCCCTCAACTCCCACGCAAGCCCCTTGTCCTGTCCAGCTGGACCAGTGTGATGCTGCCTGATGGTTGCACGCACACCCTCTCCCGCTCCAGGTGCTGGAACCTGGACATGTGGCCCTGTGACCCATGGTTCTGCTGCAGCTGCTGTCACCTAGACTCCCCTACATACACATACAGAAGACAATAATTAGGAAAGGAGCCGAGTGAAAAGCCAGGACAGGATGCGCTGATGCAAGTGAAGGGCATGGCCAGACAAGCACACGGACCAGCAGTCTCCTGGAAGGGCCCATTTCTTTGATGGAATATTGGGATTCCTCACCAGCACCACCCCTCTGTACTCTGTGCAAAGAGATGAGACACATAACAATGTACCTTTTCCTATGCTGAATTAGCAGCTGCTGTATTGCTTGAAACCTGCCAGCCAGTTCTTAGCATGATTCACTATTTCCCTCTATTTATTCTCTACAGCTGGTGAGGCTGAGACCTTGTATAAACCAGAGATGAAAAGGCCAGACTTTGCAACTTGTAAGATCATCTTACCTTTTTTTTTCCCCTTCAATTTCATCTTTAAAAATAACAAGACAAGAAAATCAGACAGAAGCCACTAGGTGCTGCCCATGGAAATGCCAACTGTTTTTCCCAGGTGTTGACAATTCAACAGCCAAACGCCCACAATTCAATTTCACTGGACAAGCAGAGAGAAGCATCTGCAATTTTTGGTCAGCCAAGGAGCACTGCAAGCATTCAGCCCAAAACTCCCTGGTTCTTGCGGACAGCTGCGCAGCACTTGCACAGGAGTGGCAGATACAGAAGAGGGGGAAAAGATGAATGACCCAACAACAGATTTGTCAGACATCTGCTGGCAGCACCCCAGTGAGGAGAGACTAACTGGGCTTGCTGATACGGCTCTAAGTGTGCTCTAAGCCTACCTGTACTGCCTGAGCACCCCTCTCCTTTCAGCCTTCGTGCCAAGTCCAATTCCAGGCTTCAAATGAGAGGGGTACTTCTGTGCCTTCAGGGAAAAGGTATCAGAACATTTTTGCTGTGTGAAAAACAATGTATTTTTAACTAACCTCTTACTTGGAAACCAATGAATCATTTCAGCTGAATTTTTCCACAAACAAAGCAGCCTAAAGCAGACACTAGACATGGAAAATTTTGTCCAAATGAAGCATTCAGAAACATTGTACACAACTGAAAATAGGACCAGCAAAGGGGAAATGATGGGGAAACCTTCAGTAGTAACTGATTCTGTTAAGCAGTTTTACAATAATCCTCCTGGAAAGATGAATAATTCAACAAAGATATTTTTTATTCTTTTGCACCTTTTTTCATCAATGTTAATATTTACCTCTCTTCTAACTCATCCCCTATGGAGATATATAGCAGTAGCTGAGACAAATTAAATTTTCAGAAGCTAATATAAAATATTACCACTCACTGTTATTATCCCATTCTTTAAAATTTTTATCACATGGGGAAGAATTGGCAAGATTTTTCTGAATTGTGATTACTAGAAATTAGAACTTGAAATTCAATATTTTTGTTGGGTTTCTTACAGGCTTACCCAGTGTGTACCACATACGTTAATTCTTAATTCAATTGTGAATTTTAAGAAATTCTATACTGCTTTTAATGAAAAGGCAGACACTGAAATATAAATCACCTGGAAAATGACATATCAAAAGGAGTTATAGTTTGCATCCCTTTCTTTTCTGCTCTATTCTGAAGTAACTTTTCTGCAGGACAGGGCATATGCCAACAATAGCTTATCAATTTCTTTTTAAAAATAGTAGGTTAGGGAACAGTTACTTGGAAAATATTGCGTATTGTTTCTACTGTGTCATCCCTTCCTTGGAAAGGTTCGTGCTTGCCCAAATAACAACAAAATAGTAGAAAGGAAGACTTATCGAGGTGTGCACAATATGCCTAAATCCATCTCCCCACTGACTGTCCCGGAGTGAGCGTTCCCCAGCTCCCCTGCCAGCACGGGGCAAGGGCCTCTGGCTGCCAGCCTTCTCCCACAAACCAGAGGCTGGATCACAAAAACAAAGCCAGCTTGTTATTGCCTCCGGAGCTGAGACAGCAGGTCCGAAGGTAAGAGGGACCATTTTATCCAGTTCTGTAGCTTTATTCAGCTCTTTCGGACTGGGTTTTGGACTGTTTTCTATTCATCTTCCTTTTCTGTTTTCAGCCCTGTGCCCTGGTGGGTAGGTGACTGGACACATAGGCTCCCTCAGCCTTGTGTGCCTGTTTCTGTGCTGCTGGCAGTCAGGGAAAAAGCAAGTGGGCATTGCATCAAGAGTAAAATTGAGCTCATGACATCAGAGGATCATAGGAACAAAATCCCTATTCAGGGTGAAAAAGAGGGGCAATGTGTAGCCTTGACTTCCACACAGAGCCCAACTGAGAACTATTTTAACCAAATACAATAAAACTAATAAAGATTTATGCTACAGCTGTCAGTAGTGAAAATACCCCTTTTTCCTTCCTCCCACAACAGACCTCTGGTAGTATCTGGAGATCACCAATCAGCACCTCTCCTCTTCCAGGACTTGTTTAGCAGAGCTTTAATAGTTCCACTCAGAGAATTCTGGAAAGCATCCAGCCAGTTGTATCATTAGAAAGAAAAATTTAAACCAGAAAGTGCAAGATGAGAAATTCGGTGTAATGGCAGAGGGTCAGACAGACCAGACGACAAGAAGTAATCATTTCACCCACTCTGTGGCTGATGCTCAATATTTTCTTTTGGTAGATGTAAGCGATGCCAGAGTTGCTGCAGATGAGAAGCATCAATACAGCAGTAAGGGGCTGCCAGGATGTTTTATTCCCTACAGCACATCTCCCAGGTACCCATATCAGTCACTGGCACTCATCCTCTCTGTAACTGTGGCCTCAATGCAAGACATCCTTGCATCTTTATGATTAAAGCAAAACTGACAAGTGTGGCAAAAGTTATGTTCAAGGGAATTTGTTACGAACTGGTTTTGGGTGCTTACTAAACATTTATGCATCAGCTCCCAGACCATGTATTTCTCAGGCAATTAATCACCCTCCCTGAAGATAATTATGCCCTTTTGGCTGTAATATTTTCCCTTCTTTAAACTCACATTCTTTCCTTTCTTTGGGCAAGCCAAGAAATGTCATTTTCAATTGGAACCAGTGAATTAATTAAGCTTCTGTCTGTTAATTCCTGGTTTCCTCTGACAACCTGGAAAAGGTTTTTTCCTAGGAATTGTAGAGGCTCACAGGACTTGTTTTGGAGCTTTGTGTTTCAACACTTCACACTTTTTGACACTGCATCCTTTTCCAGGGCCCTGTGAAGATAGTCACCCTACAGATCAGTAACACCATGCGCCCCACGGCTATAGGGTTTGTCAGGAAAAATAGCTGAATAAGGGACTATGGCTGCTGCTGATCAGCTGTGTTTATCTAGACTGAGTTAATAAATATGACCGAGTCAAGATGGTGAGACTACTGTCTGTGGCAGCTGGCCAGGAGTTCCCGGGCAAAGAGAGAAGCTCAGTGACACAGGAAGGCAACAGGAGAATGTTTGCTGTTGGTACACAACTGTTAAAACAACTTACGCAGATCACAGTGGGCTGAACAATCAGCAAGGTTGATATGATGACCTAGGAAAAGGCTGGCATCCTGGTATGATATCTGGAAAAATAGAGGATTTTTTTCTTCCTGTTTTCTTCAGGCTGCAGTTTGGAAAAAAATGCAAAAGCGGTCTGATGGGGAAAATATTTTCTCTGTACAGGGGCTGTCCTCATAGTAAATATTAATCAATAGCAAATGCTTTCTCTCCTCTCTGCCTCTCTTTTTCTTTTCCTCTCTTCATATCACCTACACTGTATTTTTCTCTATGCACACACACATACATATGTTGTTGAGGAACCAATAATCTTCATTATCTGCAGGATGCTGTTTCTCTCACCACATATCACAATGTAGTACTGAATGACTGGCTTTCTGTAAGAAGGACAACAGCACACAGGTTGAGCTGCCGACTAAGGCTCTGGGCTGGAAGCTGAGCGATGGAGAAAAGAGAGAACTGGATGTCTGACGGCCTCTGACTAGCAGCCAGCTTGAAACATTCCTTACATCCTTAAATTTTCTTGGCCTTGTGCACCGAGATGCAGACTGAGTCAAGATGTTCTCTCTGCATCTGAGCTTACCCAGATGGTCCGTGATCCTCAAGTTGCTTTAAACCTATTTTAAATTAGAGTTTTAGCCACCCTCTTCTCTTCATCTAAATGAGTTTATCTTTTAATCACAACAGAGCAATTTATTTTAAAACATGTGAAATGCACTTCATTTAACCTCACTGAAATTAATTCATGATACATCTGTAGATGTCATAGAAGTTTTGAAAAGAACAATCTTAGAACGATACAAAAAACATAGTCTCTTATATGTCTCAGGAGTGTATTTAAAAAGTAAATTCTGACCCTCTTTATGACAGATAATCTGCTGCATCTACAATTAACAACAACAAAAACAACAATTAAAAACAACAATTAAATTCATCTCAAGACTTTGGCTTCCTGAAGTTTCACAAGGCAGTTTCAGGTGATCTTCCTACAGATTGTCTAATGAAATGGGTAAATGATCATTTATTAATTTCATTTCCTTGAAGGAAATTTTGATGCCCTGGACTTCTGACACATGTTACCTGTCACATACTGGGTGTTCAAAAGCACTGGCAACGACAACCTATAATTATTTTTGAAAAATTTCTCATACCTTTCTATATATTCATAAACAACAATTCTGATTCAGCCTCACAACAACTACTGACACATGCAGCCTTTAAAAAGCAGCCTACAGACTCTAAATATAATTTCTTATTCACATCTATTGCACAGTTCACAACTTTGTAAATCTCTATGATTCTCTCACTCCACCTATTTAGGGAAGGACACACATTTTTAAGATATTACTGGTGATTATTTCCTGACATAGTGGTATAACTGCTGGGATGAGCTACAGCTGTGTACTTAGCTTTGGAGTCTCTACAGGTCAAAAAGGATTATAATACCAAGAGAGCTGTGGCAGCTTTTCACAACAGAAGATGTCATCCATTGTGTTCTGCAAGCATCTGTGCTCGACATCTCCAGAAATGCTCTGAAAAGAGGCTGGGAAGTGAAGTGCCAAAATTTGCTGATAATAACAGGTTATTTAAGGTGGTAAAGTTGAGAGTGAACACTGAAGAGCTGCAGAAGCCTATCAGATTACCTCTATAGTCAAGAAGAAGAGAGTATCCAAAAGGTTACTCAAATCTCAGATCATGTTCGATGCTTTTATGAATTTACTACTTCCCTTTATCATTGAGAGATTTAACAAGCCAGCTCCTGACTCATCCTTATATTAATGGGCATTAATCCAAATTTTAGTACTGATACCTCATAGGAGATTTCATCTCATCATCCCATTTTTCTCATCAAGGTACAACATGGAATTCTTTTTATTCTCTTAATCTGCAGGGTCCTAGGGGCATAAGAAATCAATAGGAGTTTCATTAGTTCCTTCTTTGGGCTTTCAGCACAACTAGGGGAATAGAGAGCCACGTTCTGGTTCTCAGTGAAGTCGATGCCTCTCAGCATGCCTGCATAAACACCAACAGTCTTCAATTCCTCCCAAATATTCCCTCAGGGGATTTCTCACATGCATTATAAAGTTAGCACAATTGGTCTTTCAGTGCCTTACTCTACCTCTCCTGAGGTCCATGGCATGCAAATGAGAAAGGGTGGTTTGTTCCCAGCCAATTCTAGGTAATAGAAAGGTTTAGTATCATGGATGGGAGACTGCATGTTAGAGCAGCTCATAAATTTGCCCTAATTTGTGCTGTGGGTACCACCACTGCAGCCAAGAATTAAAATGGCTGACAAATAGGACTGAGCCAGAGAGAGTGATCTGGTGAGCTACGGCAGACCATGAAAAACTGCAAAATTTATTCACGGCTGGTTCAGAAAAGGTGAGGGGAACTTGATCTGTAGAAAACAAAATCACAAACAGTTCTCTGTTATGTTGTATTGTAACACAAAGAGAGATTTGTAGCTATTCCTGTGAAATAATTTAAGAAAAAAAATTGTAATTTTTCTTTGTAGTCAGTTTATGTGATTCATGCCATACATTTTTAAAGAGTCCAACACACACATGGGTTTAAAGTCAGTTGGACAACGTTCTTCTAATACTAAGGGGTATTTTGTTTCAGCTTATAAAGTAGATACATCTTGTGGTCAGAGTGAATGTTTTTCAGTTACCTGATACTGCAAAGGGATGGTTCAAAGTGTGTCCTGTGGGTGGAGAAGCATTGCCTCTAATTATTCTATTATTCTAATTACTGGGGGAAAAAAAAGAGAGTAAATTCATTAACGATAGTTTGATGTTAGATGTGATTCACTCCAATGAATCTCAAAAGTTTT
Organism: Ptilonorhynchus violaceus; assembly: GCA_013397565.1. Classification (NCBI taxonomy): domain Eukaryota; kingdom Metazoa; phylum Chordata; class Aves; order Passeriformes; family Ptilonorhynchidae; genus Ptilonorhynchus; species Ptilonorhynchus violaceus. The sequence continues at coordinate 290,965 of VZRJ01011940.1, read as the reverse complement.
GAGAGATAGCACTTGACATTCTCCCCCAGTGTGGAAATGTCTCTGGATACATGCAAGACAAAAAATCGCTCACGTCTGCCAGTTGAGACCTCTGTGTGGCATCTCAAATATCCAACTTTTCAGTGGAGAAATGAGTGTGTTCCCTACCAAGGTTTCTTTCTTTTCTTCTATGAAGAGCATGTGCTTGTGTCTTTCTCTGCTGACAGCTTGTCCGTGACCAGGAGTTACCTCCTCCCAGCAGCAGAAACTTGTCCAATTCTCCTCCATTCATGAGTACCCACTTGAGTCCTTCCTGTCCCAGCTGTGGAAAAATGCCTGCTTCTTGGCCAAGAACACCCAGCTCTCTTGGAGCGTTCAGACAGAGCGGACTCCAGGGCTGGCTGTGAATGTGAGGAATGGACCACAAACAGTACAATACCGATGGCTTGGCCCACAGTCAAGGCACTCGGGGCTCTCTAGCAGGCCCCTGGGGGATACACACCTCTACTTGCATCCGGATTATCGTTGAAATACACAGCCTTATTATTCCTTGCCTACCCTGGATCTCGGTACAAAGTGTGCCCTAGGTGATTGATTTCTGAGAAATGTAACTTTGGATCTGTGATAATAAGCTACAGGCAACATACAAAATGTTTATGTTCCACCACAGAGTCCAAATTTGTGAAATAAATATTTGCGCTCTCGTATGTCTGTGGGATCCTGCCATAGGGAACACGATGTGCTATGATGTGTTTCAGAGCCACCCATGGCAGGACTTGGGCAGACCTTTCACTGGTTGTTTAGCGCGGGACTTTCTTCAGACTCTCTTCTCATTTTCTCTGCTTCTTTGGTAAAAACCCTTTAGAATGTGTTTCGGTTAATGTGTCATCTATTATATAAACTATGAGTTGTCTGTTGAATAAGGTATAACGTATTTCTTTGAAAGGCTGAAATCTTACTTTGCTGAAATGTACTCAGACACATCAAACAGGATCTCAGCCCAGAACCACTAAAATTCAGCAATATTTAGGAATTGAAACGATGGAGAAAAAGAGATTTGAATACAGATAGGAATGTACCACATCGAGTGAGCACCTCTCCATTTAGCAGATTTTACATAGTTAAGAAAATGTATCATTAGTGTTGTTTGCTTACATATGTAATCCCCACCATGTCATTAAAAGATATCAAAGAAGTACATGTCCCCAAATTACCTCATATCAAATGATCAGGTACCTTCACTAACAGCACTTTAAAAGTAAGACAGTAAGTGTTCTTTCCAAGAATTCCTCATGTTCTTGTTTAAGAATAACACACTTTTTACTTTTAAGTTGCTTCGTGTTAAATTTTGCTAGGGGAACTTCTTAAGAAGTAATTCATATCATAGGAAGTGTTCAGAGGGGAAAACCTTAACTCCAGGAAAGATTGGTCCCAGCTTGAATTTTGTATCTCCTCCCTTGAAAGTGTCATTTTCCCTTTTGCCCTTCAGATAGCTATAACTTTTCTTTCTGCGATGTATGAAATCACCCTAGTAAAAACTTTTTACCTAGGATAAACATTTTATGACATAATTCTTCAGACTGTTGACATAAATATAGGGTATTCTATTATTATTTGTTTAAAATTTATCATTTCCTGTTTGGAATGGTGAGTAATAATAGTTAAAATAATATTTTTTTAGGCGTGAGCTATACATGAGTGTTTGATGCTTAATTAATATTTCATCCTTCTCTTTTTCTTAATTTTATTTTTATATACTGGCTTGTTCCTGAATTCAGTCTTTGTATCTGCAAATAATGTAATTTTGGTATGTTGAGGCTTTTGACTGGTATGACTCTACAGTGAAAGACTAGATCTTCAAAATTTTTAAATATGGCATCCTTTAGATTTGGCTTATTTCTCTTTCTAGGACCTTGATCTATCACAGAAAGAGGCAGGAGAAAATGTGACAGACAATAATATCATCAGACTAAAGACATTAAAAACAGATAGAAAGAAATCCAGCATCTAGTTCACTATGGGCTTAATATTCAGCCCAGAGCAATGGACCTGTAAGAAGTAGTCACAGGGCTCTGTTATTTTTTGGCCTAATTCAAGAACACTGTAATTTTGTGTCTCCAGAGGCATTGTATTGGATCATCTGATAAAAAATCAGGGTATGGAGCAGATGGATCAGAAGACAGATCTTCTCCTTTGCCAAGAGGACATAAACATTCTAGGAGGATAAAGGAAGAGGAACCATCTCCCAGTCTTCCATATTACTGTAGGGTGGCCCTTGTATTGGGTACTGGGAAAAGCCTAAATACTGGCCCATTTCAGGTGCCTGTTGCCAGGCACGGCTGGCTTGCTGACAGCCCTCACCAGGATGTTAACCTACATGAGTTACAAGTACCAAGGAGCAGGGGATGACGTTTTTGGCAGTCTTCAGACAAAGACAGAGATGAAAAGTTTAATTCCCAGTGTGTTTCAGATAATCAGATCCCCTCCCCAAAATTGCCTCATCCTTCAGTTGTGTTGATGCTGCCTTGAGTGTGCTGCTTACTGTCTGCTGAGGGTTGGGGAAGGAGGAAAAACTAATTTACATTCCACCATGGGTACCAAAATCACTTGCTTTATCTCTGCTTGCAGTGGTTTTTTCTTTTCTCTCTCTGCTTCTGCACATTTAAATTTTAAGGTGTGATGGTGGTCAAGTGTCTCATTGATGATAACTCTTTGCTCAGTCTCATTGACAGTGACAATGACCAAGACTCGCAGTTCTCAGAGGTGCTCGTGAAAATTTATTTTGTCAAATTAGATTTTGTGAATAAATTATCCCTCAAATTTTATTCCGTGTCCTTCTTTATGCATACATACACATGTACTGTGCTAAATGCATCATTTTAATCCCTGAAATTATTTGCAAACTCTTTATGAGCATAGTCTTTGAATCTATTTGTAAAAACTGCATACACTTGAACACTCGATATTTATTTTACCGTGGTGCTGACTAAATTGCTGCAAGGCACGAGCAGAATTGGGTATCAAAACAAAAGACACAAGAAAATTCACAGCTATTAACAAGGATGTTTTGAGTCCAATAGCAGAGCTTTTGCTACCTCACACAGCCTGCTGGTGCTGCATGCTGAGCTGTGACAGCCAGTAGCCCTGCCGCACTAAGCTGTTACACAGCTATGCTGTCAAACCTCTCTTTTAGCATCTCTTGAGCGAGCTATGATGGCTTTATTATTTGTGAAAATTCTGGAAAATGCCTGTCTTCCTCAGCATGAGTTTCTGACTAAGCCAGTACAAGCAATGAAAATAGCCATTTACATACTTTCCAAATGAAATTCAGATCAGAAAAGCATGGAAATTCTTGCAACTTCTACCGGGAAACAGTGAAACCACAGCAAGACCCGACCTTGACTTGTGCGATCTGTGTTCTCAGCTGAGCTACATTCATATTTTCCGTGTTTTCAGTAAAAGACACATGCTTTGAGTGAATATTTCTGCCCTGGCCCATCCCCTCTTCACACCCTGAAAGCAAAGGTCCTGTAAAGGGCCAGGACTGCCATGTGAATTCTTCTCCCTGGGGGCAGAGCCTGGGAGAAGCGACTCTCCCCTGTGGCCATCAGCTAAATGCTGACAGTTGCCTTCATTCAAATGCTGGAAAGAGAGAGATATCCAGCCACTCATGTGAGTATGGAAGAAAGACAATTAGATCTTTCTCAGGCTTGGTTTTGTTTTTGTTATATTAATAGGAGCACAGACACTAGATTACATATTTCAGCTCAGCACTCATCAGGCCACATGTAGGTGCTGCCTTCGGCTGGGACCTCTGTGGGAAAGACATGGACAGGCTGGAGTGAACTCAGCAGGGAACTCTGAAGTGTTGGGAACAATGCAATCTTCCCGAGCAGGAAGGCAGAGAAACAGGGCTGGTTCAGCCCGGGGAAGGGATCAGAACCCGTGAGCAGGTGGTTGGGAAGAGGCAGCCAAGGGCTTCACTGTGCTGCACAGTGACAGGCTGAGGGACACGAGATGAAATGAGAGGTTAAGGCTGGGTATAAGGAAAAGCTTTTTCATGCTGGGGACAATGGGACCCCTTGGCATTTGCCACACCTGAGTGGACACCGTCCTGAGCATTCTGGTCTGAGCATACAGCTGGCCCTGCTGTGAGCAAGAATTTGGAATAGAGATCTTCTGAGCATCCTGCTCAGGGCTCAACCCTGTGATTCTATTATATATAAATAAGTATATAATAAATGAAAATTGTTCTTCAGAAGTGACTACATGTTCTAATGCACATTTGACTTTTAAAATTGTCTATCTCTCCCTCTACTCATTAGACTAGAAAAAACTCTGTAAATAGTACTGTAATATCTTTAAATATCTTTTTTCATTCTGCAAAAGAAATTACCAAAGTTTACCATTGGAGGGAGATAGTGATGAATTTTTTGCTCTCAGATGAAGTGTAACAGTACGTGCAGAGGGGAAAGACGGAAGAAACAAATGCTTCCAGGCTAGGTGGTATATTTCCTGTATCTAAACTGATTGTAAGTTGCTGATTGCCACTGCATTCACTTTTACTGTAAACTCCATGAATAGATATTGCTCTGCAGCCAGATGAAATAGCTGGTTCCTGCCCTGGAGAGACTGACCTAAGGCTACAGAGCTAAACTTCTAACAAGCACCTGGGCTGATGTGGATCAATGGGAATTAAACTCCTAGAAGTCTGCTGCTCAGGATGGGATTTTTAGTGTTGTACTGCAGCTTTAGTGTTTTAGATGTCTTAACTCCAGTGCCTGGAGGTTAAGAATCCTACCCTCCTCTCACAACATGCAGAGAGGTCTAAATCCTGCTCTGCTGGATTCAAAAAAGCCAGTGTGGTTATAAATGAACTAGAGGAAATTTTATCTGAAATTCTACTTCTTCACAATCTTCAAACTGCAGGCTGCTTCAAACTGGAGGATGTTTTAATCAGAATTCATTATGCTCAGCCCTCTTCCATCCCTAGCTGCCTGTGCTCTGCTAAATTCACATGGATTATGGCCAATCACAGATCGTGAGCTTTCCCCAGTAATCAAAAAGCAGTATTGTACAGGGCAGAGCCTTGAAGAGCTATGAGCCAAGGAAGAGGGGTTCCTCTCACAGAGGAGAGGAACATAGTCAAGCAGTCAAGAACTATGGCAGGTGAGATGCTTCCCTGGCCATGGGAACACCCAACCCAAGAGTCTGTAAAATTGTTCATTCTCTTTCTCAGATCTAATGAACATGTGCTTATTCACCGTAGTTTATTGCTCAAATAATCAAAGAGGATCTCAGAGCAGTCTATTGCCTGAGATTTATGGTGTTCACCTCTAAATGCTTGAGACATGAAGGCCTTTCAAGAGAGGATGGAATTGAGGCTGATCCTCTCACAGAGCAGTTCAGAGTTTTTCTTGCAGTTCAGTGGCAAGAGGAGGATGGAGCTAAATATTATCTAGGGGAAAAAGGTGGAAGCATTTGTACTGTGGTGATACTTCATTAGCAGAAGTGCTCTAAGAACATCTGCCAGATCAGATGAGGGAAGCAGATCAGTACTAGACTGAGACATGCTGTATAAAGATTTAGAAGTCTGACTGAATGGAAGCACTTGCAAGGGCTGAAAGCAGACAAGTAAATGACAAGAGGGATTGCATTTGGAAATTAGACACCTTCAAAGCAATTAGGCTGGAGTTATTTGCTGTGACCTGCGACCTGCTGCACCTGTGAACACAGCTTAATGGTCACAGTCAGAAATTGAATGTTAACTTTTTAAGATGATGGCAAGAGTCAGCCGAGATATAGTCACTAGCCAGATGTGCATGCCTAGTGCATGCAAATATGAAGCAAAAGTAGATGTTTTGTCTGACCCTTCAGATAGCAGCTTTTTGGCACACTAGGTTGGGACCTGTCATGACCGATTATTGTGTCTCGTCTGAGGGGATCACTTACTCAGTTAAGGTCTTAGACTCCAGCCTTGCAAGTACTAATACACATGTTTAACTTAATTCATGCTAACCCCATCAGTTCTTCAATCAGGCAACTTCCAATTCAAACATGTACATAAATGTTTTCAGCATATAGTCAAGCCATAATATATTTTGGTTTAAATTTATCCATAACTGACTTTCCATTCAGGACCTTAATTGTCTGATTCACTGATGCTGAATTGATCTGAGCGTTTGTACTCAAAAAGAAAACACTTAAAAGTGGGAAGGCTTTTCATTCCAGCTCCTCAATCTCCATCTGAACTTCAAGGGTTCAGCACTGGGTGTTTGATTTTCAAATACAGACACTGGCAGGTGCAAAGGCCACTGTTTTCCTATTCATGTTAAAACACTTGCTTGTCTAGCAAGGGAGAACACTACCAAATGCATGGTCAGATTCCTCAGGTAGGAGGAGCTCGCTTAATGCTGCTCCAAAAGCGATCACTTTAAACACGTCTGTATGAACCTGTGCAGTATCCCAGCACAGCTTTAGTGTGCTGAAACAGGGGATAGCAGTGGTGAGCCAAGGTATGAGGAGGAGATGAGGGAGAAGGCTGGCAAAAATACCATGCTGTTCTCATACATTTCCAGTGGCAAGCAGTCCCTGAGATGACAGGACCCTGGTAACAGAAATCACTTTGGGTGATCTATAATGCCAGTAACTGATTGTTACATTTATATGTGTATTAGGTTAAATTCTGGATTGCATAAAGATATATTGGGTTGAATACACTTTCAAGGTGGGGCTTGACTTCCTGATGACATACTGTGGCATGTTGAGAGAGAATAAAAGCTTAGGGCATGGGGACCAGGAGGACCTGGCACGTCAGGACACTCTTCGTCTGGGCAAGGCACACAACATCTTAGTTTCTTCCAGATTTCAGCCTGTGTCTCTTTCCCTACAAGGTTTCTGCATGCAGCATAGAGGAGGAAAGACAAGTTACTGCTCCCTCATCCCTCCAGACACTTTGAGACATTGGCTGGTCTGGATCTGGGGAATCGATAAAAGTGGTTCACAGCTGCCTTTCCCACCTATTATATTCAGGTGCCTGATACATGAACTTTGTGGACAGCAGATCTGATCCTTTACCACTGACTTCCCTAACATATGGGAAAGAGATTACGAGAGGAGGGTTGGAAAGTGAGATACTGTAATATCTAGAACTTTGCCTGTAAAAATGAGTGTGCTACAGTATATTGCACATGGCTTTGATGTAATGAAAAAGACTAAGTACGTGCAGTACATGCAGAGAGTTCACCCGGCTTTTTTTATACCTCCCGTTACTCAGACATTCACCCTCCCCATTCCCTGTCTCTTTTCCTGTCCGTTCCTTCCAAGATCAAGAGCCCTCACTACACTGAAGCATGCTCTGGTTACACCATGTCCGCTACATGGTGGTTCACAGTGTTCTTCAGCTGCCACGCCCATTGCACACTGAGCTTGGACAAGGTGACTGTAATGGCTAAACACAGCTGGGTCTTCATCACCAACCACATTCAAATCTAGAAACCATCAAGTTGTGACAGCAATTTCTTTGCCTCACTCACGTGAAACTTCTGAGTCTAGAGCACAAAACCACTGTAAATCTTTCCATCCCTGGCAGAGGGGCCAGTTTCACCTCTAAATACACTGTGAAAGATACAGCAAAAACAGTGATGAGGCAAAACGCCATTGTTTTATTCAGAGATTGCTGTTGGCTATTTAAGTAATTTCTTTTATGACTAAACATAAAAGCTGTAATATTTACCTACATGTGCCTGAAAGATAATAGCTTCTAAAGTGATTGACACACTTTCTAGATTTGGAAATTAGAGACTCATTTGTATTTGATGGGAATAGCTGGTTTATGTTCTGCAGAAGAGAAATCATGTACCTAGAAGAAATCTAACCATGATGATACTAACATCTTACCACAGTCCTCCAAAGCACTATAATTGTGCTGCTGTTGTCTATTTGAGTATTCTTACAGCTTTTGTAATATTTTTAAATAAGTGAGACAATATTTAAGATTTTCCTTTCCAAATGGGCTTTATTTCCTTGTGTTCTGCTGCACAGACTGAAAGATTAACACAAAGGCACTTAAAAGCAGGTTTCTTGGCCATATAAATAGTTTTATTTTCCCAGAATTTGGGTACCTTACAGTTGCCTTTGGAATGACTAAGTCAATAGGAGATGCCTGGATTCCCAGTGCTTATGAAATTCAATCTATTTCTTTAGGTGCATAACTAAGAATTCAGGGCTCAGACACATGATCTAATTATGTGGTTTAGCAAGCTGACACTCGTCTTATGATGTGTGATAAACAGTCCTTTCACTTAATGCAGTTCAAGTCATCCTCAGAACTATTTCTGTCACAAACATAAATGGCAGAGCTCCCGCTGCCTTGAGTGGAGTAAGTTCACTGCAAGCCCAAGATGTTTTGCTTCAAACTGCATGCACATTGACATGCCCATATGGCATTTCTTCTGACCCTCTCATCTCCTCCTTTGCAGCTGGTGTTTGCGCAAGGCTATGGATGCATGCCCTTTTCCAGCTGCAGCTGTGCCAACAAAAAGATGAGTGCCCAAGCCTCCTCCCCATTCTGCTACTGGAAGTTACCATCCCCTCTGATCTGCTGGCCAGGCTCTTCGTGTGACTTCCCATAACTTGTTTCAGTCAAAATACACTGCTGTAATGGTGGAGTCTTCTTTAAATTCTTAACATTATCTCTTCTCTTTTTGATGGATGTTTGATAGGGGCCACACAGAGAAGCTGAGTGCATGGGAATGAGGTCTTGCTTCGGTCACCTCTTCAGCTGGTGCAGCTACAGTCCAGGAGGGTGCATGTCCACAGCCTATGTGCAATTGCTAATTGAGCCTGCTGTTGTCAAGAATCCCTATATCCTGGGAACAAAATGAAACAAAACTGTTTATAAGGCTCAAGGAATTCCTGCAGGCAAAATTAATACAGACTGATGAATATACTAATATTGGTCCCTTTAGATTTCTAAAAATTAAGTAAAAGAAAGCCATTAAATAAATGGTTTATATTAAATGAAAATAAATTAAAGAAAGCCAGGATTCCATTTGGCATGGTGAAGCTGAACAGAATAGGAACAGAAAAAGAAAAGGTTGCTGTAAAGTGAGAAGTGGCTACCAGACAAACAGATGTGTTTATCTTTCAGGTATTTTTAAATTTTTGTGCTGTTTCATTTACACTTATACCAAGACAGCATCAGTCATAGTTTTCTTGGTTTCTGGTGACTATTATTTTTAAACTGTGTACATTGTTGGGAAATACAAAGAGGACTTAGTGCAGACAGCTTTAGCAGGCCAATGAGTAATTTTACTTCTGGTTCCTTTCTAGATGACTTTTTGTGACGAGTTTCAATCAAAATTCAATTTATACTTGTGGTAGTCAAGAGAATGTTTTTCATTTCATGTGCAGTTTTTTCCTTCACTCCCTGTTAGCATGTAAGAAAGACTTCTTGGAAAGGTAAACTTGGTGACATTCTTTGTACCAATAAATCCCAGCATTTGCAAGAAACCTGTGCTAATCTGGGATTCAGAGCAAGGCATGAAGCAGAAAGTTAACAGGCTACTTTGCACACCTCGGCTTGGTAAGAATAAGATTGAAATAAATACTGAAAGCATCGTTCCAAATGAGATATCTTTCCTGGGAAGGAGAGGAGGCCCAAAACACCAAGTTCCACAGGGGAGAGGGTGAAGATTTGATCTCTCATGAGATCTGCAGACAGGAGAGTGTCCCAGGAGTACAGCTGTTTTCTATCATTCTTTTCCACCTAGTAGTAACCATCAACGGGGGCAATTTGGTAGTTCTGGTGCAAAGAATGGTACAAAGAAAACTTGAAATCAGGCAGTCTGTGTTACGACCCTGGATTATCAAAATGGGTTAACATTACACAATGAAGCTGACAAATCAAAACACAGAGGAAGGTTTTTTTTGTTATTGTTCAGATTGAGTCATAATTATGTATGGTACAGTTTCCAGTAAGAGGTTATCTTTCAGACAGTTTACACAGGGATTGCTATTCATCAAGGAATTTGGGGTTACTGTAAGCAAAGATAAACTGAAAGGCAATATACTGAAAAAACTTATGGCGTGGGTTTAGTGGGGAAAACAATGACTGACTGCTGAAGCAGTTAGTCCTGATAAATTAAAAGAAATGGATCAAAATGAATATTGGACATAATTTGTGAGTCAAAGTCTATAATCTCATTCCTGAAACTGATATAAAAAATATGATTCACTTAGTTCTTATTCACCAAGTGAAGCAAGGCTACAAGTGCTGTTTCCCAGCAGTCAAAAATACACAGCACCTGGCTCAAGATATTGACCATTTTAGCCTAAGTCGTACAATTTTCTCAAATCCCACTGCCACAAGGGGACAAATATGTAGCTGAGCCACCGTGGCTGAACTCTATGTCAGTGGATGGTTGACATGTTGAGAGAAAAATTTGGCACTGAGTAGTTTGGGTTTTGAGCATTTATTTTGCTCTAAAAATAACTCATAGTGTTGGTTTCTTTTTTCTATCATATGACCTTTTAGTTTTGTCATGGATTCGTTAAGTTAAATTTTCTTTATCTGGGGAGAGATTTAAATTGAAGCTAAATTAGCCTAAATAAAACAGCCTCCTTGAACTTGCTAGAGAGCAGCTGGGAAGAGACAGAATCCTCCATGACTTGCTCTGCAGAAGCCATCCTAGGGAGATTAACTTTTCTAGATTAACCAATGCATTAAAAGATACATTAGATTGGTGATGCCTCAGGGAACATCCCTCCTTTCCCATTCCCAATGGTGTCTATTTTGACCTAATTTGCTTTATTTTGTCTAATCCTGTCTAGAACCTGGGGGAGTGCTCTGATTCCGCGCTGTGACTCCTGTGGCAGTATGTTTCAGAAGTGCACTGCCTGTCCTGCAAAGTGACTTTCACCTGTTTTAAACTGAGTCCTATTCTACTAGTGGAGAATTTGGGTGAACACCTTCTCCCTCACCTTCTCCAATTCCTTCCTCTTTGTACAAACCTTACCAGTACTGTCGTTCCCCCCAAGGTGAGCCATCCCGGTCTGTTGCACTTCATAGCCATCTCATCCCCTAAAATAATCTCCAAATATCCTCATCTGATCCCTTAGGGGTTTAATGCATGAAGTACAAAACCCTTATGTATCGTAAAGCAGAGTTTTTGGAGAAGAAATTATGCCACAGTAGGAGCCAGGAGACCAATCGCTACCTAAGGCCACTGTGCCTGGTTTGTAACACCGAGGTAGCTGAAAGTCACCATAAAAAAACAGTCCACAGCCTGCCACAGCAGTGTACAAACGCACACCTTGTTGCCCACTGGAAGTTTTGAGGTATTTTGTTTTGGAAGAATTTAGATCTGGTGGTGAAATCAGGCAGCCCAAGTCCATGATTCTTCACGGTATTAGTCTGTTTCCCCTTTCTCAGGAAAAAATGGGCACTGTAACCAGCCAGCTGAAAACAGCCTCCCCCTGCACAGCTAAGTAAACCATCATTGTCAGGAATGTGGGCACGCTCCGGTTTGTGCCAGGCTGTGTGTGCGCTCCCTGCTAAAGCATTTCCTTTAGCAAAACAGTAAGTGCCACAACGACAAATACTACAACAGTCAGTCAATTGATGGGCTCAATACGCTCCTTTGCCATCACGAAGTGAATCTCTGCATGGAAAACACAGGGCCTGGGGAATTGCTTTTCCTTCATCTTATATCAGAATTTTATTTTTTGACATGCTCCAGATGTGACATGCATTCCTTCTTAAAATTCAGAGACCTGAGAGATGATTACGGTAACTCAGTGTAATACCATGTTTAAATTTCTTCTCACTCATACTCTTTTTCATGCCATGAATCAAATGTACCATAGGTTTGTGCTGGTAGAAGTATGGACCCATCTGAAAAAGGCAGACAGGATATGTACTCTGAAGGTCCTTCAGAATACTTTATAGAATAACAGCATCTCAAACAGAGCTGGCTGTCTTGGAATAAAGCAGATATTTCAGGCCATGAACCATTGTCACATAGTTCCTATCACTTACTTTGAATTCACACTGAAAAGTGTCACAAATGACAAGGATATTTTGGCTCTCTCAAAAACAACACATATAGTAATAGTACTTTTCCTAAGATAGTTCAGAAACACAAGCAAAAGTGCATTTTTCCTTTTTTTTTTTTTCCCACCTCTAAACCAGCAGCAGTGGCTGTGTGGTCATTTGGTCTTCTTCTGTTTAAAAAATACAGTACATTCCTTACTCCCAGCCACCTTGACCACTAGCTGTTGTGTTTCCTACGTCAGAGGAGATGAGATCATTAATACCACCCGTAATGATGTCTGCAGAAGCTCCTCTTTTTTGCCAGCTCATAGGATGGGTCTGGATGAACTATGAAAAGGATCTACAATCCATTTAAACTCCTCACTGTTTGAATTGGCTATTAGAGATATGCCGTCACTGTCATTTCTTGGCTTCCTGATAAAAGGACAGATGACTCTGCTGACGTTGAGGAAAAGTGCATGAAAGCAGAATTTTGAAAAAATTTTTGAAGAGGCAGTCAAGGACAGAACTTGTAATAGGGAAAAAGAAAGAAAACCAGGAAAAATAAAATAGAAATATGATGGAAAAGGAAGAAAATGGTAGATCTACAAGAATAAGTCCAGTGGAACACAGTTGTGGTCAGATTATGGCTCATCATATCCTCAGGATATTCAACAGAGGCCTGACTGTGTCCAAATATTGCTGAAATAAAAGGAAGTGATAAGGTAATTATGTGACTTAAATGTTGGAAACCGTTTTTGCCACGAAGCTGCACACCAATAAATAAGGTTTCTTCACAGTTTACTGACCTTTATCACTAGGAAATGAAACCAGAGAACACAGATAAACCCACCACTTTATAGATAGCACAAGAAACACCTAGCTCATTCTAGTGTGCAGTGCAAGAGTTGTTTACTTTTACATGAGTAATGATGAGTCTGTCTTTGAAAAGCAGCATTCAAGGCTGATATTTAACTCTTCTGTGAGCATCTGAAAGAGGCAATTCAGATTGTGGAACAAGAGAACTGGCTGAATCTCAAGAGGATGGCTCTTGGCTGTCTTCTTGGAGGTGGTCTACTGGAGGTTGTGGGCACGATTCTTCAGATGACCCACTGTCTCCTGAAAAGAGCTTCTGCATCCTTGCAAAGTAAAAAATAATACAGGACACAAAGGATTAATTATTCTTTCACTTGCTGATGCCAGAGAGCAGAGCACCGCAGAGAGCAAGCTTCTACAAAGAAGAGTACATAATGGGAGATATTATGATATTTTAATTATCCCTGACCTCAGTCCTCCAGCTCAAAGAGGGATGAATGTATTTAGGAATACATTCAAGAAAAGACTTTTGCTGCTGAGTATGTCTGTAAGGAAGCTGTCTGGCAGAGTGAGGGCCTGTTGCTGCTTATGCCCAACAGATATGAAGAGGTTTGAAGAAATTGTTTGAAGCAGACCGCAATATAGACTAGTTTCTGTTCCTGTATTTATTAATCTGGTTCTTCATTTCCTGGTCAGTTGGCACACGGGTGGGACATCCCCCAGAAGATACAGCTCTGGGAGCTGATACCAGCACTATTGATACAGAGCCTTGTGTTTTGGCACAATGCTCCAGAAGGACACAGAAAAAAGTGGGCAACAAAATGGTGTTTTCTGAACTCAGCCTTCTGCCTTCTACATTCACCAACACTTAAGAGGCTGGTGAAGGGTAGCTGTAACCCGCCAGAAACCAAGTGCTTTAACAGATTTAGTTCAAGATGTTACTTACTATCCAAACACATGGGTTGTTTGAAACTTTACGTTCCTTACACACTTTCTATAAAATAAAGCGTGCAGCAGCAATAGTCAATTGCATATTCTTACAAACCTTTTTCTTTTGTTGTTTCTGCAATGAACTGACTTCTGATTTTAACGGGATTTTTTTTAAAGGAATGTATCACATAACATCCACACCTCTGAAACACTGAGTCTTTTGAGGTCACATTGACTGAAATCTCACAAGTTGAGAGATTGTACAATTTACAGCTTTACTTCTGTGGGTGTGTCTTCCATTCAGGGCCCAAAATACCACTCAAAATCTCACTCATAGTGAATAATGCGTGTGTGTAGGGGGGTAGTAACTGGATGGTTTTTAAATTATGCTTATCAGCTAAACACTTGTACAAGTTTTAAAACATCAAAATGCATAAAAAATTCATGCTTGCTCTTTTTTTCCCCCTATATTTACCAATAACATCTGACAGAGGAGTCTAGAAATTAAGCACAAGTGCTAATGGAGTGATATTGATGAGGACAAACAACACTAATAGAAAACCTGATACTGCACAGGTGTCAGTCTATGCACAACTAATAGTCTGATATCCAGGCACTGAGTCTTCTGTGGACTGCTTTGTCTTTTCCCAGTACAGAGTGAGTCACTGGGAATTTTACACCAAAGTAGTCATGTGCTCCTACCAGTAATTTCCAAAGTATACGAATGCAGACAAAATTTGGTATCTATGTACACGTATATAATAAAAGCTGAAATATACTAAACCAGCAATGTTTCTAGAAAGTCTACTCTGGTAATTGCTTTTTGAGCTGCAGATGTTGTGAGTTTTTTGTGAGATACCTACAGAGGTATGTGAAAGAGTTTGCTGGCTTCACAGAAAGCTATAAATCCCACTAGGTTACCAAATGGAAGTGGTTCACAGTCTGCAACTGTGTTGATAGTGATAAACAGAACTTTATTAAATAGCAAAAGCTTGTTACTACCCAGAGCTCAGTCAAAATAATTTCCTGACAGAAAATTGTTCTTCAGGCAATGGGAAACTGTATTTGATGTAATCAGCACAAAAGCACATTGCCCTTTTTCTGGTAGCCATCAAATGCTTTGTTTTCTTAACTTGAAAATGAATAAGCCTCAAGGAATTTGAGGTTTTATATATCTCACATACTCTTTTGGGTGGGCTTTTGTTTTCAAACCTGGATGAATTTGCAAATATTTAAGAGTTGTGAAGTAACTTTCCACTCTGGTAAAGAAGAATGAAGAGAAAATTCCTTTTTTTCATAGACTTTAAACAGTCTGTCCCCAACTCATATTAAATACTAGGATGCAAACAGCTGCCACTGCTGCTTTGGAGGAACAAAAAACTTTACACATGGACTTTGTTGCCTTCAGAATGTGACAATAGAGAAATAATTTTAAAGCTTACATAGATTGTTTAAAGTTCTTATTTTGCCCACCTTTTATCTCATTGAGATGATCTGATTGCTGCTTTGCAATTTGTAATCCATAATTCAGTTTTGTCACTGTTTGCCATACAATACTACCTAGCTTCCCTTGTGTGTCTAGGGGCAGGACCCAGCTCTCTTTTGAGAATGGAGATTGTGTGACCAGATGTTTGTGTTATTGTGCTGTGACAATTTTTCACACAAATGCAGAGTCCCCAGTGCGGATTATTTTCCCTGAGAGCAGGAAATGGCAGCCCCTTCCCTTGGCTTCTGCCACCAAGAGTTACATGGAAGCCTGAAGTGCAGTTCTAATGGGACTTAATAGTGGTGCAGGCAGGCAGTGGATATCCAAAATTATCCATGTACTAGAGGAGTGTTTTAGAATGACAAATTCCACTTCTGTGGAGCCAACTGCATGAACTGATCATGTGGTGAGAAGTGTGCTGAAACCTACAGGAACATGCCTTGAAATGTCCTGGTAAGGTAGGAGATGTGTCTCAACATCTTCATTAAGATTATGAAACCAAATAGTGATACACTACAGCCCAATTTTAAGGGTAGTTGTTCCCCTTTGCAATGATTTTCTGTAGCTGTTTGGTGAAGGACTATGATTTTATGGTTCACCAGCTAAACACAGTGGAACTTCTCCAAATACAAGGATATCCCACTGAAAAACTAAATCGAAATCAGAGAGATGTCAATATTTGTATCTCCATCATTAGAAAAAAAAGTTAATCTCAGCCTGCCGACCTTGGGGACATGCTGCAAGGGTAGTCTGGGGGACTTTGGTCTAAAGGTTGGACTGATATGCATGAGCTGCTATGGGAGAGTATCAGTACAGGACAATTAAGTAAGAGTAAAATCTAGTGAATAAATATGTCGTCAGATTCTAATGGGAATTGTGCACATTCATATTATAGTCTCGTTTGTTTCCACCCCTGGCTGTATCTTTGGCTTGTTCTGTCACAGTCAGACAAGTTACTTTACATATATGAGAGCTGGTATCCACACTGTAAATTGGTGACTGTGCAGGAAACTAGCCCATAAAAGGCTCAGATCCCAACTTAATTAAAGGTTGCAGAGGAAATTTTGTTCCTCAGAGAAGAGACTGAGGTTTATTACAAACAATTATTGTGGTAATTATCATTTGCTGTAGACACTAGTGTCCATTTGCTTCCCCTAGTTTTATGCCAGTGTAAATCATGTAACATCCATGAGGCTTTTCTTCATTTAAAGAAAAGCTGTTGGGTACATATCAGCCACTAAGTGTCCTGGACAAGATGTCACTCATGTGCTTCTCAGCTTTTGACAGGTATTGTTAGCCTAAACCAATGTTAATTTTATTTCTACTCAGTTTGCACAAGCTCCTTGTGCCCTTTTAGAGAGGCATAAGAATGATCTTGATAGCAATTCAGAGGAATAACAAAAAATGTGGGCCTTTTGATAAGCACTTACGGGAAACACAGGACTTGTAACTGGGAAAAGTGGCATTTTTCACTGTGCGGGAACGTGAGCAACAGAGGAGAAAGAGCCTCTGTGTTTTACCTTCCTCCCGGGGCTAAACAGTGTGTCCCCTCAGTAAAGGATATCAAAGGCAGCTGAAGGATATCTTATTAGAACTCAATTGCCGAGGAAGGTGGGCAGGAGTGACCAGAGAAAGCTGTGGGTTTGGATTCCTGTGGAATAACAAACTCCCGACTTCCTGTGCTGCTCTTTCTCTTGGGGATGTGTTGGTAACCTGCCAGCCCCAGTCTGGTAGTAGCTTAAAGGAGGGTGGCCAAGTGAATAGCCCTGATGATATGAATAATGATTAAAAGCTTAAAGAAACCCCATGTGACTATCTGGAATCACGGAAGCTTGAGTAGACCTGGTACTCTAATAAGCAAACAGTGGCACGTTTACTTCAGTAATTGGATATAATCACCATGTGTAGACATTTTTCCTATTTACTGCTTCAGTGTGCTTATCCCTAGCTACTGAGGCATTCTTTCATCTACATCAGTAAAAACACCATTCACTTGAACTGTGTGAAATAAAATAAAACCCCATCCCAGACTAGGAAGTTTTTCTCCAGATCATTTCCAGCTTTCTTTGCACCTTTGATGTGTGACCCTTGCCACCCACCACCTCCCTTTCAGCCAGCCCTCCCCGGAATAGCGTCCGAATGAAACGATGGTCCCCAGGAGCAAAGAGGAGGCTGTGGTTTCCACAGATGACTGCCCACTGCAGGCACTGCTTACTTGCGGTGTTTATTTCAGTCCCTCCTAGCTATGGTGCCTGGAGTTGGAAGGGTCAATCCGCAGTTTGGATTGGCATATTTTTAAGGTCCTTTCTATTATGAAATATTTATGAGAGGAAACAAGGCTGGACATTCCTGCAGCCAGTCCAGTGTAGGAACGCTATGTGCCTTCCTCCCCCGAACATGTAAATGCAGTCAGTTATTTAATGGAAGACTCACATACCTTGTTCCTTTACATTTCAAGTGAGCTGTCAGAGGAATGTAAACATTTATTTGGAGCAAGCCCTCAGGTAAAGGATTACCATACGCCGCAGAAGGAAATTCCAGCATGCCCACCCAAATTTATGCTGTGGAGAGGGCTATGAATAGAAAGTTTGTACACTGTTATGAATATGGATAAAATACATCACTCATGGCCGGGCCATGAAAAATTGAAAAACACATATTTTGGATCACACAATATTTTCAAAAATATATTCAAAAGAAAATAAACACGGGATCTTGTGTGTTCGTTTACTGTTTGAAGTACCTTCAGGGAAGAGAGACATCAACAAATTTTCTTCCAGACCACTCACTTCTCTTGATAACAGGAGGTTCTCTGGGAGAAAGGCAGCAGTCTTATTCCTGGGATCTCTTTGTTTCCTTAGCCAGTGCCCATTTATTGGAAGTTTAGGTTGTATTCAGAGCTAGCAAAAGCAAACGTATTTAGAGGGCTATGTTCACTCTTAAAGGTCAGAATTCCTCATTCTCGCCACTTTACAAGGTGACCTTTTCATGAGTGTTACATGATCCTTGTTCACCTTGCAAACGAATTTAATTAGTATTTTTATTATTATTATTCTACAGCCAGACAGTAATCACTGATGTTTTGGTGTGGTCAACATCAGTTTCTTTTGAAGTGAAAGGGTTTCTGCTAAATGTGTTAAAAAAATATGTTAAAACTTGCTTCTGGGAGAAGGACATCCCCACCATGCAAACCAATGGCCTCTGGACACCTCAGCAACATTGGGCTGTGCAATGCAAAAGTCCTGTTCGTGCTCCAGAGTTTGCTACCATGACCCAAAGCCATGTGGAGCTTCTGCACTGGAATCCTCTAAGTCAGCTCCTTCTAAAAGAAGTGTTGTACATGCTCCTTTAGGTGTGAGGGATTCATGAAGGGTGGTCTGCCCTTCCTGTGGGTTTATGTGTTTGGGCTAACTCATGAATTTCCTCTCAGGGCCCTCCTGCTGCCTTTTCCTTTCTGCTTTCTCCCCACAGCATCTCTTGCCATTGCAAAGGGAAGTGACAGCAGAACAATACTATGATTACATGAGAAAAAGTAAAACAACCTTATTATTAGAAAAAGATTAGTGTGAGACAGTGAAAGAAAACAGTACTTAGCAGCAGGAACACTCAGAATGGCATCAGACCCAAGCCAGAGAATGTTAACACAGAGGAAGGGAGGAGTTTGATGTGGGATAGTGAGCTGCCTTGATAATCTTTTCACTGTTATCCCAAAGCTAAGTTTATTTTAACTGGAAATTGCACATCACATTGAATGAGAAACATACAGAAAGACAAAGTTACTGATTTAAAGTCTTAAGATTTGTTCTGCCTAAGGAATGACAGCCCAAACCTTGCTTAGGGGTAGTTGTGGCGCCTGATATCAATGTTCCAGCCCAATGTGTTCAAGGCAAATGTCCATGAGCTGCCCAGGAACATACACACACCCCCAACCCTTTTCTCCAGGCTGCTCATACCCAGGGCAATTTGAACGACAGGTTTCCTACACTCACCTCTCCCTGCCCCCCACACTTATTGCAGGGTGTGGTGCAGCACTCCCCTCGTGGGAGGTGTGGAGTGCAGAGCCATACCTAAAATTGTTGTCACTGGGAGACAGGGAGGACGTGTGTTTAGTGACAAAACAAAAAGGTACAGCTAAAAAGGTGTAATTTCTCCCTTCCTTCCCCCTGTTGAGAAAAAACGATAGCTTATTTACTTAAAGTCAATTAACACTTGATAATTAGAGAAAGAGCCATTGAGAAAGAGCTTTACTACAAAGTAGGTGGTCATTTTGCCTTCAATTGTGTCTTTTAGACAGGGGTAAGGATATAAATTCTGAAATTACGGTGATGAAGAAATTATTAAGAATAAATATTTGGAAGCTGGAGAGTGAAGGGAATGACCTTTGTGATTTTTACATTAATATATTGTTTCCTTTGAGCATCAGATGCCTTAGTAGTTAATTCTTAATCTGATGGGGCAGATATGCACCCTCTGATCTTACTGTGAAAGAAAAACAAAGTACCACTCATTTCAGGCTACTAACACTCAGATAGAAAAAAAGTTCTGATCTTTGGGTGAAACTTGGTTCTTGAGGCAGAAAAGAGAAATGTTGGAATTAAATATGGCATAATAACAAAATAATGGCTTCAGACTACTCAGCACCATGATGCTGTGCATGCCACATTTGATACAGTGAATGATGAAGTTGTTATTGCCTTTTTCTAACCAAGGAAACTTAAACAAGAAGCTTTCATTGGTGGTGACATAGGAAGAAATGAAACTCTAATGGGCTCACTTGCACACTCCTTCTTGAGATGCAGATAATTTGAAACCACTTTGAACTTTTAACATCTGATGAATTTTTAAACATGAGGTTCTACACAAAATATCTCAGTCTGGCAAACAGGCTGCATAGCTTGATCCTAAAGTGCATCAGTCATGTCATTGTGGGTGCTGAAAAGTGCCATCAGAATCCAGCACCCACATTTGAAAGCTGAGTGTGGGAGCAGATGAGGGCAGGCAACAAAGAGACTTTTTATCCTTGTGCCCACTTGCACAAACATTGCAGATGGTCTGAACCTTTGCAGTCATACTGTGTGCCTCTGTGAGTGCAAATCACATCAAAGAGATTCCTGGAAACACTATCCTGAGGAAGGCTGTAGCCTGCCCGTGGTTCCTGGGTGTTGAGACCCTGGGCAAGACATGACCCTTCTAATTGTGTCCTGCTAGGATCCTCATGGTGGACCCAAACTTAAATACCACAGTTTTCATGGAAAACACACTGTGATGTAACTGAAGTGGCACACTCGCTCTGTGGACTGAGGGCTGTAATTTGGTAGGAGACTTGGTTCGTGATATGACAACCCGTAAACATTCTTGTCCCACTGCAGACAACCTGCTTTGCAGAGGAGAAATAGAACAGACTGTCCCAAAGGGTTCCTGACCTGCTGACCAAATGATGACCAGCAGACCTTTCAGCCCAAACCCGGCCAGAATCTGGGCCTATTTCTTTTGGTGAAAATTGTTTCTACAAGAAAGATGTGTCATACAGAAATTTACTGGCAAGCCTGAATTCCCCAGACCATTTCACCTGCAGGAACATTTATTGGGCAGTCTGAACTTGGTGCCCAGCTTTATTACAAAAAGTCTACTGTTGTTGAAGTTGACTGAGAGTAACAGGTACCTGTGAGTTTGCCTGTGATCCGCTGTCTCACAGTCAGCTGCTCTGTTTGTACATGGAGTTGAGTTCCCCACAGATAAGTAATGACACCAAGAGACAGACAGCACTGTGAAAGAACCATGGTTTTAAAGGCAGCTGATGTCTGTGTCATATGGTTTGCTGTGGGGTGCTTACAGACACAATGAACATGCATCCTGTCGATTGCTCTCTGATTGTACGTCTACATGGATGCTTTGCCTTGAAAATTAAAGTCCTCGGGGAATTTTCCATCAGTGCTATCCAAATCGTGAACAACCTGAGCTCCGTTGAGGTCCGTTGGAACAACTGCTGTCACAAGAAAATGTGTGTTTGATTAGCCACAAATAAATGGCAGTTCTGATTTGCAAAGTGGAGACTGGAGGCTGGATCAGCTTCCTTGGGGAGCAGGCAAAGGCACATGGCTGGGCAAGGAGTATGCTGGGGAGAGGCTGCCGTGTGAGCTGAGGATTTACAGGGCGCACAAAACTCAGACAAACTACCTAAAGCTCTCCCAATGCAATACTTAAAATCCCTAAGGATTTTTTTTTTTAAAGAAAATATCTAGATTTTTTAATAAATTTTGTGAATTGGTGGCAGGAATGGAGTTATTCAGTAATGTTTACAATGTCAACTTTACTGTTATTTTATGGATTTGTTTTAAGTGATGCCTTAGGTACTAGCTTTTGGATTTTTCTAATCCTGCACCGTGCTGGTGTGTAATTATGAACTCCATATTATGTGCTAAGCAAGGTCTCTTCACATTCTGGTTAGACAAAACAATTCCTTCTAGGCCTGGGAACCAAGGTCACCATCCTAGGCCTAAGTATAAACAAAAGTGAATTGGGAGGGGGATGAACGGGGGAATATTACTTCATTACCTGGAACTATAATTGGACAATTAACCTCTGACATGCAAATGTACCAAACTTATATCTGTGGGGAAAACTCATGATCGGGGTCCATCTTGAGTCTAGCCTAGCTGAAGCTTCGACCTCAGCCAGGCTCTGTACTGCCCAAGGTGTACCTGTTGAAGATCTTCAATAAATTCCTACCTTTATTCACTTACTTTGCTTAGTCTCTGTTTCAGGTACTCCTATTTTAGGCATCATAACCCCCTCATTTGACAGTTCTCAATGTAAAAAATTCCAGGTACACCAGTAAATCACATGGTGATGTTTCTTCTTGTGTGCAAAAACTTAGCTGTTCTTTCAAACTAAAAAAAAAGGAGCTCAGAAGCAACTTACAAAACAAGCATGCACAAAACTTTATACATGGGAATGTCAGATATTTCCAAGATCATGGAAACGGATGCTAATTAAGAAGTAGCATAATTATAGACAGCAAAAAAGTGTTGAATAGAAGAGTAAGAGCTATAGGGATTTACTTGTTCTGCTGTTATTATTGATTGCTTTTAATTTTTATGTGACTCTGGTTAGGAGTAATGAACACATTGATTAAAGACAGATTAATTTAACATTAGCACATGGATCAAAGAGTGAGCAGTAAGAGAAAGATATCTTGCAGTAAGCGATTTATAAGATAACACAATCTGTTTCTTCTGTGGGAATATTGGTTCCTGGTATTTCCAGACCAGCTTTGCAAATGTATCAAGTTCAGATGGTTTTGCTACAGAGATAGGATAAGCATCCAGATTTTACATTTTTTCATGACATTTGATGTATATAAATCTTGATGTTGCTACTGTGAATGTCCGTGTTGATTATCACTGGATGTGTAAGAGACAAATTTGGACATATGGCTCTTTCAATACTGAATCAAAGGATTGACATTAATTTATGAACAATGAGATCATAAATGCCATATGCTTTATCAAAAAATTGAATTGTTTCCAAGTAACGTGTTTATTGCTAATATGATGAAATTATCTGTATTATTATTATGACTTCCACTTTTCTGGGTTGTGAGTGTGTTCAAATGTAAAATACTCATGTAGATATAAAATACATGCATTTGTTGTGGGGTTTTTTCTCACAAGAGAAGGAACATTTTTATTTTTTTTAAAGTATCAGTGGCTGCATGGATTTCAAGGAACTGAGTTTGAAATATATAATTGAATTTGAGTTTCTGTGATTGTATACATAATTTAGATGCACAGAAGTCAGTTAATTACAAAGAAGAAAAGACAATTTAAAAACACATTAAAAAACCTTTAGTTTGTATATGCTGCCATGCTGTTAAATGCAGATATTTTGTGGTGAAATTCTACCAGGCCTGGTGTGTGCGCCTGATGTGCTGTAAATGGAAGGTTGCCTTTCCTTCTTGTTTGCAGTCACTGCATTTTGAATGGGCAGGTGAAAAATAGATTATAGATTGACATATGATGAGATTGAGATTAAGAAGGTGTTCCACTCCACAGGCATCTTGCTCTTCTCTGTACCTGGGTGACTTCAAAAGGAGGTAAATATCTCAGGTACCTTTGCACCTCCCACTGACGGTCTCCTTAACCGGGGACTGGTCTCCGTGTGCCGGGGAGGAATTTGTTGTTGGTTTAGGGCCTGTTGGTCAGTGTTTGCCTGTCCTCCCTACCCCACATGCAGCATGGGCAGAGGGCCGTGCAGGTGCCCATAACATACAATTAAAGCAGTGCTAGCCATCTCATGAGTGTGGTTTCGTGAAAGAGCAGGCATTTCACAGGAAACCTGATAATCTGCTTGTTTTACTACAAAGAATAAAGCCCTAATTGTTACTTAACTCAGCAGTTTCAGTTAATGAAATAGCCAAGATAATTGTTTGTGGTTCTGCTGTTCTTTTCAATTTCCAAACTCTTCTGATTTTGATGACTGAAGTAGACTGTTCCAAACAAGAAAAGATTTATTTCCTATAAGGCACATCATAAATTTCCTGGCAGAGCTAGTCTGGAGTTGCTCAAAGTGTTTGTGGAATATGACTGCGGTCACAGGCTCCAGCAGAAATTTTACAGAGAGTGGTGGTGTCAGGAGGGATCTGGAATAAGCTCCTTGGATCATCACAGATCATTTACCACCTGAAACACCGAACACAAAATATTGTCCTCCAGCAGTCCCCCCCGAGGAGAATTCATCTCTCCTCCTGAAGTCATTGAGGAGATGCTAGCTTCAAGGAGAAGAGCAGAAAAGCATTCCTGATTTCTGTAGACGTTCCATACATATTCAGTGGATCAGTATACCATTCATTAGCAAGAAAATTCTGACAAAACTAGAATTTACTGATTTCTCTAGATAGATGTCTACTTTCCTTTTAGTTCAAGTTCAATTATCTGGAAATAAAAAAGAAATGCTTAAATTTAGCTTCACAGATCTTTGTCACCTAAGGAACCAGTGACTGAAATCCACTTTCTCCTTTTGCCATAGAGGATATGACATTGTTGGCCTCCTAAAAAAAAAGTCTATTTCAGAGTGAACAACATGCTTAAAACAAAATGACATTCGCCAGGAAGTCTAGTGTGGTCTTATTAATGGTCTAAGAAATGAGATAATCTTTGAACAGGTAGTCTTCCAACTTATGGAGTATGATTTTTGTTGTTACTCTTGCTTCTATTGCTGGGTTTTAGTCTCATGCAGTCATCACTGATGTAACTTCTCCCTGAATGACGAGATTTCCCAGTATATGAGAATGTCTGATAGGCCAGGAAACTATCCCTAAGTAAAAGATATCTTGATAAAATGTGATTAAAAGCAGACTGAATTTTACATAGATTTGCATATCATATTTCCTTATTGCACCAGGCGGTCAGTGCTGAGGTAGATCATAATTCAGTCTACAGCTCATTCCTCATGCAGCTTCCAGAGACAGAAATTATAAACTTTGTAACCTGGACTGTATTTACATAAATTTGCTCTCACTTTGTTCATTAGCACTGGAATGATATACTCTATTTTCTTGTCAAATATTTCCATGCTCCTCCTTCCTGTTAAAATGATTCTATGACTCTGTGTGAAATTTCTCCTTGGTGGATTTACTTTTACAAGGATCAGACGAGAAGGATACCAGCAAAGCAAATGTGGACAGCAGATAGAGATAAACAGTGTGAAAAGGTTTTTTGACAGCCACAAATTTTCTGCTGTGGTTATGTTTTGAACACCGTAAGTCAGTTGCTCCCAAATTCTTGAACTATCATTCACTGAAGCATTGCGGCACACCAAAATTGTTTGTTACGCAGAACAGTGAGTTAGCTTAAGTATTCTGCAGGATTGGAATTTGTTCCATTTAGTCCATGTTCAATTATAACCTTTCCCATACTTTCTACACATTTGCAAAGCATGTTTGCATGTACATTCCCAAAGCTTTATAAATAATTGTGTTCCGTGTGTGATAAAAAATTTCCAGGGACAGCACCAGTATTATCATTGAAAAAAAAACTTGGAAAGGATTAAGAACAAATTAATTGGCTCTGATTAAAAATATTTGCTTGTATTTTTATAAGCTCTGTGGACTCATAGGGAGTATGCTAGGCATGTCTGGTACTGCAAATACAGAGTGCTTTCACTGTATTATTTTTGCCACTTAGTGGTGAGAGGTAACATTAAAATGATTTAGTAAAATTTAGAACTTGCAGAATCTCAGCTAATGAGATCTCTGTTCATTATTCTTGGCCCCAGCTCAGTTTATTATGTGATGTGCTTCATATCATGAGACTATGATCTAATCATTGAAGTCACTGGGCATCAATTTCAATTTGGCCTGGTCTTTTTTCAGGAAGATGGACTCTGAATTAATAGATCTTTGCTTAATCTGTTTTCTATTCTAACCTCCACACCTATAGAAGGAGACCAGTTATGTACCTAAACCAATATTCTAGTGTTTCCTCTGCAATAGACTCCAGTCCTTTTTTATGTTTTGTACTCACAAATGTAATTATTAAGTAATATTAATAATGACTAATTTTACAGATCCTGCACTAAGCCTTTCAAAAGCTCTACCAGCCTTTTCCTTTTTCCCCTGAAGTCATACCACAGCTTCAAAGAGAGAAGAAAACAGGATTTCACGCATTTGGGATATCTAATGCCACAGCACTGGATCAGCAGAGAAACTAGTGCAGATATCTGAAATATATGGAGGGAGCCTCTTTCTATGAATATGCATTAGATCACTGATCTCCTAGCTATTAATTTTTTACTTCTATCAACTATGTTACATTTATACTTCCTATTTCTGTCCCTGTTGAGATTATCCATCCAGTAGGCTTCTGTGGCAAGAAGTGGGCAAGGATAAAGACAGCCAACTGGGTAATAACCACTATGTTCTACTTCAAAAAATGTGAAGATGTTGCTGCAAATTGCAAAACTTGTAGGTCCAGCTGTTTTATGGAAAACCAGATCCTCCCAAATATTTTTAATTCTGTAATATTTTCACAAACTGTTTAATTTATTACTGAAAGAAGGAATGTGATCTTTTACTAGCATTTACTTAAAGCAGCATGATTTTTTTTTTATGACAGCAGCTGGAATATAGTAAGTAACAGCCTTCTATCATGCTTTTCAACAGCCCAGTGCTGGCTTTGCACCAAAGAGGTTTGAAAGTACACTGTGTATATCATACTTATGTGTCTAGCTTTGGTTCTTCCTTCCATGTTATGCTGCACAGGTTCAAGGGGAGGTGAAAGCTGACACTGAGACAAAAGGAAGGTGAGACAGATCCCATAGAACAGTGTCTGTGGTTAATTTATATTTGGCTTCTAAGAGGTGCAAAGGACCTCTCAGTTTTACCCAAACTCAGAGATACTACTGAACACAACACCTGTCCTGGGGAGTGGAAGGAGTTAGGATAGTGTGGCATGACGTGGCATGGCATGATCAGTACAATATAGGGTTTTGCATCCTCTAGGGTTTAAATTCACTATATTAAGTCTTCTACAGGTTGAACTCTGCTTTCTGGATACTCCATGTCATACATAAACAGAACTGGGTATTGAAGATAAATAAATAGCATCAACATGGTTCAGTAAATATCTGCTCAATTGAGCATAATGTAATGGTAGTTTTAATTTAAATCAGCTCAAATTAATCTTCAGCAGCTACACTGAGCAGATGAAAATCAGGCTAATGTCTAATCAGGCAGCAAAAAGACACTGGAGGAATATTCTCTAGTACTTAATGAAAAAGTGTAGAGAACATAGGAATGTGATTTTTTCCCTTATTCTAGGGAGTTAGAGGATGAGGAGCAGAGGTTTTACCACCACCACCACTCCAAAAAACAGGATTTCTTAAAATGGGAAATCTGAAATCAGTTTACCAAAGAGTGAGAAAACGGACTCCACTGAATTTTTTTCTTTTGTTTACATATCCCATGACAGGAAGATGATTGGTGCCCCTGGCAAACTACCACAGCAGCTGTCTACCTTATGTGAGTCAGTACCATACAGATCTGTATTGCATTGAGCTGCATGTGTCACTGTGCTTGTGCATGACTCTAGAGCTCTTCGAGAAAACTACTGCCTTTCAGATAAAATAATCTAAACATCATATTCTTTTTCAATTCATTCTCCAAAACCAGAATATTTTCAAAACTTGGATTTGCTCTTCTTGTTTTTCCCAGTGACCCAGAAAATCATAAGCTGTTCCCAGCAATGATGAATATACATGCATTCAACTGACAGGACCTCAAAACAAATCTCTCCCTGAAAAAAAAAAATCAAATGAAAATGCTCATATAAATCTCAGGCAAACTATATCACTGATGCAAGAAAACACATCAAGACTTCATTAATATCTTGTGAACACCATAAAAACCACATCAAGCATGTGTACACAGCAGGAGAGATGTCAAACAAGGGGCAGGGTGGTTTTGAGACACAGTTATATGGTGTCAGTGCAGACAGCCAGAGCTCAGTAGTGAAACAGAAGCTTAGTCATGCAAAGTATATACTTATGAATTCCTTTAAGGCAATGTTTTAAAACTCCCCACCATATTTATTTATCCTAATGTTTGGAAAAACCTTTATTGACTCCTGATAAGAAAAGCATGGATTTTTTTCAGCAAAACACAACAGAAAGAATGATTAATTTTTAAGCACATTTACTATTGGGAGATAATCTAGAAAAGAACTTAAATGGATTACCCACATGCATGCTTGTTATCTGTAAGATAGCGTTATCTGTGCTTCAGCTGCTGAGGGATGTCACAGCAAGCTAAAACCATAAATCCCATGAAACGCTTGAGTCTAGAGTCTAAAGCTCTTTAGTAGAGAAAAGAGCTGTGTTAATGCAACATTAGGTATGATTCTCACTTTAGGGAACTAACAGTGCTTTCTGTGCTTCTAACGCAAATACCATTAACCATCCCTGCCCTACTGGAATCTAGTAGGGTGCCAGCAGTTGTGACACAGGATTTGCCTTGGAATTTCTAACATGATATTCAGGGAAAAATATAATAACTGTTGATGTGTTGAAACCCCTGCTTCAGATATTGCTGTCTTGTTTCCTCATGTGCTATCATCTGCTCATTTCTTTAGAATATAAACAGAAGCAGGAACACTCTTTTCACTCTCTATTTGCATTGCTATTACCACAGGGACACAGCGCTCCAGGCAAGTAAACATTCTTACTATTTCTATTTTTTTTATTCATTTTTCTTGTTGGTACTTCTTAAAACAACTATTATAAACTAGAAATGGCTGCATGTTGACTTACTCTTATACAGAAAAGTCTCAAAGACAAATCTCCCATGGAGAGAGCCCCTATGTAACTGCTGTGATAGTCCGTTATCAGTTAGAGAAATGTCAGCTCTATTTGTTAAATACTAAAAGGCTCCCCTAATGCTGGACTCCTTGGCTTGACTGGTGACCTAGCAACCAGTTTTTCCATTAAACTGCTTATTCATATGCTCTTAGGTTGGCTGGAAAGCTCTTGCTACATACGTGTGACTGCATTTGCTTTCTTTCTCCTCCCATTTAACAAAAATATGAGCATTATTAATGTCCTATCAAATATAAACCTTGTCCTACTTTATGAGCAGTTGACCATTAATGTGGGGAAACACAATCATGTGAGCAAGTGGGCTTGGCATTCTTAAGCATGAGCTGAGACCCTGGAAACCACTATGCCTGAGTTTGCAAAGTGAGGAGCCCTGGAGGCCACTTGCCTGACAAACCATTGGGGTGGAACAGGGCTATTGCTGTGCTCCTCAACACCCAGGCAACATTGCTTTGACACAGCACTTTGCCACTGCTGAACAGGAACAATGGGAAGCTGGGAGGGCAACTGAAGAGCAGGTCCTCTACTTTGCTGTGGGCTAGTGAAGATGGAATCCAGGGCAAGGGCAGCTACAGCAGGAAGGGAAGGTGTGGGTGAGGGAAAGAATTGCTCCTTCTCACTGGGCTTAAAATTCCAGCTTGCTTTTAGCAACCACAGGGATTTACTGCCCTTTCAGTTGGTGGGATGAAACCCAGTTGGGTGTCCTCTAGTGACCCACTTTTGGGTCATGCCCCAATGCTTGTAAGCTGTTGGTCTGACAGATCTCAGCAATAGGAAGTTTATTCTGATGCGGTTCTTAACTGGTTTAGGAGATGTTTGGGAGGGTGGTTTGATGTAGGTCATGGAGCACTGATGTGGTCTGTCTGTATTTTTCCATCTGTTTTTGTTCAGGGAGGGACCTAGTTTGAGTTCCTTTCACCACATGGCAAGTTCCTCATTGCACAGATTTTTTCATGATCCCCCTGCATTTTAGGAATGCCTAAAAGCCAGACTTGACAAAGTGTACAAAGTGTCTGATCCTGAAGAGCTGCTGGAAAAATCTCACCCAAGATTGCATGCCACCACTACCAGCACTGGCATACCAGAGGCTTGATTTCAGAAGCTGTTGTGTAACCAAACTTTGCCTTGGGTTTTAGGAGATACTTAAGCACTTGACCTGTTTCACTATGTTTGAGATCACTCTTGGTTGCTTTTGGGGAACCACTGAATTGAGATTCAGCACATCAAAGCCAGGACCCTTTGATTATCTTGGAGAAGGCACAGCTGGACAACTGGATGTCAGGTGATCAGAAGAACCTACCATTTTCTTTTGGAAGAGGTAGACACTCTATGGAAGCAGACTGGCTTGCTTAACAGGAAATAGGGGGAGCACTGAAAGCAGTCTGTCTGGGTCCTCTAAATACCTGCAAATGAATCTATCTCTTTCCAGCACCTGAATAAAGAGGATGAGCTTCGCACCTCAGATTCCCCAGACCATTTTGAAAACCTGATCTTAGTTCATTAAGGGACAATTGAATTTTTTATTTCCTTCAGTCTAAGTTTCATTGATCTCTGCAAAATTAAGATTTTTAAAGGATTTATTGTTAATTTTTCTCCTAGTTCTCCCTCTTCTATTTATGTTCCTGAATTAAAAAATACAGTCTAGCCTAACTGAAAATTTCACATAAAAATTTTTTGCCATTTAAAAAAGCACAGAAGGCATTTCTGACAATGCCGTACTGACAAAAGCCGTACTGACAGGAAATCCATTTGTCAGGTTCATTTTAGTGATGAAGCCTGCAAAATTCTGTGTCCCATACTGACAAACAAGAGACCAAAAAAAAAAGTTATAAAGCAGGGACAGTAAGTCTTTCTTAACATCTTGGACAGCAGCTGCTGTCCTCAGAGTGAGTCTGTGAAACCGGGAGAGGAGATAGATAGGGTAGTGTGCGGTAGCAGAAGAAAAGGATGAAGTAACTAACAAAATTATGATATCCCATTTCCTTGGTGAATGACTCAAGAACTCATGACTCCTGCTTTCTATGATGAACAAAACCGCATATCCTGACATTTCCTAAAAAACACTGCCTACTGCTCCATAGATAATAACTGACCTATGGCTAACACTGGCTGTGGTAGATCTCCCATAAAATGCCTGATGGCAGACTAAAGGACTGGAGAGGAAAGACAAAATATCTAATGACAGCTTGCTAAACAGATCAGAAATTCACATGGTAATTCAGCCCCTTTCTTGTAGCACATCAGTGACATTTTGGTGGCAAGTAAAAGTGATTGTACCAAGAAAAAATATTAGCAGATAGGCAAGGACTTTCTTTTCCAAGCTCTAAACATTTTAAGATCATGTTGGAGTTTTGCTACAGCTCGGTATGTTTGGGGATGGAGGGCTGAGCAGATAACTGAGGAGTTCTTTGATCTGTGTGGATAAAAAGGATCATATGCTGTGGCAATGAAAACATAGCATAGATGGTGTAAATTTAAGACTAATATTATTGTTTCTCTACTCTGCATCATCATTTCTCTACTAGAAATGATTGAGTTCATGCAGTACAAATAAATAAATAAATCCCTAAATGCTGAGATAATCCAAGAAAATCTTGGGCATTCTGGCATGATTGCGCAGAAGGCTCTTGGCCTGTTCATGGTGTCACCAGTCTTAAAGACCTCGTGGACTTGGAACCAGAAGGAGATTTAACATAAGAGCACTGAGGTTTTGCAGGTGAATGCTGTTGTAAAGCACCAAAGGGACAATGGTTGCTTGCAGAGCCACAATGAATTGTGCTAAACTACACTTACCTGGATGTTGTTGTTGTACACAGGCACAACAGCAGTAAACAGAAGGTGGTACCCAGCAGGAATTCACCTGGCTGCAGATTCAGAACAATATGTGACAGGAAAGAGCGGCTTGGCAACCAGGCTCGAGCCATGTTTCATGAGCAAAACTGAGACCAACCATGTTTCCAAACGATCATTGTATAGAAGCTTTTTTGAAATCAAAATATATGTATTACAAATCATTTTCTGCTGATCCCTCTTCCACTATGCAAGAACAACGTTTAAAATTGAACCTAAAAATGCCAAAAAAAGCATGTTCACAAAAACAGGCTGAGAAAAAAAGTGTTCTCAATCTTGTTAATCACTATTTAGAATGGTATTTGTCATGATACACGGTGTAATTTCTAGGTAGTACTAGCAAGGTAAAAATTCCACACTCTATTTTTGAGAGAGGTAGGGAACTAGATTTAACAAAACTTTTTCCTTCCCAACTCAGAAGTTTTATACACTAGTCTAGGAGAAAAACCCACCAAGAGATGATTTATATACAAAGGGAGCATATTTTATTCAAGAGGTGCCTGACCACAA
Source organism: Ptilonorhynchus violaceus (assembly GCA_013397565.1). Taxonomy (NCBI): domain Eukaryota; kingdom Metazoa; phylum Chordata; class Aves; order Passeriformes; family Ptilonorhynchidae; genus Ptilonorhynchus; species Ptilonorhynchus violaceus. The sequence continues at coordinate 258,992 of VZRJ01011940.1, read as the reverse complement.
ACTGTCATAGAGAGGCAGATTTTTCCAGGAAAATACCTCTATTTTCTTCCTCTGTGTTTATACTTTCTCTATTTATCTGCATTGACCACTCTTGGAGAAGGGCACTGGATATATGGACCTTAGGTTGGACTCATACATGTTCTGTCCCAGATCTGGTACAAGAAGTGCAGCAGTAAAAGGCATGATGCAAAACATTGCTGCTTTAATTTACTAACCTCAGAGAAACACAAAATTTGTGTCACAGACATGGAAAACATGGTCAAAATAAAATTGATGAGCTGGAAGGAATGGTCAAATGATACCTCCTTAACAATAAGATGTTCTTATCTGGCCAGAGCAACAGGCGTCTCCATTTATAAAGCTGATCAAAATGAGATATTACTATTAGTTACCCAGTAACCTTATGAAGCAGGTGCTATTTCTTGCCAACAGCTGCAACAGAAGGGGAATGCACAGTCACCCCATACTTTGGATTTGGGGCTAAAACATGGGAAGGCAGCATGTAGAAACAAATTTTAGCATTATGTACTGTTTCATCTTACTTATGATATAATCTTCATGTAGTGTATGAGCATTTTTAGCCTATGAAAAATGGTTTTGATAGCGAACTTTTCTCCTTAAAGGAACCCCAGCTACTGTTGTGTTCCCCAAGTGGCTAGCAAGTTCACATACTCTTGGTGAAGGTACTTTTTTGAGACTACACTTTGTCCTGTCATTATTTATATTCTATTTATGCTCCAGCAGCATGCAGCGGTCTCAGTCGTGTGTACTGGTCTACAGCCCACCTGTGGAGGAGAAGCACAAACATTGAAACTGCCCTTCCTTGAAAAACTATGGCAGATTTTCATGGGGTTCTCTTGAACAAAAGGTGGAAGAAATGCGAGTCTGAAACTGGGTACAATACCTGTATATGGTGAACCATTGTATGATTGTGAACGTACACTGCATTAAAGTGTGTAAGCCTCAAATCTTGAAAAATGTGCATTTGAAGTGACTGCAACGTCCCTGCTGAAACTACCTTCTCAAAGGGCTTTTGCCAATTTTTCTTCCTTCTTAAATCAATAGCTAGGTTCCCCCCCCCCCAATATATTATTTCATAAATCTTGGGCAAGTAGTATTGATAGAATACTGCAGAAAATGTAAAAAATGGGGAAGGAGCAAGTGGAGTATAGGACAAAATGGGGAAAGAAGTGCGTTTGAACTGAGGTGAGGAAAGTAAGTATTATCCGAGAACTTCAGCGAAAATTCTTCCTAGCCACAGTGGGAGGTCTCAGAGAGGGCTGTGAGCTTTGCATGTTTGATGGAGGTTGCAGGGAAGACATGTTTTCACTTCAAAAAGAGATGCTGAATCCTGTAGGCTGAAACAATACTGAACTGCACATGCTAGCAGACTACCTAAATCTCAGAGCAGTGGAAATGCCAAGAGAAATATCAGGGAGTCTGTACCTTTTTAGGGAAAAGCCTTTAGAATTTAATGAAGTACTACAAGAATGATGTAGGGATTTCCATAATTTACAGTTAAATCCTGGAAAGATACTTTGAATATCTGGTAGAGATGATATTATTTTCAGCTGTGTTCTGAGGTCTTTAAGCTCAGAAGCAGGGAGGATCAGGCAAACTCTCCGTGGCAGAAATTCAACCCCTTTGGGCATTTCCAAGCTGCCACTGTGTGTGCTCCATTGCTATGCATTTCCATCCATTTGATTAGGCTGCTAACACCAAACATACAATATCTTAAACAAGTTTCAGCTTCCTCCATCAGCACTTAATGGGTAAACCAAATTTAAGCTAATAGGAATACAGTTAACAACATCTGAGGTACTATTCCAGCTAGGATTTGATTATGACTGATTATGTTGCACACGTCAACATCACTGCTAATCTTTGGCATGAGGAACCGATTAAAAGGGATTTTTTTCCTTTTTTACATCAATTATATTTTTCTTTACAAACTTCCCACAAACAATCTGTTGGCATCACAAAATGTTTTCTAATCATTGGTGGAGGTTGGGCTGAAGGAAATATTTTGAGTGAAAAGATGCCAGAAGTTTTCGTAAGAATGATGACATGCAGATAATTACATGCAATCTTCTTTTCCAGTTTGTATGTAATGTCAAAACATTCACCATATGCTCTTTGCACTTTTCTGAAAAGATGATCATGCTCATACTTGCTGTCACAATTCCAAAGACAGTGAATTTATTTCAAAGGCAAAAAAAAAATTACAGAAAAATTGGCAACTCCACTGGTGCTGCTTGTTTTCCAAGTGGATTGTCATAGGGCAGATCCAGAACTGTCACAAGGCAATCTTGTAAAAAAGCTACCATTTTACAACTCACAGATGGAGCCTGGTCCAAGAATCAGGGGTAGTTTTGCAAGCCACCGTACCACTCACCTTAATTAGATTTAACACTGGTGGTTGGAAGCTACTTGGCCTTTGGGATAGGCTTTTGTACTACTTTTGCATAACAGAGGAAAAAGCACCTATAATCTGAACCTCATGGAGAGAAAGGGAATGAATGAAAAAGGTGGCATCTTGTTGCTGTAGAAACACAGTGTTGTCCCATGGACTCAGGCAGCTTCAGGTAGGTCCTATAATTTTTGCTAGATTCTTGATACTAAAAAGCAACTATTCTGAAATGAAAAATAAAAGTGAAATTTGTTGGCTTTTCTCCTATCTTTGAGGGTTTTTAACGCCTTTTTTAGGATTCCTCCCTCCACTTTGTCTAAGTCACGTGCTGTAGTCTGAATAAATTGTTGAGATGTCTGTTGCAGAATTGCTTGGGGGATTCCCTGCCACAACATGTGATGAGTCCAATATTTATTTCTTTAACAGCAAGTGTTTTTTTCACTGCATCAAATGATGTTCACTGAGTTGGAAGGTTCACTTGAATATGAGTTTGAACATTGTAATACATATACACATTCATTTCAAATTTCATTTTTTAGGGACAGCTGCCATTTTTCTGTTTCTCCAAAACCAATATGCTAGAGCTGTTTGAACGTCTCTTTGAAAAAATTGTTGATTTGATGCCACAGCTCAGTTTTGCACAGTTACCTTTTTTTTTGCCAATTTATTCCTTTTAAGAAAACAACAAAAAAAAATACTTCCTATGAAAGGTTCTTCAAAAAACAATAATTTCATTAAGAAGTTAAACAAGTCTTACAAGTACTCAAGTCCTTAAATATAGAGTATTCTTTTTCTTTTCAAAACATTTGAAATACTGAATTTGACTTAACATGAACTTCATTTACCCTTTTTCTTTGTCAAATGTTTGACATTGATACTTTGTCATTTTGGTTTTATTTAAATTTTTTTTGTTTATGTTTAATTCCAATGGACTGAAGAGTTAATAATGCATGACATATTGAAAATAACAATTCAGTCTGCTTAGTGCCTTCACTGCTAAAATAAACACAGCTAATTAGATATAGATGATAACAGCAACTCTTCTAAAGTTAAATACTAATTCATCAAAAAGGATGGCTTTGTGATATCACCACTTGATCAGGGCTTGGGAAGTCTGCGTTTGATTCCCAGTTTTGCTAGTCACATTATCTCATATAAGCTATTTCATCCCACTTAAGTTCATCACCCTGGCAAAACTGACACCTCCAAAGCTGAGTCATCTTTCTTGTGCCAGATACCGATCTAGGATAAGATTCCAGGGAGTGGCTATTTCTCTGTACTGATTGCAAAACTGTCGAGATGAATCCCTTTGGGTTTTTTTGGCTCACACAATTCCTTTATATTTAAGAGAAGAGGGTCTTTGGACAAAGACCTATTTTTATTCACCACTCTCCGAAGCTGGAGTAGAGTCTTCAAAAGGGAATGGTTTGGGTTAACGCCAAAGGGTATGACTGTCATGACTGAACGGCCTGTCCATCTAAAGAATGAAGACACAAGTCTCTCAAAACACTTCTCTGCTGAAGATAGAAAACACAATTCTTAATATATTCCTTGCTTTTCCCCCTCCTATATTCGAAATAATGTGGCTACTTTGGCCTAGACTGTAGGACTCAACTTCCTTGTCCATGTTATTCAGATGTTTTGGTTAAATCCTTGTATGGCCCAGGCAGTTAACACAAGTAATTGTAATTGGTAAGAACATCTGCACTTAACATATGGAAGAAGACATGGGTGTTTGGAGATATAGGCACAGTGACAATGAAATTGTAAGAAAAAAATTGTTGACTACAATGTCAGTGATGAGGATCCCAGCTGATCTGATAAGCACTGATATTTTGCAGTGTTCATTCCATGGGGATATTGTGCATGTGACTAAAGACCTGTGGTCCCTCATGAGAAAGAGGTAGGCAACATCTCCTGGGACTGGAAGAGATCACAGCACCGTTTTGATAGATACAGCCTGCCTGTTTACCAGCTCAGCTCCTGAGCCGATCTCAAGGGCAGGGGCCAAATACCGGGAAGAAGCAAGTCTATATTGCTGGATTACAACCCTCAGGGCCACAGCATGTAAGAGTTAGTATCCTCCCCTGGAAGATGGAAAAGAAGAATTTGTCTCTTCCAATCTTAGTCAAAATGCTTAAAAGATAATTATCCTGTCTAATCTAGTTTCTAGGTGCTATTGAGTGGGGAATGATTGACACTTACTAGGACAATGCTCCATATCCTAAAATAGGTGTCATCAAGAAGTCTTTCATATAGGCTAAACATAGACTTGTCTCTCTCTTTTGCTGAAAGAGGAAACATAAACAACCAGCTTAGACTAAGTATGTTCCTTGAGGACATCTGAAGTTAGGTGAGATGCATCCTAATTCCAACAGTCTCAACCCACACAAAAAGTCTCCACTTTATTCTCCACAGTTACAAAATGCAGTTGCAAGACATTCTTCTAAAATGTCCTCCCTCAAAAATGCTCTTGGTTTCAACATTTCAAGCTGTTTCTGCCCAAGGCTCATTAGTCTGGGAAAAGCGATCCTAGCAGTTCTCATAGATCTGGGCAGAATTCCCACAAATCATTGTTTTTTCCAGTCATTATTTCATGAACTGCTCTTAAGTTAGTCTGCCTTCTTATATCACACATAAGTTTATTCAGAAGGTCATGCCTACATTGCAGGGCAGAAGAGTTACCATGAAAGTGGTAAAAGCCATATGTGACATTCTTAAGTACTAAACAGATTAGTGATTTGTGGCACTAATACTGATTAGGAGAAGTTTGGGATTTGTGGAGAGGTTTGTAATTTGGTATTTCCCTATTAAAGTTCTAAAATCCTAGTTAACCCATGGCACTTATATAGTACCCCTGCTACTCAAGCAATTGGAACTTCATTTTATTCAAGATGGAAGCTGTTGGAAGATTGTCTGCATAAATTGGCGCAATATCAAATTGGTACATTGAATGTCAGTGGAATTGCAGGAAGAAACATTGTGAGATTCCTAGTACCCAAAGTGCTCAAAACTAACTTCTACCACTGCTACCATTTTTGCCATTATCATTATTCACATCCAAAACCACATCAGGCATCTCTTCCTCTAGAAAAACTTTCTTGGCAGCTTCAGCAAAGAAGCTGAGAGTCGAATTGCAACAGAAACTGGACTATCTTCCCATAGCTAATGATGTTTCCACAAGAAAATACTGGAGATACATGTTGATAGTATGAGAAAGCCGTGCCACTGCAAGTGCTTTTACTATCCTGGGAATAATACGAAGGACTTAATGCCTATTCCTGAGCACTACATTCACTTTAAATTGTACATATACCCACAAGTATGTATTTACCTACTCAACAGAACTATTGTTATTGACTACTGAAGTGCAATGTAGTTCAGAAAAAACCCAAACTTTTTCCAGAACTCAAGAACTTTGAAACGTGGAAGACATTATATGGAAGACATAAACACACAATAGCAGTTGTAATAGTAATACTAATAATGATTAGTATTACTAATATTAGTATTATACAGTAAAAAAATACATCATATGTTGTATCTGTCTGTTGCCAACCAGTTATATGATTATTGAAATATTCCAGTGACATTTTCTGTACCATTTCTGAGCTGGCTGAAACAGAAGATTCCCGGAATATATTCAGGAAATCCAAATCTGATGAAAATGTTTGCCTATTTCCAAACCAGGGAGGCTTCTAAATGCATCCAAACTTTTGGATGCTTAACCAAAACAACTTCATTTGCAGTATGCCCCTTTGTGATTGATACCATGTGAAATTGTCCTTGTGAAATTCAGAAGTATGAAAACCGCATCTGGTTTTATTATAAAGTTTAAACTCAGTCCTTGTACATTGTAAAACTCATGTTCACGTTATTCTTCTTTACCCCTAACATCTAGGGAAAACTATACCTCCTGACATCCATACTGCTAAATAGGGATATTCAAAATGAAAGTGATCCAGCAAAATCTGTTTCAAAATCTAAACATAACGTAGTTATGTTTTAAGCCTGAGGAATGGCAAGGTAGACAGGTGGGAGAAGTTGAACACAAAAATAAAATTTACACAAAATACTGAATATTGCTATGCCTCTCTTTTTACAGACAGCTTTAATGTATTTTCACTCACTGACATTTCCAACATCAGCAGCGCTTGCAGTATTTTCATGAGTCAGATCATGGGTGGTCTTTGTCTTGTTCTCATTAAGTGGAGATCAGCAAGAACTCAGTGGTGGAGATTATAATTGAGATGAGTCCTCAGAATAAGGGAGAAGTTGTTGAGAAGTAGAGAAGAGAGAATGAGCAAAAGAGATCAAGTTCTCAAATAAAATAAAGAATCTGAAATTGTGTTGTTTCTCGGAGTCTTGCATTGTTGCTGCTTCTAAACTGGAGTTGGAGTTTCTTATACTCCCACACCTCTTCCAGGAGCTTCCTGTGTGCCACTTCCCTATACCCTGGCACTTCAAGAACTCCGTGAAGGCAGGAACTTAATAGGTTCCCACAGACCAGACAATCTGTTCACCTTAAATTCCTTCTTCGCTTAGGTCCTCTGTGCTTCCTTCTTCTCTGGTTCCTGAAAGGCAGTGAGTCCCTCACACTTTTACAGCCCTCAGCATCCTCTGACTGTCAATGGGTAAATATATTTGGGGAAGACTTTCAGATGTGAGACAGGAAAACTGAAATGCATGAACACTTCAACAGTTGCTGTAAATCTGTTTTGCCTAGAGACAATACTAAGCCATTGGAAGCTGGTACCTGTGATAACTGCATGATGCAGCTCCATGGCTTCCCTCCTTGCCCCTCTTGGCTTTCACCAGAAATATTTGGGTTCATCCCATCTTCTACCTCTTATTTTAAAACTAAGAATTTGTGTTTGTACCCATCCTGTGTTTCTTGGGATGTTGTCTCCACGGCTGACAGCTCAGCTTAGCCTCAGCAGTGCCTCCTCAGTAGTGGCTCCAGGCTCGGTCCCATTCCAGCTAGGCAGCCTGAAGGACCCTCTAAGACTAGAAATATTTTGAAAGGACTCATTCTCTTCCCAAAAGTGTCTGTGTGGGCCACCATTCCTTTCAAGTTCTGCTTCTACCAGCACAAAATGGTTATCCTGCACTTTGTACAGAGGTTTCTCTTCTTATAAGTGATTGGGCAAGATATACATCAAAAAGCTGGACCTCTGGAGCCAAGGGTTGCCTTGGTAGTAGTCCGTCCCTGGTTTGACTTTGAATGCCCTCAAACTACCCAGAAGGTTTTGGGGGAAAATTATCTTGATTTCACAACCCACAGAGGGTGTGACATTTTTCTTCTTCACAGTCACATTGTGAGGCGAATTGGGTAACTCTTACCCAGTACTCTGGAAATGACAGTGGAAAGTATTCCTAAAAATGTTTCCATGATTTTTTTCCGTAATTAAACATTTCACTTCTCATACTAAAAAATTCCCTCAGCGTTAATCTATAGAAAGAGCCTGAATGTAACTTTGGTCATGGGTAGAGGAATCCTGTAAAAAAAAAAAAGATTTTCCAACCATTTTTTGTCACTTCCCACTCTGTTAGGACAAGGCAGAGGTGAGTGCTGAATGCCCCAGCAGCTCACACGCAGGTTTATATGCCATCTGCTACCTCTGACAGCAGCAACCATGTAATTCTTACTTCTCATGGGTTATAGGATGACACTTCAGTGAGGAAGGGTTTCCCCTTCTCAGTTTGCAATTTCCACTGTGGGGCAGCTGAGTTACAAATGCAGAGTGATGAACACTAGATGGAGACAGATGCTCCTGCCATTGGGTGTAGAAGATTTCCTGTGGTGAGCTGACATTTCCTATCAAACAAAGAGCTAAGGCTAATGAGGTGCTGACTGTTCTGAAGCAGCAGGAGGATTTAAGCATTAGAGAGGTTTTACTCCCCCCACGTCATCTCAGACCTCAGCAAGCAGCTTTTTAAGGGCTAAATTTGAGCTTTGCTGTCATGTGAATGTCATATTAGTTCATAGCAGAGATGCAGAGTATATGGGACATTGCATAAATCATGTGGCTTCAAAAGGGTGAATCCGAGGAAAGGGTAATTTCCATTAATCTCTTTCTATTTTGCCTATGCCTGTGATCAAAGGTCTTTGCTAAAACCAGAATTGTATTAGACTTTTGTCACCTACCTTCACTTTTTCATAATATGTCATGAAGATAGACACTCACTGCAACACTGGAAACAAACCATATAAAAGAAGAGGTGAGTGAAAGGTTTGGAGCTGGGATGAGATAAATATCTGGAAGTTTAGAGTTTATTCAGAGTGTATCAAAGTATTCACCTACCTGACTTGTTCAGCAATCTTGTTGTAAAAACCCCATACATAAACAAGGCATGATAAGTGGAGATATGTTAATAATTGTAGATTAGAGATGTCCTTGTACTCCAGATGAGCATCCATGAACATTTTTGGTTTGAAATTAAGATGTGGTTTTGAATATAATAATTAGCACTTGATCAAACAAATAAATTAACAAACCCATAAACTCCCCAAACAAGCAAACAGAGAAAACCCCACAACTTTACTACTACAAAGTAACAACCAAGCAACCAAGCACTTCTAATATCAAGGGAACATTGGAACATTCCATTTCCAGAAGAGTCTCAAAGGCTGTGCTTGTTGTATTTTTTAAAAGAAAATCCTCACCTCTGATTTTAATCATTGAAAAAACCTGTGGAAGAGAAAATTGAATTGCACAAGAGATAGCCTGTGAGAGACAGCACAGAGCCTGGGAAGGGAGAGTAGGGATGTTGCAGGATGTGAGCCCCAAGCTGAGTGAGTTTGAGCGACTGACCACCACCTGTCTGCAGTTCTTCACCCTGAGGTCACTGGGAAGTACCTAGGACACCTAAATGAGAAAAAGGGAAATATATTGCTGGGCAAGGATGTCGAGTGAGTAAGTGTACTCTTCCAGCTGACACCCTGTCACTCAACAGGGTCTGTGTGCCCATGTCTGAGACTCAGCTCTGAGCTCTGCTCTGGCCCTGATCAACAGTGTGACTGTGAGGAAATCTTTTCATCAAGGTCAGCCTTCACTTTTCCAGAACAAGGAAAAAAAACCAGTTCTGCCTGATGCAAAGTGACTTAAAAACAGTATGGGGATTTTTCCTGGAGAAAATGAAATGTGACAGACAATGATGTACCTCATGACGACAGATAAGGAAAGGTCATGCAACAGAGGAGAAGAATTCACAAAGTTGAAGCTTTCTTTTCTAAATTATTTATTTTTCCAATAACATGCTGTTTGATACTTTTTAACTTTTTTTTAGGAGGGAGGTAGTGGCATGAGTATGCATTTATGTAAATATACCTGAGCCACAAGACTTGGAAGTCTGTCTTTATGTCACAAACAAGTGGAGGTACAATAATTACCAGCAAAAAAGAAAATGAGGGAATGGGGAACAGTTGATCAGATGATTAAATCTGTATGTTTCATGGAAACAAGACCAACAAAGGAAAACACAGCCTGGTGAAAAAATGCGTTAGCCAGATATGTTGGGGTTAAACTCCATTCTTTGCCTGACCTGAAAGCATTTGCGATGAAAAACTAAACTGAGGTCCAATTTAAAGAAAATCAAAGATTGTCACAACTCGGTTTTGTCAGAAATATGGGGAAGATTTTGTTATCTTTCTACTGCAGAATGAAAAGCAATTTTTGCTATGTAGTGTAGATATGGTATCTTCTGAACAGCTCTGCATGGTTTTGACACTTTACCTCCCCCATTCCTTGGCTTTACAGGCAAAGAAAACATGGGAAAGCTGTCAAGAAAACACATTTATTCTTTGGAGGGAGCACTCCAGTCCACATAAGCAACTTCATCTCAGCTCTGAATTTCATTCATGCACTCAGTAAATTACTTCTCTAACACTTTTATAGTGAGGTGAGTTGCTCTGACAAGCAAAATAAGGGAGCTGCACCGAATGTGGAAGTAAAGTCAAAGGCTCTGAAGTAAAATCCATCACATCAATTAGCAGTAACAGAAAGAAATTCAATGGAGCACTGGCGTTCTCAAAAAGCTGATATGATCACCTCCATTTGGCTCTTTAGGCACTAAGAAAGATGAGATTTCTTCTGAGAAAAGGCTCCAGGTTTTGCCTGCATTGTATAATTTTAGATAAGGTGCAATGAGAGTTGAGGCCTGCACTTCTGATTTCAGAAAGGTCAGGTTCACTTATGTACAGTTATCTACTAGTCTAATACTTGACTCTATAGAATATAATGTTTGTTATGACTATAATTTCAAAACGAGGGACTTATTTCTTAAATAAGGCATACTTTTTTCTTAAAAATTTATTGGTAAAATATTTTTTTTTTTTAAATGTAATAATTCTCTTCCTTGGAAAATTTTATAAACCCAGCTGCACTGGCTTTAGCTCAAAGGATTAATTAGTTCCAATAGAGGCAGTTGAAAGTTTTCCGAAGTTTGTCTTAGATAACTATTCAAAAGACTGATGCTTATTCAAAAGTTGTCCAAACTATGTGAACCTGTTTGGCACAGAAATACTGAAAGATTAAACCTGAGAGCCCTTTACTACATGCTGGAATGACTGCCCTTCTTGTAGTGAGAGATGCCTGATTGCTGCAAACACAGACTTGGAGAATATTTGCTCACATTCCGGCATTCAATTTGTCTCTAATTCTCTCCCTTGACCATATTCACACAGAGAATCTTTATGTCACTGTTTTAAAAAATGTCAGTTCTTCACTTGTGTCTATAACTGAAAAAGGGTACTTAAGCCTAAATAATTAATTTGTTTAGAAACTTTCAGCAGTCCAGTCAGAGACCAAAATGCAGAGAACAGATCCAACTCCCTGAACGAGTGCTGAACACGAAAAATTAGTATTCATGAAAATCCAAATAATACAAACACAACTACTCTAATTTGGTATGCAGAAAGTAAGCTTGATACAACAGATTTTTGGTCAAAAAGTTTAAATATATCAGATAGCTTTTCTTATATTTTTGTAAGTCAGACCCACTTTAGTGCTTCTCCGATTGAGAGTTCAAAGTGTTACTGATGATGGAAGTTTAAATGGTGACTGTCACTAAACCATAGTTTCCTGAGTTTTTAGATCATGTTGCAGAACCCCATTCTTTGCTCTTCCACTTTATTTCAGGTTTTCAAAGTAAACTCATATTTTGAAAACTGATTATCTCTGCCAGTTTTACTGTATGTCAGGAAGGGCATTCCCTGATATCACCATATCAAATCCTTAGAGAAACACCAGGCAAAAAGTGCTGAGCCACAGCTTGTCAGCTTTAATTGCACCAGCACAGAAAGACAGGGACCAGATGTAAAGTTTCTTTACACTTCAAAAGCAAAATTAACCAGTGACTGTAGTGAAAATATTCATGTTTCCATAAATTAGACTTATAGTAGAAATTTGGACCACTTCATGGGCCAATTGTTGGATTCTTGAGGAAGCTTTGTATGTTTAGGAGAGAAGATAGTATTAGGGAAATACCAGCTCTCAAAAGACCAACCCCTCCCCACGCCAGGAACGCGATGTTGTCAAGGAGGATACAGTGCCTAAGGATCCTGCCACCATTACACTCTACTTGTTCAGAAAAGGACTAAGAACATCACTGTCTCCCTGAATCCCACTGCCTTTTAGGACCAGTCCTGGGGTGATACACACAGTCCTCTGCCTGGGACAGTGGCTAAAAGTGCAAGTAGGACAGAAAAAAGAAAAGCACAGGGTCTGTGTTAGCTACAATCAGCACTTATTCATAAGTAGTTTGTTTTTGCTTACAGCTCACCCCCTTTTCAAGGTGCAATTAGACACTTGGTAGTTATTTGGCAGGGAAGAGGGGGAGCATGGTTTGTAAATCAGAGAACCTGCTTCCTCTCTCAAGCTGTGCGTCATTGCCTTGGGGGACTGTTACCATAAGCAAGCTCTGAGCAAGTCAGTCCTGCTGTCTAGCCACAAAAGCTTTTTAATACAAACACTGGAGCTGAACACTGCTCCTGAGCACGGCAGATGTCTGCAATCAGCTATTGACTGACTACTGTGTTTGTCTCATGGGCTGGCCAGTGCTTCTGGCCGACAGTAGATATCTAGGCTATGAAGTAATGCTGCTGAGAAGGAGCATATAGACATGGAGATTGGTACTGTCTCACAGGAGTTTCCTAATCCTGTTGCAGCACAGTCAGAGACAGCAGACATGAAATCAGCAGTAGGAGCAAGCTCTGAAAGATTTGGTTATGATTAATCTTTCATGAGGGATAAGTATCTTCCTGTAGCTCCTTTTCTTCTGCGTAGTTTTGATATAACATTCATAGGCCTGTTATAGTGTTCCCTAACACCCTGATAGGCTATTTCCAGCTCTAATAGCTTTAAGCAAAATACCAGGCACCTTATCCAGTTTCCACTCAAACTTCCTTTGGAGCCAGGAGGAGTTTGTCTGAATGACAACAAAGAATCTGAGTATCTTGCTGTACTTATCCGAGGGCTGTCGCCACTGACACCTGTGAGTGACTGTAATGTCAGTGATGGCAGACAGCTTAGGTTCAAAACCCCTCTCCCCTTCCAACTCGACTGCTTTTCCCATCAGCCCCCGTTCTCATTAACCTGCTGAGCTCTGTGATGTGCAGACATCCTCCAAACAGTAGCACAGCAAACACATGTTGCTCTGGGGGCAGGTGCAGTGATTTTTGCAGCACCCAGCTTACATCAGCAGTCCTCAGGCAGACGTCACTTACTGCTTGTGCACCATCCCTCATTAGTATCAAGCCAGATTTCTCTCTATTCTCTGGGGCTGACATGTATTTTGGTAGCTCCTGAAGGTCTCAGCTGGGGTCCAGGCCCTGCTGTGATACAGCAAGGCACGTGGCCCCAGTTTTCACTCTGCAGAGACTGATTTGTGATTACTATCCATGTTTTCACTCAGTGTATTTTTTTTCAGTGACTGATTGAACAGCTTAGCACCTTTGCTTTGTGTTGGAGTAGTTCAAGTGATATAAACCTTTGCCTGATGGAAACTGTCACCACTCCACAAAAGGTATATTTCTATAAAATTTTATAGAGAATGAAAACCTTGTAACTAAGGTACAGCTATATTTCCATGCAAAGGCTACGGTTCCAGCCTGTGAAGAAATTAAAGCTATCTGTCTTACTCCAGTTTCATCTTGTTTTTAAAAGTAAGTTACTCACTGCAACAACTGAAGCAATATCACAGAACTCAGCTAACCAGGAGGATGTTTATGAATAGCATATGCTGAAAGCAATGTGTTTCAAGGAAATATATTCTGTAACCTATGAATGTATCTTGTAATTTCAATAGTGGAATGGAAGCCTGCCTTAGGCAACTTGTGAGCAGGCAATAGTGTTAGCAACAAATAGATCAGTAATTTGCCCAGCCACCGCAGAAAATTTCTAGGGACACGGGAAATGGACAGTACTATGCTTTCAGCTGGTTGTAATTGTCTAACTCAGTCATTAGGCAATTATACTAACACTATACTTTTTTAGACAAATATTATAAATTATACCACTATTAGACTATTAGAACAGAGTATGTTCTTCTGGTTCCAACTTCCTATTGAGGCAAGCATAATCCTGAATTCTTTGTGCATCCAGCAGACCATGGAAGCAGAGATAGTGCAGACCCACTTGCTCCAAATACAGGCTATCCCTTAAATATGCTTACTGATGCAAATCCACAGGTCACAGTTGACTACAATATTTGCATCCCATGTCAGTGATCCCACAAAGACAGTGAGTGTTGCAAGCAAGCTGTAAGGTTATTGACACAACTGCATCTATGATGATCTTGTAGCTCTGTTTTATGACAGTTTGTTTTTCAACAAATTGATGAAATGTGGAATCATTCGTTAGAATGACTAATGCTGGTGTAAGGAATAAAAAGCAGAGGATACTTGTTTGACCCAGGTTTCCCAATTACCACATTGCTCCCTTACAATCAACCCCACCTTCCTAAAATCTACTCGTTTTTATGTTTCATTTGTCACCTTTTAATTAGTGTAGAAGTGCACAGCTATCACCATAGTGCTGTACAGACATTTTGTTTGTTATATTGAGTATGTAGAAACAAGAAGCCCTTTCCTACAAGAAGCAACAGAGAAAAATTGAAGTTAGTGAATTGACTCACAGGTTAAACACTGAAATATATATCCAGCCACTCCTCCTGGATCTTGCCGCTTGCACAGAATGTTACCAGAAGATGATAAAACGGAGGAAGAAAACAATAAAGGTGGCCAAAAGTATGTAGAGTGGAGTAGTAAAATTAGGGGTAACATTAAGACAGAGGAAACTTGAGAAGAGAGGGAAAGGAAGTGTGTTTTCAAGCAAACTACTTTTGGGAAAGAAGCTTTTGAACAGTGAGTAAACACTTGTTTATCCTTCTTTGCCATCTCCACAATGATATTTTCCTTCTGCTGGGATCTGTTTGCAAGTTAGGAGGAACGCCTGAGTTAGACTAACTTTTCAAGTCAGGAGAGGTAACAGTATGCTCTCAGCATGCTGCATCCTTTTTCTGCTTTTTACCTCATTAGCAACCAAATCTGTCAAAGCACACCGCTTAGGAGACCTTTTAGCTTCTCAACGTATCCATTGCCTTTCACGCAGATGTTTTGCATGCTGAAACCGTGCCAGAGAGATTTCTGAGAAATCTCCATCTGTTGTATGACATACTGAATGCCGTGAAGTAGCTAAATCCCTTATCCAGTCTCTGACTTGCCAGTGAGATGATTCTGCAGACAAGATGTGAAACTGTGTGGGCCGGATTTCTCCTGCAGGCACATTTCCACTGAATGCAGTTGCTTTTAGATGAACACGGGTCCCTGGGATGGCAGAAAGCCTGTTCCTCCTTGAATCATTGTCTTTTCAGTGTTGATGATCTGACTTCACAGTGGGCAGTCCTTTAGCAAATGGCTTTTTGCCCTCAGAGAAAAATTTTACAAGATGAACTGGAAGAGTTAAAGTGGTGAGCCAGATTTCCCTGAGTATAAACCATTATTTTTCTTCAGATGAAAACTGTCTCTTGATACTTGCTTGGCCATGAGGCTGGTAAAAGAGGCCTCTAAGCCAGATCAAGGACTTTAGAGGGCTACTACTAGTAACCAGTAGTTACATAATCTCCCAACTATGAAAGTAATGAGATGAAGCTGCCCTGTATTCTGAAAGGTGGTACCAAGCAGTTGTTAATAGGGATCCATCAGATGATTTGCTCTCTGAAAAATCACAGCACTGACACCATTTAAGACAGCTTTTTCTTGCCTAACTACAGGAAGACAGGTTTGAATATGTTGTCCTGGAAATTGTCAAGTTATGCATATTAAGGACTATGTCAAATACAAAAAGCATTCAAGATCTGCTGCTGTTGTGCAGATGATTTCCAGGAAATCCAAGCAGAAAAAAAAATATGCTTGTATCACACATTTTAATATGTCTTATTCTTTCCTTCTCCAGCTGGGTGGTTGTCTCACACAAATGCCAAGAAATGAATTACAGTATGTACTGTACCTGTAGTTTATGTGTCTATTATATGTGCAGATTTTTTCCGGGAGTAGATCATTTTGGGCAGGAATTGGTTGCCAACTAAGAAAGGAGAGAAGGAAAAACAAAATAATGTCCCGTAGGGTGGGTGGTACTAGTAAGCAGAACATTATTGGTCTGTGCAGGCAGCAGGATCTAGATTTGATGGTGTCACTGACATCTTCTCTGAACATGTCAATGGAGAACTATTACAGGAACCACAAGTCCAGTATGCACTTAGGGTTCGGTAAAGGGATTGAGTAATCCTGCAATGATTGTTGTTATATAACTTGTAAAACTGTGCCCAGGGAACAGAGATGTAACTTAATACTACAGCAGCAGTTCTTAACACTGTGACTGCCAAGGGTCAGTTGCTATTCCCATTAAAAACCTTCTTTTTTGAAACTAATTTAGAACCCAGACACTTTAATTCACAGCAGGCTAAAGCTTGGCATAGGCATTATTTTTTTTTCACTTTGAAAGCTTAAATTAATTAGATAAAAATATAAATATGATATAATTCTACCTATTGTTATCATTAATTTAGACCAAAATCATTCAAAACAGTGAAAGGAGGATGGTTTCAGACTTGATTTTTATTGTGTTATCATGGGTTCAATTTATATCTCATATATCATTGTCAGTCACTGTACTCAAAGCCTTTTCCTTTGCAGTCCATCTACCGCTCTGCTTAGTACACATTTAATTTACATCCCATTAATTTATATATAATCTGAAACGTTAGTTCTGGTTCTCAATACCTAATAATGGAAAATTTGAAAGAAGCACTAAGTTACTTTGCTTTGTAAGACCAATCTCTTTTGTTCTTGTTTCTACAGAATGTTTTCCACTCAGGTTATTTTGTTAGCAGTGTTAATGATTACTTTGCAGCAAGATTTTTCACTTGTAATAGTCATCTACCTAGAGATTTTTGCCACTCAATGTAAAAATTCTAAAGGAAGGCTTGGGAAGGCTTAATTTGAGCCCAAACTGAATTTGTGTTTATAATGCATTCTTCTTATAAATTACTTTTTATTTTATCATTTACATCCCTGTCATTAGTCAACAGCAAAAACATGAACTTGGCAGTCTTGTGTAAAGCAACACATAACAGAAGATGTGTTTGATTAAGATCACATAACTGGGTATATTAGACAATGCCTTAATTCAGACAGATTACACCCAGCCTGTGGTCCTGAGCAAAGCTGCGCACGCACAGGGGAAACCAATGGGGTGGTGCTCCACAGCTCATCTCCAAGGGAAGGTTGCAATATTTTTTGGGGACACAACACAAATCTCAAGATAACAGATCTATCACAACACCACGGGAACTAGAAGGCAAATTTTCAGTCTATCTCTACCCCAATTGCACCATTTCAGAAGATCAGATGTAGTCAAGGTGTGGACTAAGGGATGCTTTGTGCTACTCTTCTCAAAACAGCCATGAACCTGGACACAGAAAAACAACACCAAGGACATATCTTATTAATCTTATTTTCTTGCTAATCTATGGAACTGCATGGAAAACACTTGCAAAACATGGAAATGCAAAAGTTCTTCAGTGTAACACAAAGAAGTTTTCTCCCCTTTCTCAGACAGCCTCATTAGGTTTAGTAATATTTTTTCCAAGGTGGGGTTTGTAAAACAGAGTTTAGAATTGTACATACAATGTTTCAGCTGAGCTGGGATGGCTAATTTTGTGTTCAGTTTTAGCTCTTGTTCGTGAGAATTATTAAAAACAAAATCAGCTTTTTAAACATGACTACTAAGCATCGTGGGGGGAGATTATGTGGTGCTGGAGGGTTATCCAAAATCAGATTATGGATGTTTTAGGCTTATATGACTTGAATAAATTTATAACCATTATCTTCACAAAAAACCAAAAGGATTACATTATGTAAATGTACTTCTTTAATAGAGTTGTATTATATCCTTCCATGCCTTTGCAAAATGTTTTATTAATCAGATCATTCTTACTGTGATTATTTAAGTGATGTGCATGTTTACATCTAATAGTTTCTGAATTTACAGGGAAAAAAATAAAACAGGCATTCATAACATAAGAAACAGACTTTGAGTTCCAGGTGGCAAACAGCATGAGGAGGTAAAATGAAGAAAATTAGTCAAAATCTGTTGTAATCATTTGGCCCCAGGAGACATTTAATTTGTTTTTTGTTCCTGTTTCAACGTATTATAACATTATTGGAGTTGACTTCATAGATCAAGTGTCACTAAGAAAGTCAAGTGTCACCAAGAAACTGCACATTTTATTTAGCATTCTAGCTTTCAAACCTGCCAGAGAGTCAATATTTATCAGGCACACTACATTTAATATTTTTGTTTACCAAATAGCCTAATCCATGCTCCAAAATCGAGAACATAGTCTGTGGTCTACTCAGTCTGCCTTTATCTGTATTTGTGTGCATGGATTCAAACTGCTGACTGCCAAAAGCGAGTCAGAACTAGAGTCTTGTTAACTTACTATTAAATGCTGTTGGTTTCAGTTATTGAGCTACCAAATTCAAGTTTGGTGGTGGTTTTGGTGCTATTTTTTGGCTTTCAGTCTTGGAAATGAAGAATTTTCATGTGGTTTTTAAACCTGCATTGTTGACAAAAGTGATCTGAGGCTATTCCATCTGTTTCATGGCTTTAATCAGGCACACTCTATTTCTTTGCTCAGCCACAGAAATTGCAATGGCATTTTCTTTAATATTCAGAACTATTTTTTTAGGGGTAGCAAAAATCTTCTTTAGAAAGGTTAAGAATCTAAGTTCAGCAGCATTCTGAATTGTCTTCCTTTTGGTTTTCATTAGCTGTTCAATTTCTTGGGTTTAAGCTGCATTTAAAATACCAGAAAAAGCCAAGATAGAGCCTTAGTTCTGAAATTTCCAAGTGACCAGATGAAAGAACTAGAAATCTCACCAAAGTGCCTGTTCATTGCCCAACCAATTTTGCAGACTACCTCTTGCCAATACTTACCCAAACTCAGCTGAAATTCCATCCGAAGTCTTTGAAGTCATTCTGGAAAAGTAATTAAAAAGTGTGACTTGTTAATCACTCATTAACTCACAAGTGCGTGACTTTATACTGTCACTTGGTGGAACTGTCAATAAGGCTGTTCCCATTTTCCTTGGCATAAGCATTTTGACATTTGGTATTCTTAGAACCCAACATCAAGATCTAAATATGAATTACTGCTTTTCTTCTCCTGGTAAAACAGTCATGTATTTTTTCCATAATTGATTTTACTATGTTTCGACTTAAAATATTTTGGGTTCAGCCATCTTATGTGAGAGCTATCTTTGATTTTGCAATAGCAGAACAGCAGGGACTTTTAAGAGATGGACACAGCACAGAAGCAGAATTAAAGCATGCATAGAGTTACCATGATCCAACTCCTAGTGATGAGTAAACCAAAGAGAGAAAGCCATTGTTATGAAGAGCCGTAAGTTTGAGAGCCCTTTTTTTGGCTTTGTTTTTAATAGATGTTATCTGATATCACTCAAATATAAGAGGCAAGGGCAGGAAAAGAGGGTACAAGGATGAGTCATCAGGCAAACATTCCAGCCTTCCCGCCGATCAGAAGAATTCCTCTGAGGTCAGCCACAGAAATCTCCATCTGTATCAACAGCCCAAGACAGAGCCAAGAGCACATGGAACAGACCTGTAAATTGCAAATGGTTCCTTTTGAGATATATCAATACCTTCTCACACAAAGCTCCTCAGCAATTCTGGGAAAGACAAAAACATGGAAAGGAGTCCACAACTGGTGACAACAGTTGTTAGAGCCAGCATATTTTGTATGGAACCATGAAGAGAGCAAGAATATCGAGCAGATGTGATGGTTGTTTCCAAAACCATGTGAAGTTATAAAGAAAGCATGTGGGATCTTCTATTTAGTCTTTTTCATAATACAAGAAATACAATGTGCCGATGAAATCGAAAGGCAGCAGATGTGAAACAAATGGAAATGTTCTCAGAGATCCGGGTTAACTTGAGGAACTCGATGACACGAGACATCACTGAGGTCAACAGCTTTAAACCCAGGCAAATAAGGGAAAAAAAAGTCAAAACCCTGGCAGCTACTCTCATGTCTAGCTCTAGGGATTCCCCATTCTGCAGTGTGCATCTGTTTCACTTGGTCTCTGAAAGCAAATTGGTTAAGAAGTGTCTCTCAATATAAGTAAAGCAAGGTAATGTTTGCAGAACGGAATCTTCAATTAGGATTAAAAACTCACATGAAAAATTATAAAAATGGCAAAACTATCTGTAACAACTCTTTTCAGCACTTTGCTATCAAATGTTCATTGGAAATAGCTGATATAGATTTTATTCCAATTTCCTACGATAGTCCTTATCTTAATGCTGTGGTATTTCAGGTAGGGGAGGAATGCTTCTGTTGCCCCTTACATTAGTCTAGATTAACAGGCTCACTAACTGCACAGACATTTGCTAAAATTTTAAGAAAAACAAGAGCTGAAATCTATGTATAATGTTCCAGCTGTCTGCAGATTGAAGAAAAAAGTAAAAATTTAAATGAGCTCACCAAAAATAATGAAGTCTGGCTGAAAACCAGCTGGGCAAGAACAGAATTTAAAATCTGGAGTTACTTTGAGTACTCAATCCGATTCCAGTAAAGCTTTAGTATGATTCCAGCAAAAATCCAATTTCCCTGCTGTTGTTTTCCTGGGAACTACTTTTTAAAACCAGTTGTACCCATGCCATCCCTTCCAGAAAATAATTTGAAGTGGATAAAAATAAGGATAAGATTTTGACCATCATTTTCCCTTTTGAATGTCCTGATAATTGGCACAGATACTTCTGTCAAATAAATCCCTTAGCTAAGATTGGGGAACAGACTCTACTTAAGAAAGTCCCATTAATATGATAAAGAACTAATTTTTGATGTCCACAGTACATGAAACTGCAATGACATACCCTCCAATAACTGCAAATCATTATATTTTTTGGTAGAAATGACAGGTGATATGAAAATTTTCAATAAATTGTGAAGATGTTAGCAAACATAAAAGTGCATTAAACAGAAAATCAAGAAAAGATGAAGGGAAAAGCCTTTTTAATGGTATGATCTCATAGCAAAAGGAGCATTGTAATAAAACTTTCAGTAATAACACTCAAAAACGTGTTTGTGAAAATTCATTTGACATGTTGTAGTTCAAATGACAAAGCCAACAAAAAGTACAGGAAAATAAATGCCCAACCTGTGACGATAGAAGAATGTTGCTATAGTTTGCAAAACGAGGAGAAATAAGGAATGGAATAAACTAGACACACTGGAAGGGAAGAAAACCCTATAAAGCAAATGGCTTTGAAATATGGAAATTTTGTGACTGTGACCAACTCAAAGAAACAGTGATATGGAGTAGTTGCACAGCCAGTGCAACAGTGCGAGCTGTCCTTCTGAAAGCACACTCAGATATGAGCTAGAGAATTAATTTTGTTTCAAGCTAAATTAATGCCTAGTACAGCATAAAATACTGCAAAAAACAAGCCCTTTTGATAAATCACCATTGGATGTTGTTTGTAGATTAGACCATATGTTCACACGAAGGAAAAACATTGCCCAGAACTATTTAAATTGCTACCGTTACATCAGCCCCCAATTATAAAAATAATAGAGAACCTTCTGCAGATAAAGTCATTCTAAATTCAGCAGAAGGAAATGGGTTGCACAAAAACATTACTGCAACAGAAAAGAGGCTTTTATTGGCCCCACAAGGTCTCAGGATATTAGCAGGGACTTAGTGAATGTAATCACAGAACAAAAATGCAAGCAATACATTTGCCAGGAAGCATCCCATTGACTTTGCTACCAAATTTGGAGAAGACCTTGGAGCAAGAGCTGGAAAATTGAAAACAAATAAATAAAAAGGAAACATCATTATTAAAAGGAAAAAATATGAAAACATGCAACTTATTAGAGAGACTGAAAAAACTCAGAGCATCACAAAATGGTCACAAAGCATGAGAATGAGAAGGTTGCTTTTGACAAACATATTTCAACATTTTAGACAAAGAGATGCTGTTTTAGAGACAGAAGCAGTGATGAAACAAAAATCAAACCATGTTGCATTTGAACGCAATAAACAGAGATTTTACAACTTGATTTTTGGGACATTTTTCACAGAACAATGAAACTCTCAGCTTCTTTAAAATGAAGATCTACGAAGATCATGCTACTGTCTTTGAGAAAGATGGGAAAGACCAAAGGAACTGGCAAGTTTCTAAGCTATACTGTTGAACGTTATGGGCTATGGGTTACACAGTTTGGAATGCAAACAGACCAACAATGGGCCATTTTCAAGAAAACTAGTTTTCACATCCACTTTTTATTTCTTTCTTTCATAAAACTCATGGCATTTTACATTATTTACATTTTTCCTTTAATGATTTTAAAAATTTTTAGAACATTAAACTATTTATTGAAAAGGTAAAGGTTTGGGGGTTTTTTTCCCATAATTTTTGCCTGGAAAAAAAATTACAAAAAACTTTTGGAGCTAATTTTGGGAGCTGTGTAGAAAAATATTTCATACAATGTTACAGGGAAGTAAAATGGGTCATTTAAGCAGTAGGAAATTGGAGACAACTTTAAAACTTCTAGGCAGACAAACAAGAGGTGCAATCTGTTCCCAAAATATTACTCTGTTCCGGAAGCTCAATAAGTCAGCTCATCATTCCATGATTACTTCTTCACCCACCTCTTGTCTGCGTTCTCATTATGGATTATATGATCTGAGATAGGATTTGATCCTCATGAATTGATATGACATGACATGTCACAGAAAACCTCCAATATTAAGTACAATCTAAAAACAGCAGATCAATGAAGAGGGATGAAAAGACCTTTTAATATATCTAGGTATGCTAAATGTCATGTGTTCAATGACAAGCATTGAAATAACATATTTCCTTTGGCTAGCATCGTACTGCAGTTGTCCTCGTAACAAATTTCTGAAATCCCTGTGGAATATGTAGAAAATAGCCACTGGAGAACTCAGTGTAAACACTCATTCATTTGTGAAAAGCAAATGTCTCACAACTGGCATTGCAGAAGAATAATACCACACACCTAGCCATGAAAAGGAGGTTCTTCAGGATTTATCAAGGCCGTGGGAAGAAGTAGTTTTAAGACTAGAATGAGCTTCTGGATAGCAAGAGGCAAGAAGCTGGCTACTGCTCTCTTCATTGACAGTGGCAGAATAGAAAATAGCCAAAAGCTATTGAAAATACTTATGTTAATACACAGGAAACCTTGAGGTTTTTTGTAGTCTAATACTTGTCTGAAGAATAATTCCATTTGCCTTGTCATTTTGGCTTCTCTGCCAAGATTTTCTGAAGCCAGTTCAAAAAAGACAGGCTCACATCTAGTACTTATATCTGTATTTCTTGATGAAAGATCAAAAAAGAGCAAAGTTCTGTCATCAATAAAGACTTTTTATCTATAGATTTCTTTATTTGTTCCACAGGTGCTACCCAGTGTGGCCATGGTTCATAGTCAGAAAAAAAGAAGTAAATAAGAAAGAAAAAAAAGTACTCCTGTTGAAAGAAAATAATATTTTTTCCCTCTCGGTAGGTGATTTTCTCTGAGGTCAGCCAGGTATGTGGGACTTTTTGTTTTTCCCACACTATTGTGATTTGTTTCCTGTTGATAGGAAATGTTTTGTGGCAGGAATATCACTTGCTTTGGAAATTGTAATATAACTAGTGCTCTGAATCACATTTTGTTTGAATTGGTGAAAATCTGGAATAATCCCAGAAATCAAAGGCTGAAAAAAATTACAGAGAAAAACATATTTACTACAATTTGGAATTCTCACCTCATCCTTTGTTAATTATGTGCAGAGGTTATGCCATGTGCAGTAACCTGAGATAGGTCAAGAGCCAACACTACTTTTTAAAGAGCTAATAGTGCTTTTAAAACCCTGCATTGGGTCTTAGTTTAGTAATCTTGATGGTGGAGAGGTTCTAAAATGTTCACCATCTCCAAAAACTAAACGCATATTTAAAATACAGGTACCACAAACATCAGTAAGTAATAGTGTTCAAATAAAAGGAGCAAAATACTAGCAAGGGATATGTCAGGATTTAATAATTTCTAGTGTAGCAAAACAAGGCTTTTCCAGAACCAGCCAGGCTTGATGCTTGTGTGACCAGGAACATCTATTAAAAAAGCTGCAGCTTCATCTTGAAGTCTTTTAGTGGGAATGTGTCAAGAAAATTTCTCAGGTGTTCCAGCCACACAATACTCTGAAAAGACCTTTTCTGACAGTCTGGATACACAAACAGGAAGGTATTTATGAGATAATGGGATAGCTGCTGGGTTTTGTGGTTTGTTTGGTTTTTTTCTTTCTCTTTACTGCACATGCCCAGTTTGCACTGTGCAAAGCCAGCAGCAGACAGTAGAGGAGCTACTGTACTCCACAGAAACACAAAGGAAAGACACCAGGTGTTAAAATGGGCATAATGGAAATTAGAAACATTCATGTTCTTTCTCTAGCAGAGGTGACATCTCCACCAGAGCAAACGGATCAATCGTAAAAACAAGGTCACTCTTTAGGTTGCTGCACCTGGTGGTCATATATTTTCTATTTCCACACTTTAAGCTGGTCATCACTTTCATTCTACACAGTCATAATTTTCATTACACGCTGTTTTTCCAGGGTGGCTAGGCAGGGTGTTATTTGGAACACATTATCATACATTTTAGACTAGTATGTTTGACATATTTTTAGCTAGGCATTGAAAGACATCAGGAAAGACCCATACTCTGGAAGGCATGCTTTTACAGTGAAAATAAAAGATATTGCATACATGGGAAAAGCATGTTCAAAACTTTGCCTTGTACTTTCTACTGTTCCTTGAAGTCCCCTCTCAGATGTTTTTATCATTCACTGAGCCTTCTTGGAGTCTGCTCTTCTCTCTTTGTCCTTCCGGTAAGTAAGGTAGCTTTTCTCCCGAAGTTCCCAGCAGCTGACTTATTTTTTGGCACAATTCCCGCCACTGATTTCACTCGACAGCTGCGCTCTAGTTGCAGACATAATGGGCATGCCTCAAGTGAATTTAAATTTGTAATGGTTCCTGAAGCACCTGGGGCTTAATTAGTTCCCTATTTGAAGCCCTCAAGAGGACAGAGCACATTAATTAATCACCTCAAGATGTCAATTGCTCTGATCCTCAACCTAGGACCAGATGAACCTTGTGTGTTCTGTTTCTCCTGAAACAGAAAGACAGTTTTCTGTGCAAGACAAGCTCACACAAAACCCTAGGAACATGTCACCGCAGCCACTGATTTCTCTGGGGTATAAGAAACACTTTTCTCCTGTTTCTTCTGTGGTTTTTGGTTAGGCAGATCTCAAAAACCAGCTATCTATATGAGATTTCTTTTGTTTTGGTGGTAGACTGTAGTCTACAGGGAAAGTTTAATACAATGCTTTCAGATTTGGGGTTTTTTTATATTCATGAAAACAAAATACTGGAGTAGCCCTTCATCCATTCTTCTCACTCAAAGTTTGTTTTTATATTTAAGTGCCAATGTGAACATGTCTGAGATCAGATTATTTTATTGTTGCTGTTGTCATTAGTTTATAATTACTTCATTTTGTCTATAACCCCTATCCAATTTGCTTCTGTCTCAACTGTGCTCACCAGTCAGATGCTCACTGTTAGCAGAGTCTTCTCAGCCAAACACAATCAGAGGTGTGCAGGGTCATGTTTAATAAGCTTGCCCCGGTCTGTTCTCATTACCCAGAAAAAGGAGTTCAGGATAACTGACCCCCTTAGTCAACCCAACAAGAACTGCCTTCATATTTCTGGTTCAGCTCACGATCTTAATTCACCATGTTAAATATATTGTGCTCATATTCTCTGCCAAGGACATGTTAAGTTGCTCTCCAAGGTTTCAAGCTACTGTTGTATTAGATTGTTCAAATCTATATAATATTCATATTTCCAGATAAATATGCGGTTTATAAATATTTAATACAAATAGAGCAAAGAAAAAGAGTGGAAATATGCCTATGGAGAATTCAGACCCATTATACTGGAGATAAATTTGAGCCAAATTTCTCCAGAGAAAACTATTGATCAGCAAAGAATGTTCTCCCTGTATGAATCCTCTGATGTTTCACTGCACAGTCTGGCTATATGGTGCCGAATGCAATTCTTATTTAAAGCCTAACACCAAATCCCATTCTGTTCTCTGAAACAGCTGATTCTTTTTTGCAAAAATATTCTTCAAATATAAAGACATTGGTGGAAAACAGGAGCAATTTAAGCATTTATGTGACAGTCATGCATATGCAATATGTATACACAAAATACTATGCATATATTCTGAGAGAGACAGATTACACTTTCTGCTTTAAAGCAATCCCTCTAGCAGTTCTGAGACGCCAGAACGTTACAAAGTATTGCTGTTTTCTGGTGAGCAAGGGAAAGTAGTAAGCGGATGCAATGCCTTTCTCCTAACTGTTGATCCCATTTATTTTGTGCACAAGGTAGAAGGAAACCTGTTTTCAGAAAATGATAACAGCTTTGAAATAGAGTTCAGCTGCAATTTGTGCTTACTGACTGAAAAGAGTTTTCAGTCCATTTGGTACAACAATAATAGTCAAGGTTAGGGAACCATTTTTCTCCCTCCTAAATATGTCGTAGCACCAGCATGATTTTAACAAGACAGCTCTTCGTTTTTATTTCTTTCACTCATTCCTTGGGTTTGTTGCCAAGAGCAACACAAAGAATGCACCAGGGTGTCATAATAATCCTCCATTAAATCCCTAGTATTTGAATTTTAATGCTATAATTCAACAGCTGACAAAAGCCCATTGAGCAGGTCTAAGGAGAGGAAAAGAGCTGGTCCCATTTTCTCAGGGGGTGATGCTATAGCAACATGGAATGAATTTGGGGTCAGGGAACAAGCTGTCTCCAAGCTTTGTTTGCATTTCCTGGCTAAAAGTAGAATCTGGTGTTATAAATTTTACCAAAATAAGTGGTTATTTGAAGTTGCATGAGGATCGTTCACTCCGTAAAAAATGTGTGCCTTGTAAAAAAAAAAGGAACGGAGACAACAAAACCTGCAGCCAGCAAGACAACAAACTAACAGACTATTTTAGAAAGTGCCAGTCTAAGAATTATTTCACAGTCCCTCTTGCTTCTCCAGTTTCCCTACCTTCCAGCATAAACCCCATACCAGAACTTGAAATGATGCAACACACTAAGTCCATTCTAAAGGAATAACACAAAGACAGCAAAGTCAATAACGGTGAAACAGAGACCTCTTATAATCATCAAAGACCTCGGAAAAGTCTGGTATGTCATTTGTTATGCTTAGCTGTCCCCACACTGAAGGCTTTTGTGCTCTGGGGAATGTTGTTTGGTGGAGACAAATGAATACACCTGGAAGACAATTGTCCATTGTGCCAAATACTGCTCATTGGGTGCAGTGCAGACCCCTGCCCCCCGCCCTCCTTCCCAGAGCACTCCTCTTCCCTCAGGGCCAAAGTCACCATGCAGCTCTTCCCAGAGCTGAGTTTAGTGGGGATTAGAGCTCAGGGGGTCTGTAGGTAGTAGAGTACATTGGCAATTTCTGTGTTTTCCACTGCACTGCAAGGCATATTTTAAAGAATAGCGATGATGCATTCTTCTACGCATTTATAATAATCAGAGATTCATTAGACAATAGTGCTGTAATGAGATATAATAGATTAGAAATAATATGATATGCAGTTCTCTGTGTGGACATATAGATTTTGTCATTGAAGAAAGCTATCAATGTTTTATTGTGTTTGAGACCATGGAAAAATTTTCTCTGTTTTTCCACTTTGAAATCCGTTGCTGCTCACCTGTAGCCAGCCAGCTCCCCAGCTGCTCCTCTGCCAGAGCCTGCAGCAAGGATGTCTCAGTCCTGGCAGTTCTTGTTTGGGCTGTGAGATCAAGGACACACCAGCACAGGGAGTATGGCTGTTAACACTGATGTCAGGTGGGTGCAGTGTGTTTGCTAGGTGAAGTGATGTAGGCAAGATAGATGAAGGAAGAACTGCTGCAACTGTAGGGTGGAGAAGTGAGATGATTTTGAGGCCTTTGAGAAGTATTTGTATAGGACAGAGCAGGATGAGGAGGAACTGGCACAGCAGCTGCCCCTCCTGCAGCTGGTCCTGCGGGTGCTGTAGGTGGAGTGCAAGACACCTGAAGCAGAGGGGAGGTTGTCTTGGACTGTAGTGCCTGCACGTCTCACTGATGGGGTAGCATTTTCTGTATTTCATGCAGAACCCTCTGACATGGGTTTGGTGCTCAGCAAGAGGTTTAGGAAGCCTTCCTCCTTCTACCTTCCACATCCAGAGCTCAGTAGCAAAAACCTTCGACACGAAAAACACGGCTACACAATGTGTTCTTCTGCAATTCTCAGTCTTTCCTCCTGTGTGCCTCTGGATGGGGGAGGCCACTGAGGATTCAGTAAACCACTCCTCCTTTCAGCATACCTCTATGACAGAACAGGAGCTCCCTGATTTTGTTTGTCAAGAAATTAATTACACCAAATTATTGTTTTTCCAAACCCACACTTCAAATTTATACAGGCCAAATTTGCATTACAGCTGCTACATGTAATACATAGCATTGTTGCTAGGCTGTCCACATACTGCTTTTTGGAAGTGGTACATCAATTTCTGATCTGCATAGTGCATACACCCATTTCTGTCTCCTATTATACCGACATCATTAAGCTGCTTATTCACAGTCCTTTAAAAACAGAGCACCTTGTGCCTACATTTTCTTTCCCATGTTTGTGAATTGCTTTCTAGTTCAGTTTTGCTTTATCTAAGATGAACAGATTTTATGAAAATTCCATTCTTTCACCCTATAGAGAGCCATTTTTCAATAGAAAAGCTGTAAGCGCTGGAGCCCCACTCCAAAAGAGTTCAGCTCACTTGACTTCAGGGTCTTTAGAGCAGGAATGATTCCTGTCAGCCTCCTAAATCTAAAAGGGAAGCAGTTCATGTGCAAACAGCTTTCCATCATTATCCTGGGAAGAATCCCACTGGGAGAATAAAGAGTAGCCATAGGAGAAAATTTCTGCAGTAATGGCATGTCATTCCCTTGACCCTCTGCTGAAGTGTTCATTTTTGTTATAGATCAGGCAAGAAATATGACATTTTATTGTCTGAGATTTCCAGGCAAGCATTCCTCAATGGGGTGCAGTTCTCATTGGGTAATAATCTACAGGACCATTCTAGAGAAAACAAGAAACTTCATTGTCATAACTTTAAGCCTAGCAAGCTATAAATTGTGGAGATCCTTTGTTAGATATTTTTTATTTAGTGTCCTTTGTGTGACTGAACCAATTTACATACAGAGCTTATTGGATTTATATATTAGCCGCACTGATTCTGATTATTCCCAGAAATGAAGAACAGAGGCAGAATTTGAAAGGTTTGCCAAGGTTTTGGAACACCTTCTCTGTTCTGGAATTGAGGATTCTGTGGATAAAATTAAAATCTCACAGCTTGAATCAGGGATCCTCCAACTTTTGCTGTAAATACCCTTTCATATTATAAATGTGGCCACGATGTTATTGAATTGATGCCTCCTCTGGCAGCAAAGTTTATAGGTATGCACGAATGGCACAGCGTGGGACTTGCAGTTCTTCACTGAACAGCCACTGCTAGGCCGAAAAAAAATCTGTGACTTCAAATGCCTCAAGGGGTCCATACTGAATATACACTGAATATTCTTACAGAAAGGCTAATGAGGGACTGAGACAGATTATCCGAGAAGTATTAGGAATCTCCATTAGTGGAGGTCTTAAACACTTAAACACTTGCCAGGTTGGACCTAGGCATACCAGATCCTCCCCTGGGACATGGGCTGGAAAAAACGAGTTCTCTTCCTATGCTTTTCTGGTGCTGTGGCATTTTTTTAACCTCATCACTGAATGGGTGTTTATATGGTCTGCATTGCTTAATGGCAGGCAGTTAGCTTAGAATACCTCATGACTTTATTCAAACAGCAGAGCCTTTCCCTAATAATGTTCTCACAAGAGCTACTCTTCCATCTTAACTCAATTCCTCCTGGTTAAGGAGGAATTGTGTTACTGTACTTCCAGCATCTTGGTGGTTACATATATTTTTGCATTTCAGGAATTAATTTGGGACCTCCCTGTAACCTGTATATGTGACACACATAATCCAATCTATTTTCTTAATCCATCAGAGACTATTTTTCAGGGGAACTACACACATATTTTACCCAACTAGAGATGAACGATGGAAAAGGATACCACAACAAGGTATAAGATATCTCAAAGAGAACAAGAAACATATTATTTCCTTTTTTACAGTTTGTTTGGAATTTGTTCATGACAACTGTGGCCAGTTAAAAAGCAGTCTCCTGATGTTACTTGTCTGTCAAAGGAAAAGAAAGTTATTTCCCATGATGAAATCAGCAGACGTGAGTTGTACCCTGGAAACTGAATCTTAGGTCAACAAAGTACTTCTTGAGAGTGAACGACACAAAAATTACATTAAGAACAACTTAAATGACAATTCTGGTTTAAAAAGCTTGAGGGGTTTTTTTACACCTTTTTGAGAACCAATAAATTTTTTTCCGACGGTAAAATTTTTTTCCTATCTTCTGTGAGGAACATAGGAAGTTATTGTAGTATTGAAATTATTAAATGTTTTGCTCTATGTTTGTATGAGCACATGCATTCATAAGAATGAAAGCTGATTTGGTGCTCTCTCCCTGTGCTGAGAAGTGGAAACATGGACTCAAGTCATGCCTAACAATGGCTACTTCAGTGTGGATACAGTAAGTGCTCCCGTGTTTCCATCTGGGAAATCCTAGGCTGGAACATATATATATATGCATGCACTGCACAGATGGCTAACATATGTAATCAGGAATGTCTTTGGGTGCATCAGACTAGATGCAAAGATTACCTCCTCTGAGTACATGCAGCAAGCCTGGGATGTCTCTGGAGTCAGCTTGCACCAGTGCTCCGGGCACTGGTCCAAGACGTCTGGACACACAGCAAGCCCTCGATAGCTGCTGCCGTTGTCTGGTCTGGCAGCAGGACACCCCCTCCACCCCCTGGGCAAATGACCACAGTGCTATTTCCCAACTGAATCACATTTTGGGCTGGATTAAAAGAGCAGGACATGCCACAGGAAGTAAGATAACTAGTTGCCCTAAACAAAGAAAAAACAGACCAAAAGCCCCTATGTTCGCATCATTGCACAAATGTCCAGAGGTAATGGGTCTAGCTGAGATGCAGGTAATTTTTCCCATAGCAGCAAAATAAAAAAGGTGAAAAGAAGGAGGAAGGGTGGGCATTCCTTGTTTACAACATTGGCCCTCTGGAGCAACTACAATGGGTGCTGAAGCCCTGCTTCACAGAAAGTGGCAAGATGTCGCTTGTTGATGGGAAGGTTTTTTCCTTTTTGTTCCTTTCATTTTTTTCGTTTGCTTATTTATGCCCAATCTTTCACTTTTGCTTTAGTAAACTGCCTTATCTCAACCTAAAAGTTGCTTTCCATTTTATTTTCTCCCTCCTGTCCAACTGAGAAGGGGGTGTGAGAGAGCAGGTTGGTGGGCATCTGATGTCCAGCCTAGGTCAACGCACCACACCAGATGAATCATGTATTCTTAGGTTTTCTTTGGATTATCATTTTAGATATCAATTAACTGTTTTTAAAGAAAACTGCTCAGAACAGATGTTCTCACCTTAAATGTTGAGCATGCCTTTGTAACTATAGATGTTAAATTGGCACGGAATAATATAGCAGAGTCAGCTGAAAATGACCACTTCTTAATTTGTAAGAGCAGTTCCCATTCTCCCCATCTTGTCTAGATGCAAAAATAGAACTGGGGTATTGCCCTTCGTGTAGCTTATCTGCATTTGTAGAAGTACTGCAGGAGCACAATCAGCATCCTACTTAAATTCAGTAGTAAAAGTAGTTTGCTTTGCTTTATTTAGAGAAAGTCATTGTGAGACTGCGAACAAGTGAGTGAACCTGCCAGAAATCTAGGACAGTCTGTTGCTGTGATGTTGGAGCCTTTAAAGCCAAGTAATATGTTTTTCCTCAGCTTGATCAGTCCAAACATCAGATTTTAGGAAGTCTTCATATTTTAGTTTTTCTGCTGCTGTCCAAGAATGCAGGTTTATCCTTATTTAGAGACAATTGGACCAATCATCTTCTGAGATAAAATTATGAAAGAAATAGTCATTCCATGTCAGATTCCAAGGTTTAAAGTTCCTGTAGGATTTTTTAGTTTTGGGTTTTTTTATAAATTATTTTCACACACAAGAAACTCAGCCTCACACAAGAGCTGTATTCCGCAGCTGGATCTGTTTCCAAGTCTCAGCCTGAAGGTGGGGTATGGACTTTGGATATTTTTAGCCACAAAATATGTGAACTACAAAAGTATGTAAACTACACATATATATTTGCCTGTTCTTTTCAAAGGAATTCTCTTCATTGCAGTAAAAAAATACTGCCCACAGAAAGCTGGCAGAGTAGTAGTCCATGTCCCAGCAGATGCCTATGGAATGTTTCTGACTGCTCTGCATGCTAAAATGTGCGGCCTTATAAATAGTGTTAAAATATTCAACTCTAGTTTAAAAAAAAAAAAAACCAACAAAACAACCAAATGATTAAAACACATTCATTTATTCCCCACAAGGCACGTGTAGTATAGACAATAAACAACGCACTAATAAACCAGCTGTTCACTAAATGCTTTTCTCATCTACTGCTTTAAAAATGCAACCAGAATGGTCTCCGTTAGGTCAAACAGGACCATTTCCTAATTAAAGTAGTATCTGGGAGAGTGTGGTTGATGCAATATAGTGCTTATTCATCCCTGATTTCGTATCTAATTAGGAACATAGGTCCAGATTTAGGAAAGCACTTCGATGAACGTGCAAACAAGTTTCTCTTCAAGACAGCTTATAAATACATGTGTTTTAGCTAAGTATCTGTACCTGTTTTTTCTTATTAGCTAATTTTAACTACTACTTTGCTTAACATATAAGCTCTTTGAATGATTCTGGAAACCATGCTTAGTTCTCTTAGACATGGAAAGCTCAAAGATGATTCAGGTGGTTTGAATACAGCCCAGAATTATCAGTTTTGAGAGGTACTTCAATCAAATTGGATTTGAAGATATGCTTAAAGCGAATAATGTTCTTATTCTTCTTTCCTACAAGACAATTATTGTTTTATTAAAATAATTACACACACAGCTAATAGAGTTTTTTATTACTTTAGTAGCTTTCAGTCAATGGTCTAAAAATAAGTTTTAAAGGTTTGTGAACTAACCTCCAAAACCCTTTCCACTCACATTTTCTATGGCTGACAAGAACACCCTTTTCTTTGTAATCCAGAAAATCTTTGATTCTTCTTTTGGTTTCTTTCCTCAGAGTCTAACTATAAGTAAACAGTCAGACACACATAAATTATTTTGTCCGTCTTTGCACAGGGTACAAATATTGTTTATTGAAATTCAAAATTTTACATAGCTGTGTCATGATTATATTTTGAAAATGCCTCCTTTAGTCCTGTGGTTAATTTAATATCTCACTTTTGAGTAAAACTACTCATAAAATTCTCTTTTTATGTCACCATTAAAAAGATTGTACTACAACAGTAATTGTAATAATGATACCAATAATGATACCATCATTATATAGCAGTTCCAAACCCTTCTTCATAATTCCTTTTCTTCCTCACACATTTCCCTTGATTATTATTATCATCATCATCATCATCACCATCTTTCACATAGTAAGTATTTGGAAATTGCTGAAGGTTTAAGTCAGGTACACTTTCTTGCTCAGCAAAGTTCTGGCAATATGTGCACATGTGAAAACACAGAAAATATATTAAACTCTTTGGCAGTCAAGTTTCAGTGGTTAGCATCTTGCTTTGGCATTGACTCTATGCCAAGAGGATCTGTCCTTGATGTGGAAACAGTTTTGTTGACTTCATAATGCTTCTTTGTTTTGGAGGGAAAAAAACACCTTTTCAACCAGCTTTAAAAAATGTGTTGCAAAGACTCATGAAAGAAATAGATTTTTTATTGTCGGATTGAACAGGTCAAAAGGTGAAACTGCAACTATGTTAGGCTCTGATTGATAGACTTTGCTGTGGAATATCTGCCTGTGTGATTCCCCAGGGCTGTTCAGCTGAGAAAGTGTTGTATGATCAAACCCGCTCCCAGTGGCTTGGGTAACAACAAGGGGAATCAAGGGAAGGACGGTAACTCACTGCAATTTGATTTGTCATAATTCATTTGGTTTGTTTTGGGTTTTTCCTTAAGTTCCCATTTCCTGAGAGGAGAAATCCACAACTCATTTTGGACCTAACCTTCCTTGAAATTAAAGCAAAGTAAGTTTCATGTTACTTTTCAAGTACACTTTTTCTATCCAAGGATACCAAAACAAAGTCAGGAGGAGACATTGCTGCTTCTCCTATAATGCAAGTTGTTCTGGACTGAGTATGTGATTCACATTATTAATACTTCAGCGTTCAGTCTTCTGCAGTACTATTCCCACAGCTAAAAGAAACTTTAAGTAAGAAGTGAGGTTTCTGGTACAAATTTATGTACAAACCTCACTGATTCTTCTGCCAGAAGCAGAGCTTTCATCAGGTCTCTCTTCCATGATTTTTTGCCTGGTGTTTAGCTTGCCACAGCCACCCTGTGAGTGTTCATCTGTCTTCTGCATGTATGTCATCTCCATTTGCAGGTCTACTGAGTTTGATTGAAATTGGCTGATGAATTCAAATGTACGTATACTGAAATATCTGACAGACAGAGACACACACAACATGATCAATCACACACACAAGACGATCTCCAAATCATTAGTGTTTCAGGCAAAAAATCAGACTAAAAGATTATGAAATAAAATATCCACCTCCATCCTGCCCCAAAAACTGAGGCATGAAGTGAACAATCTTCTGCAAAAATTTTTTCTTCTGAAGAAAAAAGCTGTGGTAATTCCCAGATGCCCAATATGGGTTCCGGCACTGCTAATGATTTGATGTTAATGTGTCTCCTA
Organism: Ptilonorhynchus violaceus; assembly: GCA_013397565.1. NCBI lineage: Eukaryota > Metazoa > Chordata > Aves > Passeriformes > Ptilonorhynchidae > Ptilonorhynchus > Ptilonorhynchus violaceus. Next base: position 223,984 of record VZRJ01011940.1, on the reverse strand, counting down.
TCCAACTCTGATGGTTATCAGTACACAGTGTAGAATAACCTCAGGGAGATAAAATATGGTCTTCAACAAATTACTCAAGACAATCATCAAAAAATTTATAGCTCATGATTGTCCCGTGTATATTTGTTCCATCACTTGATGTCAAGTATCAACATAAATCAAGAAAAACAGAGTGGTAAAAATATCATCACTGTTTAGGCAGCATTAGCTGTTGTCTAACTTCTACTTTACATCTTGAGAAACAGATAAAGGGAAATCATTTGCTATCTAAAAATGCTCATCCACTTTAAATTCTGAGCAATACATAAACACTGAAAAATCATTAATTGCTATGAGCTGGATTTCTCTTTGAGCTGCTGCTCTGTCTCCATGCTCATCTTCTTTAGACTTGTGTTTGTTGTACAGGTATGAAAAAGTGCTATGCAGTTTAACCATAAGACTCTTGAAAAACAAGTCTGCAGGACATGAAGTTTGTTTGCCTCTGAAAGGTTCTCCTGTTTTTCTGCATTATACAAATACTGAATTAAAAAAATGAAACTCTTAAAACACAGGCCCTGCCATAAAAGTTTAACCAGACAGGTGAAAACTTGTTCTAATAGTGGATCCCTTCAAAGAAATTTCAGATTTATTTTGTTCAGGTTGTATAAACTATAGAAAATAAAGAGCTGCCTTTCCATAGCTTACTGGGTTGCAAAATGTAATTTCATGTTTTATGTTAGCAATTAAATAAGTAAACTATCAAGGTCAAAGTTAAACATGAAGCTTTGGCCTTTTGATGGCTTGATTTATTGGTCTGTTGCTAGTTCTGCTTTAGCATCATCATTTCCCTGATCTGTGAGCTGGCACTAATTGCTTATTGCAAAAATAGTGACTGTATTTACTTTACATGTTGCCAATGCATTATGAGCTGCTCACTGATTCTTGAATTTTGCTGTTCCAAAAGGCAGAAGGAGGAAGAAGCATACTAGACCCTCAGTTCATTCCACTTGGTACGCTATAAACTGCATTCTGCCATTTCTCTGCTTCATATTATCCCATGAGGATGACTTGATTGTACGGTCTTTGCAACCATATTATTACTGAATTATCATGGATTGCAGATCAACAGAAGAAAAATTGTAGAGCTAGCTAATTGATGGTGAGGACTTGACATCCAATATCACACATTTCAGGGTTTTTCAGGCTTCAGACTACCTATTGCCTGGCATCAGGTCTGACTTGAGCTGGAGAGTGGTAGCTGTGGTCCCATTTCAGCTACAGGAATAAAAAAGTTTGTTAATCCTAAACCAGTTCCATCATGCAAACCAAAGCACAGGAAGCAAGTAGGACTGTCATATTCACTTCCAAAGTACAGTCCTGGTTCAGTCAAACTCTAAAGCAGATACGTGTTGTCTCAGAAAAAAAGATCTGCCAAGACCAATATCCTCTCCAGTAGAAGGCAGTAGTTTAGGGGAAGGGTGCAAGAAGCAGGCCAATATGTGGTGATTCTCACAAAATATTGACGTCCACAGACAACACAGATTCACTGAAATGGTAAATCCTGGGTCAAGATTATGCACAGGCCACTCTGTGAGGGCTCACAGGTCCCAAGACTGCTTTTCCACAATTTTTCTTGTAACAGTTATTAAAACCAGCTTAATGGCAGCTCTGATAATATGTAAACACTCCAAATGTGCCTGTTTGTAGAGCTTTAGAGCTTTCACTTTCAGTTTTTTTCTTTCACATCAGTGTCTTCAGGCATTTCCAGTGATGCAGACAAAGTGCCTTACATTGCATCTCTAGAAGGAAACAGACCCAGGACCTACTGGTCATGCAGCTCCACTATGTTAATGGAACAATATTTGGACCAGAATGTGCTGGAATGATGAATGCAGTCTCCAAGTTAGGCATGCCTCATCTCTTCCAAACAACATTCTTGTACAGATTAGAGGATAATCTGACAGGCAGGCTCAGCCAATTAAAACAGTAATTGAAATAGCTGTGAGTGTTTTATTTGGCAGAAACTGATTGTTCTGTTTCCTTTTATTAATGAACAAACAAGTAGGGTCAATCATAATAGTTTGATTAATATAAGAAGTCATTTTTCTGTTAAGATAGTTTCTTATCTTGTGCTTTTAAAAACAAAAATAGAAAAGACAGACAGAAGGGAAAGATTCCTTTGGGCCCTTGGTGGGACACTATAAACATCAGTCAATGAATAAAATCCTGAAATGATGGTGAAACCACAAAAAGCAAAACAGTTCCCCTTTTGGCTAGAGGTAGGCAAAGGTATTTCAGATGCAAGGAAGGGGGAAACCTCAGGAAGCCCAGACTCATTAAAGGATTGAGGTTCATTTTCCTGAGTCTCAGAAACATTTGGGAAAACAACATTAAACAAAAAGCAAACTAAAACTTCCCCTGCAACTTCTATAACCTCATTGAGTCTCTTGCAAAAACCTAGGACTTTCATTCCACTTGCTTTTGACCAACCCTGTACTATAAAGAAAAAAAACAAGAAAAAAGAACCTAATCCAAAAGCAAAGTTTCAGTTAGGAATGTAAATGTATTTTAAACAACTAGCACACATCACTAATTGACAGCTGCCTAGTGATTTACAGGAGACAGCTTGTTAGCACTGGTATGGGGCCAAGTGGTACCCACATCACTGAGAGCATCTCAGCTGGTGCTTGGGCATGGAGATCTCATACTCTCCTTCCTACTATCCCCAGTTTAGGAAAGCATTGGTATTCATCAAAGTACTTAGGCCACATGCTTAATTTTAAGCATGTACTTTCCTCAAAAGAGATGCATTTGAACATGTGCTAGGGACTTAAACATGTGCTAGAGTTATTTATGGAATTGCTCCTTCCAGGAATGGCATACATCTGAAGGCAATATGGGAAGTATTGACTGCCAAGAAGAAGACTGTGTCTTTTCTGTGGGTGAGTTGTGGATTCGAGTTCTCAGACCAGCTAATTTGGCACTTTGCAGAAGGAATTTAAAGATGTCAACTGTTTCCTGGAGATAACATGTGTGAGTAACAATACACTGTGTTCAGTCAAGGGTTGGAATGATGCATTCACTAATTTCGACAAAGAATACAAACACTGATCTGTGCAATTTAGTCTGAAGTGAGGGTGGCTGAGGGAACCACCGTGTGTGTTGAATTCAGTAAATAGGTAAATATTTTCATCTTTGTTAAACATGTGTTAGGTTTACCAGTACTACATGAATGCAGAGGTAAGTTGGATCAGTCAGGGATGTCACTCACAAAGAGTGGAAATGCCTTTCTATGCCTTAGATTAATTAATACAATTAAATACCCATTAAACCTGTCTTCTGGGAACTTATATTCCATATTGGAAAAAGCCTTGCAGACTTTTTCCACTTTTTCCACTGGTCCTGTCTCATTTCCTGATTGATGCCTTATCGGGACTACCTGAAAGAGAGAGGCTTGACAAAGATCAAAGGGTTAAAAGCGGTGGTGTTTATTTGAAGACCTTCAGGTACATCAGAGCTCACTCAGGGAGCTTACACTCTAAGGTGGACCCCCTAAGATCAGCTCCCCGAGATGGACCATCCAAGATAGACCACTGGTCACAAGTTCTCCATACTTTTATAAGTTTGGTCTATTAGCATATCACGGCTAGCTCTTCCAATTTGAGCTCCAGGTAATGAAGTAATTCACCCCAAGTTTGCTCCCCCCTTCACCAACAGTTGTTTACACATCTTGGGCCTGAGGCAGTAAGGTGTCCTTGAGGTCCAGGCCTGAAGATGGATTGTTTTGTCTAAAGGCAGTAGCTAACATTTTTATATGGGCTTTGGAGTTACACACTAAGAATTGCAGAGTTACAAGTATATGAGAATCATAAAAGCTAAAATCCTAAGGCATCATGATAACAAGAACAAAAAGTGTATTGAAGTGCAAGTAGCAAGACTCCTTTACCTTTACAGTCCCATTGTTATAAAGGAGTTTGTATAATTTAGCTGCAAAAAGAATTAATCACAGGAGTACTGAAAATATGCTCGTGAATCACTTTCTGAATTTGTCAGTGAGCTGGAGTGGCTGGTATGGACCATGTTACATGCAAGAAAATGAGGTCACATGCCTGGCCATCTATGAACCCTCCCTTCTTCTTCCTCACTAGTCATCTTGTAGACCATGCCGTCACCTGGCTTTTGGGAAATACCACAGCTGCACCAGCTGCCCACTCCACAGGGACTCTGTATTCGACATGCATGGCTCCCTCCAGTTAAGGATTTCGTTTAAATTAGGTTCAAGATTCTGGTAAGTTCCTCTTTATAATAGTTTGAGGAGATTTGATTTTGATTTTTTTGCTTGCAGAAACTGCTGCTCCTGCCATTTTTTTTTGCTTGCTGAGTCAAGAGTTCTCACAGCTGGAATGCTCCAAGGCCATGTAGCCATCTGCCCCGGGATTTTCCCACCATACCTGTCTCTGTCTGCCCCTTTGCTTCGGTCTTTTCCAAAGCCTATTGCTATCTTTTCAAGATGATCAAAGGTCAAAAGTTCAAATACTGACAAATTATCGCGTATTGCAGAAAAGCTGTAAGAGCAGTGCAACCAAACATCTTGACACCTTTATTTCCATCCATTTTCACTGTGTAATAAACGTGGACAAGTTCATTAATATTCTAATTGCTACTCAAAGACCCCAATTACATGCTCTGCCTGAATTAACACTGAGGTTTTAGATGTGAGAACCATATTCTATTTAGATAAACAGCAAGGACATAACATTGTGGAATCATTTTGTGGGTATCTTATTAGGACACTTAGACTCTTTTTGCATGCTCAGGATGGCTTAATAGGATTATCTTATTGTGAAAGAAACATTTATCCTCAAGTTCAGGAGGTGTTTATTAAAGACTCATGTACTACACCACAGAATGACCTTTACCTCAGGATGTGTGTGCCCTGTGTCAGATATAATTTGTACTGAAAATATCATCACATTTGCCTCCATTAGATAAAAGAGGATTTTCTGGAGACAACAGAACAAACAGCTTTCACAGTTAGCTGTGCTTCTTAGATTATTCGAGAGAGCTGCATCATGTTTGAGATTTTTGTAGTAATACAATAAATACATTTTATAATACTATAAAGTAGAAGTAATTTTATTCTTTGAAATTATTGCATACCATAGCATTTGAATCTGGCAGGTGGAAAAAAAATACGTTAATAAATTGTACTATGAAAGAATACTTTGTGGTTTTCTAATGCCTTTCATCTGAGGATCCCAACACTTTATAAATTTGCATTACCTTTCATAGCATGTTTGTGGGTATCTGAAGCCTTTTTAATTCACATTTAAAAAAAAATAGAGAGGGAGAGAGAGAGAGAGATGAACCAATATAGCTAGGGATATACATCTTCTGCAATCTGTGAATCTGTGAATATTCAGTCTGAAAAAAATCCAAACTGTGGTCCCTGTTTGTCTGCTATAAACAAAATTTAGGTATTATTTTCCTTATTGAATAATCACAAGCAACATGGTAAAACAGACTGATTGAATTTAGATTATGTCCAAAAGGAGAGAAAAAAATTTCTTCATTTTGTCACCATGATCATGTGCTCTTGCAATATTTTAAAACTATGCAGACAATTAAATTTCCAATAATACCCTGTAGCATGTGGCAGCATCATTCTGTGTTGACAATTTTTAAACCAAAACGTTGTGATAGGTTTCCAGTCTCTGAAGCAAAAACTACATGCATAAATAGGTTTTCTGCTGGTTCAAAAATTCCTAAAGTGAAGTGTAACAGTGGAGCCAGTGTAACAAAATGGGACTGGGAGCTCAAATTCTTCAAGCTGCCTCTGCTGTCGGTAAACTAGTTTTGTAAATATAGTGATGTTGCTACTCTCCCCCCATGTGTTTTTTGCAGATAACAATCAAACAGACAGCAAACCAATTAAAAAGTCTTTTCAGCCTACTGTGTTTCCTGTTGCCCAATATCCTTCTTAAGGCTAGTAGTTAATTAACCATGAACTGATGCTGCAGTATTTGTCTTTTTGGTAATTTCTGATACGATCTGAACAGCCTTCCCAGCAACTTTTAAACTTTTGCTGACAGGACAGTGAGTGAGAGCTAAAAACTCCAAACACCATTATATGTTTAAATTCTACAAACACTAAAGGACACCTCAGTAGGTTGAATAAAAAATTCATGAAAACCAGTCATATATTTTTATAACAAAGGCAGTTTATCTGGCTGCTGAGCAGATTACAACTGTCCTAGTGACTACTGGATGCTACAGAATTAGACAGAAATAATGCGCAGCTACTTCCAAGTATATTGCTCAGCACTTTAATCAGGGAGCTTACAATGTGTCTCCATTGCTGTGCATATTTGAATTTGTAATCCATATTTGCAGAAGTATGACAGTATGTCTAACAGAAGACAGACCACGTACACCTCTGCTGAAGCGCCACATACTGTCCTTTAGCAGACAACACAACAGAGATACCTTAGATTTCTACATGGTATTATCGACAATTATGTTGCTATACTATACACTCAGCTTCAATTTCACAGACAGGAACTCTAAAAAGAGTTCTACAAAGAACCTGTAGGAAATCAAAGCATCAAGTCAAGGTCTGAAACAAGTTTTCTGTGGCTTTTCCCAAATTTACTTGATGGAAATTTGCAAAGAGCGTGATTCACGGTTGTACTACATCCTTGAGACTGCTGCCTGCACAGCTTGCTTTCACAGAGAAGCTGTCTTCCATGTAATTACAGCCAACAGGAGAATTATTATTCTCCAATTTACTTGCTTTATGTGTGTGTGTGGCATTGCCCATCCTCTTAAGTCATCATGTCCCATCATGAAGAGACCATCTGTGTTTGGTTACACAGTGTATTTCATGGGAGCTATTTCTGTCACCCTACACAAAGAAGGTGCCATGGCTCTGGTTCCCAGTGTCTATCTGTCTCTCCCAGGAGCAAGAAATAACTTCACTAGCAACTTGCATTTTAAAAGCAGGTGCTGAGTAGTAAAGGAAACAAATTGAAGGAAGGGAAAAAATGGAAGGAAAAATGTTGGTCTAGGGAGTGGGGGCCAGACGTGAGGAGACAGCAGGGAAGGCACAGAGGTTGTCTTTGTATGATAAAAGTTGTCAAGGTCAGCTGATTCCAGTTTTTATGCCCGCTGCTGCCAAACTGTGGAATAAATGTATAAAGCTTTCAAAACTTCTTAATTCAAATAAACAAATACCAGATGAGAGAATCTCTTCTGTTTGGTTTTCAGTAGCTGTCTGGCATCCCCATATTATCTTATGATACTATATGGTATCCAGACACTTGACACACTACTCAAGTAGACTCCAGGTTCATGTGCTATTGTTTCTGTATAGCATCAATCAGACAGATGTTTTGACCCAGCTGGGTTACTTTTAAAAATATTGTTCACTACAGATATTTTTAAAACACAGAGAAATTATCAGTCAATGATTCAACCTATTTTCCAGTGACTTGGAAGGTCCACATTGGGATGCATCATTTGATGGCAAGCTCTACTTATGTCTACATGTACTACAGATAAAATTGGGTGAGCCATATGAATAACTGGACTGATGGGAAGGTTTACTCCACAGCTCCCCACCATCCTGCTTCGCCATCAACTGAATTCAAAACCTGGGCAGTAATTCACAGCCAGAGTGCAAGCCTAAATTTCCTCCCTATAGGGACTCTGGGGCTCACAGTAGTGGACAATATGCTTCCCACCCTCATACTGATATGGAAACATGAATGGAGCACTGGTCTTGTTTTCAGAAACCACAGTTTCTTATGCAGTCTTAGGAAACGTATGTGGGACACGGACTCTGAAAAGTTGTGCCTTAATAATGCTTGTAAACATTAATCAGTTTCATGGATGCAGTCCTAGAAGTTTCTCCACTGATTGCTCCTATAGAACACCGTATCTCCCATTCACTGATATTGTAAGAAAGATTGTCCTGAATTGTTGTTGATCCTTAGAACTAGATTAAAAAAACAGTGATGTCTTTGTTCTTTCAGCTTGTATTTTCTCTGCATTTCCTTCAAAGATGTATTTGTCTTCTCCTTGGGGAAATCCCTGAACTACATCTCTCTCCATTCATAAACTATAGAAGTATAACTGTATGTCTAAAATTTCATAGATTTCTGAGTAAGAAATTTCAATACTGAAGTTTAATGGATGCATGTTTGCAGAAGTAAAGTAACCATTCATGCTTTTTAAGAGATATCTGAGCTGATGAGTCTTCTGAAGTTCACTAAATTAGTGCAGTGCTCAGCAGAGCACGGACAATCAATATTCACAATATCCCATGTGTGTTGTAAATTTAATTATTTTTTTCTACCTGTGCCTGCTGACTCTTACTCTGCCACTGTGCACCTCCAGCTTGGCTCCATCTTCTCTCCAAACACCATTTAAGTAATTGTAGACATCAGCCAGACACTTCTGAACCCTTTCTCTTTTAAGCTGAGCAAATGCATCTCCTTCAGCCTCTCTTTGTGCATTATGTGGTCCAGGCCACTGACCAGCTTGGTGAACCTATGCTAGACTGTCTCCAGCAGATTCATGTCTTATACTGAGGAGCCCAAAACTGAACTCAGTGCTCCAGGTGCAGTCACAGAAGTGCTATGGAGAAACAAATAATCCCTTCTCTTAACTTGCTTCTCTAATGTTAAACATCCACCAAAAGACCAGGTTCTGCTGGTCCCTCATCCTTTCTTTTTGCATGACCTCTTCCTGTGCTGGTATTAGTATGTGGATACATGTGAGACAGATCACGTCCTACACACCTTTTTGGTACACATCATTAATAGATATTGAGTAGTTTTCACCCCTATAAATGCTGACTGGTCCCCCTTTCTTCAGGGGGTCAGATTGTCTGAAAAATGCAGTGTGAAGTGTGACAGAGTGTGAGATGCAAAGAGGAAGAGTACAGATGTGTAACAGGATGATTCATGAAGAGACAAAGTGAGAAGTATCAACATTTATTCCCACTAGACTAGTTCCCTTTTGTAAAAGTATCACTGTTTTGGGAACATTTAGCTGTGAAGAGGAATAGGGGCTGGTCCAGACTTCTCACCTCAGAAAGAAAGGAGAATTTTGTCTCTGACTTCAACAGTAGTAAGTCCACAGATTCTTTGCCAAACCATACAGTGAACAGGGAGCAGAATGTGTCACAGCCACTGCTGTGTAATGCACAGCTTCCATTAACACCCATTAATGTAATAGTCAGAGACCATCTTCTGCATGGATTAAAAAGTCCTTTTGCCAACTTCAAGACAAATAGGGAAAAAATACTATATACTTTGCTCATCCTATAGGGCAAAATGAATACAGGTAAGAAATAAGGTAGGATTTAAGCCCAAACAAAAACTGCCAGGTTTCTTGAACAACCTGAGTTTCAGCTGCTACCCAAACTCTGGAATGTATCTTGGAGAAAGGAATTTGCAGAGTCTGAAAGAAGAGGCAATGCCACACTGCCTGCCCCTAGCAAGGAGGGCTCCACAAAATAAGTTTTATGTCAGGGAATAATTATTTTGTACTAAGACAAAAATTGTCTCATTTAAATAACATTTTTCCTACATTACTTTCTCAAAGCCCAAGGGCTGCTCTTCCAAAAAATGAGATTTTTGGCAGCTCCAGAGCTTTTCTCATATTTCTGTCTGTCCTACTCATACTATAAACAGTATTCTTACAAAATAATTTCTAGACTACAGTTTCTTCATCAGTCCACTGGAGAACGAAGGAAAAAAACTATGTTTTATGTAACTTAGCAGCTGCAGACACTTACTCAGTTGTGCTGTAAAAATCTACCTTTTGTTAGTCAAATAATCCAATTCTATGGCTGGGATTATATGGATGTCAGACTAGATGTTTGAATAGCCACTTTTGGTATTAAAAGCTATAAAAACCACTATTATTTCAGTATCATAAACAATGTTATTAAATACAAATTCAAAGTGTCTGTATGCATCGCTTAAATTTTTTATGTTGTATTGGAGTCACTCATCATATTGAATATACTTGATAGTTTGGGGACAAATTCAGGCTTCCTAGAGGCTGGAAGAGACTGTGGATGGTAATCAACACATACTAATAAGAATCTATGAGCAACAAAACTAGATTTGATGGAACTGTGGGAAAAAATCTTAATAATTTTGCATTCAACTTCAAAAGTAAATACCAGTTTTTGTTCACTACTATCTATATTCAATTTGCATCTCACAGACAATCAAAATAGCCTTGAAGGAAAAAAAAGAAAAGGGAAAGGACTGTTATATTCAAATATCCACTGACAGACCATTTTAGGGTATTAAATCTTCTTCAGAACAAGAAATTAGAGTTGATTGCTTCCATATATTCTATGGGGATCAACTCACATGATAGACAATATTGAAAAAAAAATATTGGTTTTATTGATGGAATTCCCTTTGCTTTTATTCCTGTACATTTGTGAGTAGCTGAAGTACAATCCTTGTCCTGCCTAAACTAATGGATTTTGGTTGAATTTGTGGGGGGTTTTTGGCAACAGCAATTTTATTAATTCATTTAGAACATGTGAATATTTTTGCCCTGCACAGATTTTCAGGGGTATCTTGAACATATACTGAATGTAGGGAATGTAAATTGCCCCTCCTTCTGGCCAGGGGTGGTGACTGACGATTCAGCAGTCCTGTGATGCTCTAAAACATCTCAACGAGCAGTGACTGCCCAGGAGACTTCAAAACTTAGAATGCGGTCACTTCACCTCCTGCCCTGAGCCACAGCTCCAGCAGAACCATGAATCAGAGACACCCAGTGCCCTAAGCACCATAAGACCTCCTCAGTCAATTCTTATTAAAATAAAATAGGAAGAGATCTGCCAAGGTACTTTGGACTTTCTGGGGAGAAAGAAAAGTGATCGTGTAAGCTGAAGCAATTAGAGGAGCTGTGAATGGCTCCATCAAAATTCTGAGGGTTAGATGAACAGACTCTTTCCCCATAGGTATTTTCAATAATATTTTCATATTTTGTATGTTCTATAAACAATTTTAAATGCAGTGGAATTAGTGGGGATGAAGGGAAATATAAGAAGAGAGCAGGGTGGGAGTGCAGGATGAGGGAGGATATGAAAGACGAGCTGTCTGAAATGTGAAGATCATAAGTACTGGCGTGTCTGGTTATTTGAGTGTCTCTAGCAGTCAAATAATGAGCCTTCTTCATGTTTTGCCTTTCTGGACTTGGCTTGCTTAGACAAATTTGTAGGCATTAGGGTCTGTCTGGAGTTAGTTCCAAGATCTCTTTTTTTTCCCCTTAACACTTTGCAGCTGAGGCAGCCTTGTGAAAAAGACGCTTTGAAGAGAAACATTACCAAATATGTCTTTTCTCCTGCCCATATCTTCTATTTCCACAGGAAAAGGACGCAGGCACAGGCAGCCCAATGGAAACACAGGAACAGCCACCGTCACTGGGGGAGGAAGGCAAGCCCTGCCTGCAGCCCTGCTCACAGAGAGGAAGCAGCTGAAAGTAAACGTCTTAAACATCAGCAAAGGGGACGCTGACAACTTCACTTTTCTGCCAGTTTTGTAAAGGTTTTACTCAGCGCTTCCACCCTCTCCAGCCACCCTTAGCCATTCCTGGCTGACCAGCTCAGAAGATTGTTTTGCTTTCCTCAGCTGCTCTTTGCAAAGTGCAGACAGCAGGGTCTGTCTATTTTTGTTGGGGACTCCACTCACACAAGCAGGATAACTGAACCCTGTGCCATTAAATGCTTCCTGCCAGAACCTAGCTGCAAAGACAGCTACATAACCTGCACGCTCCTCTGTGTTTCCAAAGATTTTAGGTAATCACAGAATGAGAGTGGAGAAAGAGCTACTTGTCCCTTTCTGCTGCTGACACTTTTCTGATACAAAATGTTAGTAATAACAGCTGCATGTAAAAGCCGTAAGGAGGGTGTACATTGTGCTAGGATGCATAAACCAAAACCAGTTCTTAAAATGGTTTGCTGTCCTGTTCATTGCTGCCCCCTCCTACAATTGTCTCATTAATTCTTTTTCCTCAAAAAGTCCTAGCCTCTGCGGTCACAATTACTCAAAAGTCATGATTTACATGTACTGAAACTCCTCTCCCTCTTTCCCAAAATATTACTGTGAACTTTAACACAAGTGAAATCAAACTACTTAAGTAATCATCTTTATCCCTTCACCATTCTTTCCTGCTACTCTCCAATCACTTTTTACTCTAACCTATGATAATCACACCAGACTTCAGACAATACAGTCTGCAGTTCCTCCAGACACACAAAAAGGATGGTTTCTTGTCTGGTCCCTTTTCTGACTGAAAGGGCAGCTGCTGCCAGGCAAAATCTCCTAAGGCTTATCTCTGCCTCCTTCTTCTTCTGGAAGGAACTCATTCTGCTTCCTTGCTTATAATCAGCTTTCACAGATCTTGAATATTTAAAGTTTGTGACAAGTCAGATTGAAATTAGTGAATATGTTCAAAAGATGCCAGGCTTGATCAAGCAGATAGACCAGGTCAAAACTATGGTATGCTATTTTCCTTAGGAAGACAAACAAAAATATTTCTAGACCTTTCTTGCAGATAGGGGGTAAATATTCAAGTTGTGGCTACTCCATTTCATACTAGGAACAAACCTGGACTTTTAGGATAGCAAGGTCCCCTTAAGGATTCCAACTGCAAATTCCATTTTGAACAGAAATTTTTTTTTTCTTTTGTGTACTGCCTTCTTCTGTTATTGTATTGAAATATAATTCAAATCAAGTGAGACTCGTGAAATCTTGTTCTCCACAAAGAGCTGGAGTGACATTACACTTTGGCAAGCCAAGAGGTTGTGTCGAGACAGAGTTTGGAACCAGCTGAGGGCAACATTATTTTGTAGTTAACAGATGAAGCTGCAGATAGGATTGGGACCAATACAGAGCAAAGACTTAGGAATATAGTTATGTCTAACCATTACCTTGGGTCAAGGTTTGAAGGCACCAGGCGGTCTCTGTGTAGAGTTTCAGGCAGCAGCAGTATGCGGCTAAGGTTTATGATGTGTCTCATTTGGTCATGGCAGGCTAGCAAAGAGACAAACCACAGGTGACCCACTGGTAGGTCATCAGAGCTTAGGTTATGACCAGTATGAAACCTAAGATTAGATGTAAGGCAGTTTGAAAATGGTAGGGAGTTATCACGTCATAGTTTTGGTTAGTTTTAGTAAATGCCTGTTGCCCATGACTATCTTAGGTTAGGTAAGAACTAGAAGGAAGCAAAGAGCTGAGAGTTGGTTTAAAGCTAGTGAAGTAGCTGGGCCAGATCCTAAACCATGGCAGACTGGGTTTAGTATTTGAGCTACTGGATTACTTTGGGATGGGACTGAGGATGAATCTGACACACAGAGTACAGTCCATGTTTGGTGAATTAAGGAGCACTGTGCTATAGCAGTGGTTGAGTCAAATCAGTGCTGTGGGTGTAACAGGGAAGCAACCCCTCTTTGGCACGGGAGGAGACACCATCAGGAAGTCTTGCACTACGAAGAAGTTTGGCGACAACAGACTGTAACCGATTTTACTCAAATCTATCTGGCAGGGTTGAAAGCGCAGTTACTGACTGCATCCAGCCAAATATTAGCTCTTAGGCCAAGGGGTGACCTCAGCATAGCAAAAGTTAGGTGAGGTTGTAGCGCCACGGGTACAGGCTAGAGTGGAGGATTTCAGGCAAGGAAATGTCTGGAGCTGTCAGAGGGCAGCTCAGGGCTGGCGGAGCTGCAGGTCAGCAAACAGCTCAATGCCAGAGCCACCATCAAAGGTGACTTGTGGTGCAGGCCAGGGAGAGCCCCAAGGGGTGGAGATCCTGGAGCCTGACTGGGACTTGTCATGGAAGGCACCTTGCACCAGGTATAAGGCTGCAGTGGAAGGCCACAGCAAATGATAAGAGGTTCAGGCCCGGCAGGTGGTTTTGGTTAAACTGCAGGCACTGGGTAGGTTATGATTATATTGATACATGGTTTTATTTTTTTTTTATAGGGTTAGAGGCAGGAGGTGTCTGTGAGCAAGGGGTACATTAGGAGTGAGTCAGTGTCTTGGGGATAGTGCTCAGGCAGTTTGGAGCTAGGCTTGAGACTAAATCCAACAAATTGGTCTGTGAACTGCGCCCCTCAAAAGATTCAGCTTTGTCTTTAGGCTGCTGTTTACCAGTCCTCAATGTAAACTCAAGCCACATTTGTACCAATACCTGAGACTGCTTATCTTCCTGAATTCCAGCTCAATCAAATTTTTTCAGAGAAAATAATCATGACAATTTTATTCAGTGTTATCTACTGGCTTCAATCTTAATCCAATTCACAGGTGCCTGCCTACATCAAGAGCTCCAAAAAGGCACTGTTCAATGTGCACCAGTACTAGTTGCCATCTGAAGCTAAGTCTCAACCAACATGTTGTTAAGGTCTTCATGCCAGACAGCTTGACCAATATAATTTAAACAAAATGGAAGTTATATTTCTCCACTGAACACCTGCAATTACTTTATTAAATTTCTATAGCTGCACGTTATTCTTCAGTGTAACAGAGAGAAACACAGAAACTATGTAACACCAGCCCATGTGAGGTGCAGAGGAGCCTCACAGACACTCTCAGGGACTGCCCTGAGGAGAGAGATCACATCTGCACCTCAGGAAACACTGAGGCTGCTGCATGGCTTCTCCTGAGCAACACCTCATGAAATGCCACAACCGTCTGCATACATCTGTGATGTTTTCATTTACAGTAATAAATAAAACTACTAAAATAGCAGAAAATAAAATAGGTAATGAAAAGGAAAGAGATGTGTCTTTTCAACAAAAAAACATACGGACAAAAAAATGGAGGGAGGCCCTTGCATTTTCAGGTTTAATATTCCCTCTGGCCTTTCAGCTGAAGCATATGGGGGAAAATGACTTGTTGTTTTTGTGCTAACTTTAATCAGCAAATAATTCTTCATAATTTCTAACCAATATTCTTTCCCTTTGGAGTAACAGTCAAGTAATGCATGATATTCCCTGTTTACTTCCTGAGGAGACGAATAACAACTGCCTCCTGTTATGACTGCGTCCAGATCCAACCCCTCTTGCAAGTCCCCTGTGTCAGTCCTCCCCCCCCTTCCCACAAAGGCCTTGTGCCTACATGGGTAATTACAACCATTCTGAATATTTGATCTCTCAGATTTTTGGGGTTTTTTTTCTTCTTTCCCGCTCCCATTCCGCTCTCCAGCCTTGTAATTCTGTGCAGGCTCTGAACAATGGATTAGCTGTTCCCTCCAGTAAAGTTTTCCAGAAATAGTCTTTAGAGTTTTGCCATATGTTTATCTTTCTTAATACTCTAGTGAGCAGCCCCCTCATGACTCACGGGCAAACAAAGGTCTTCAATGGTTTGTTTATTCTTCTCAACTAGATGGCATTGCCTGGGGCTCGCCATGCGGGCAGCAGAGATCTGAGGAGGTGCATGCTGTTGCACATATTTCATTACAAGCAACATCATATTTGCCCTGACCCAGACTGCAGTGAATCAGAATGAAGGCTGGAAAATCTAGCTGCCCTCAGGTAGTCCCACTCTGATATTGTCCCATGTTGCCAGCGTGCTTCTCCACGTACGCCCGTTCCCATGTGGACCCACTGGCTGGGAGAAGGAGAGGAGGAGTGGAGAGGAAGTCACCCCAAATAACTCAGCTTCTGACCTTTTCTCACTAGGCTGTCTCCCGTTTCTGACACAATCACTGAATAACCCTTGCCCGTCAGTGGTAAGGTGTATTTTGGCTCACAAAGAACTAAGTCAAGAACAGTGCCAGAGCCCAAGAATTCAGTATTAGATAAATAAACAAGTTTACCGCTCCTGACAAAGAAAAAACCCAACAGCCAGTCACGGAATTAAATGCCCAGCAAAAACAAATGTGCCCAGAAGACCTGAGCTGTGGGGCTAAGCAGTGTTCTTCAGAGTGGTGAATATGAAATGAGCTCTCATGGCCTGCACTGGGTGTGCAAAGCCATGCAAACCATTCAGATATAAAACCTTAAATCACTTCAGAGACTGGAGAAGTAATGATGAGGTTAATCAGTTGCCCATCGCCTCAAGGGAAAGGGTCAAGGGGAAAGAAGCTAAATGTGATCCAAGTAGGTACCTAAGCAATCAGCTTTCATGCACTTTTAAACACTTTGTGGTCACTAAGGGGACTGTGCTGGTCTGGCAGCTCTTAGTAGGAACATCTGCGAGCTCTTGCCTTTCCAGAGAAGGTGTTGGAGGTTGGGCACAGGATGCTATGTAGACATCTTCTTTCAGGGGCTCAGAAACTTGAGACCTGTCCGTTCAGTACCCCATACATATAGCTGGGGCAAACTTAGGGTCATTGGTTAAGATGGAAAAGTGACAGGCTTTGTGTGATATTGTGACAATCTTCCCCCATGAGTAGATCTGGGAAGGTATGCTGGGTGAGATAGATGCAGCTGCTGGGATATAGCTGTTGTTTTACACACAAAGATGTAAAATAAAACTGTAATAAATAGTTTATAGTAAAATAAAACTGTAAAAAAATAAAACAGGAAAGTATCTTAAGTCTAGACCCATGTAGCGGAGTTCCCAAAGTGTTTATGGTCCTCATTTAGAGAGGGCTGGGCAGCAAAACTTGGAACTCAACACAAGGGTGATCAAGTGGCTTAAGATCTCAGAAGCATGTTCCAGAGGTAAAAAATTATCAGATTGCCAAAGGAAAAAGATCAATCAAAACTACTGCACTCTGAAAAGATAAAAAAACCCCTTTGTGACTCAAGTATCTGAACCTCAATGTCTAAAATGGCAGGATGGTACCAAGCCATCATACCTGATATCTACCTCTTGTTTCAGAATAAAATGGACCTCCCACAAATATGAGCTGCAACATATGTAAAGTACCACAGAGCACTTAAAATGTCACAAGTGACTTGTTTAGGCATGTTGATTGATCCCAAACTGCCTGTCACCTATGTGAGCACTTAAAAGTCAAACTAGGTAGATAGGGATGTCTGACCTTTCTGGAATACAGTGAAATGATGAAAGTTCAGTCCCTAAGGGATGACTACATTTCTGTATTTCAGAAGGTCACAAACCTTTTCCAAATGCTTACTCACCAAGGTGGGCTACCTCTGGAAGATCAGCAGATTAAGGGTTTGGGGACCCAGGAAACCAGTGAACTGCAGCAGGCTGCTGTAGTGAGCAGCATTCCCTTACAGACAGGGACCTTCTGTTCAAGACTCTGCTGATCACAGCTGTGCAAATAGCAGGAGAAGGAAAGCCTTTTCGGAAGGGAGGATTTATGTCTTTCACAGGTCAAGCTCCATCTGAAATCAAGGGGAAGACCAGGACAGGTAGTGGAGCATGGATATAATATATACACTTCAAGGAAGTATTTAGTATATGAGATCTTTTCTAAAGATTAAGAAGGGATTGATAGTATCTTGAGTTTTCAGCATACCTTGGAAATATTGCCAGATTTCCAAGTTCTCAACATCAACAGTAAATGAAAGGTGAACTCCTTTTCTTAAAGGATAGAGAAGGGAGGTGAAGGAAGGAAGATATAATGTTGGCAAATATTTTGTTGCTTTCTCTGAGCAGCTCTAATCGTCACAAGTCAAAATATTTTGCAACAGGAAGGAAAGGATAACTTGTACACTGCGGTCTTTTATAAGAAAGGAAGTTCAGTCAGAGTGTGTATTTCCTAAGCATCAGAGAAACAAATCCATTCAGCATCAAAAAATGGAAAAACAGAAGAAGTTTTCCAAGCACAGCTCACCTCTTCTCACAAGGCAGGTAGAAGTCCCACAGGAAGAGGATGAGACAGAAGTTCAGATGCTGAAGAGCTAACACAGGATCATGCTGTATGGAGTCATGCTAAAATTCACCAATACTCTGAAACTAAGGTATAAGGTCTGAGGCTTTCTGTTGACAAGCTTTTGCACATGTATTTCTATCTTTTTATTTACATATTATGTATTATCTTCTACAAAATACTGCCACTCATTTCATATGAGTTGCCATTGGCTCTACTGTCTTGGGAGCACACTAAGTTGTGCACTGAAAAGGGAACAGGGCTCTCTCTGCCTATGTGTTTGCAGGCACATGCTCCACTTCTGGAGCAATGGGTTTGCCAAAAAAAAGATGCATAATTTTTTTACCTGTTTTGGACACATGCAGATAAAAATATTTTTTGCATATAAATATATGACAAAATTTGAAGACTACAAAATCAAGCACTTTGTCTGAATCTTCTATAATATGTATAATACTATACATTGTCATTTGGAGACAAAGAATATACTGCAGTGTGGTTCCTCTGACCTTTATTTCTGCAGTGCTACATAAAAGGGAGTAAAAATATTACATTATAGAATATCACTGCATATCAATATCCATATCACTGCAAATCAAGGTGCATGAGATGTGTTTTGGTTCATTAGGCATTGGGCTATTTGCATAGGTCATAAGAATCAGAGAGGATCCTGTTCTGTGTTTGGTAAATACATAGCAAGCTCCTGTTTTGTGGAACTGTTCACTGTTTCTGCTGATTTTTTCCCCAGGCCCATTTTTTGTAAACCTCATCATTGCATGTGACATTTTAAGTACACACCATAACAGTTAATGGTTTCAGCTACTTAGCAGAAAATAGTGAATAATTCATGCCTATGTTCATATGTTTCCTGGTGTTTTCAGGCAGGATGGTTCAACAGAAAAAAATTTGAAGTCTGCATAGGTACTGCTAGATGGGATGAAAGTGTCTACCCACAAATGGAAGCAATCTTAATAATTCATTTTCTTCTTACCTTATTGGTAGGAATAACCTTTGCCTTGACCTTATACAAGTAAAAGGAAAGGTTTTGTGAAGGTAATGTGAAGGTTCATTCTGGTTTTCTGGTCATTCCATTACCAGCAGCCAAATACCTGACACTCCTTAACCATCTAGAAACTTCACTGGGTTTTGTTGATGAAAGTGCTTTAACTTCAGAAGTAAATTGTTTGCAAACTGTACAGGATTCATTATTCTTTCAGTGCCTGGTTCTGTTTCTGTTAGAACAGCTGTAACTCTGACCAGTTCCTGTCAGCTCCTTTGATCTTTATGTAAATCAGTTTACTTTTCTTTATGATACACATTGATATATTCTATAGTATTGTATTATATGCTATACATTAAACATTATGTATAGGCTGCATATTATAATTAATTATTTACAATATAATAATATCCTAACACTGCTCTGTTGATGTGATTATTGCTATATTAATTATATACATTGTATATTGTTATAGATGGTATATGCTATTTTATATATACACACATTGTTGTGTGGGTATATATATATATATGTATATACATACACCTATGTATACACACACACGTGAATACTCACACATATATACAGGCTGTAGAAGTATTTACAGTATTTACAGCAGTGAATAGAATGGTGGTATAGAATACCAACCTAGACATGCCCATATGGCTCCAGGCTCCTCCCCCTCACAGCAGATGTGACAAAATTGACTCTGTCCCGGCTGAAAACCAGGACACAAGTGATAGTCTGTTTTTGCTTTGGATTATTCCCCGTGGCACCAGTCCAAGGTGTGATACATTTTAGAGTCTGTCCAAGCTTAAATCTCATGCAGCAGTTGCTACTCACTGGATTTCCAGTGAATGCCAGGAGCCACAAGCAGTCCTGGAGGGTAGGTGAGAGGAACGGTGAAGCAGAAGAGGGAAGGATCCTGGTGAGTGTGCTGGCACCTTCCCCTCATGTTAGACTGAAGACTTTCAGGTGCTGGGAGCTGGGAGTCTGTAGTCCAGCCCTGGTATTTCAAGGGGCAGACTGCTCACCTTTCCCATCCCTTTGGGTCTTCTCCCTTGCTGCAGCCTTCTGCAAGGTCTTGGAATCCCCCTACTTTCTCTGGGACTTTGGCCTCACTCAAAACCCTAGGGCATGATGCTATCCTATTTTTTTCCACATATTTTTTAGCACAGAGGGAGATGTGAATTTTTCAGTCATCAAAAAGTTACACCCATGTTATGATGGCAGCAGGCCAAATTCCTTCCTGGCTTCGGCCTCATATACCAACTAAATAGTGTCTTCCGCTTGTTGTCTTTCAAGTTGCCTCCTGAAGGCAAGTGGCTGATTAGCATCTGAACTCAAATAATGAGTTTTTCCCTGTCACCACAGGATCTGTGTCCCCCTTTCCTAGTCTTGCATCCTATAAAGAGATAAATTTTGAATTGTCCCTTCCCTTGAATTTTCTTCTGACACATACCAGAGAGATACTTTTCTGCAGTGTGAACAGAATATTTTCTAAAAGCCATGTTTAGTTCCTCAATCAGAGCAGATTTGTATGGTGTGGAAAACCCCATCATCTCTTACTTCCCTTCAAAAAGTCTCCTCTACATAAAATGTGAGGGAAAGTGATATCTAGGAAAGGGAAGGGCACTGCTATTTTCTGCAGGAAAAAGGCTAAGTATTTTTCAGTGTGTTTCTTAATAAGTGCAAGTCGTTGGGTGTATATTATGTAACGAATTAGGCCTTCAGTAACATTTTTTAAGGCAGCTGTAAGGCTTCACAGAATCATAAAAGTCATGGACTGATTAAATGATCTAAGACAATACACTCATTTTTCCATTCCTCTCCTGGTAAACGATTATTCTCTGAGCAATGTTTTTCCAGTGCTTTTTCTCAGTTTTGTTTAAAGGAATTAGACAATAGGGGTTCTCATTGTTTTCTCAGTAAGTTATTCCAGAGCCAGAAAATTCTACACAGATGTAATCAGCAAGTGTTTCATGCTATTATTGTATTTTCTTGTAGCTCATGGTTTTAATTTCACTCATGCTCAAATCATATTTTTGTGCTGCTTGTACCTTACAGGTACTTTCTGTACTGCAGATATGTTCTCCCATTTATATGCTGGTCTTTAATGAGATCTATATCCTTTGTCTTCCTAGCATTACCATGGATTTAATAAAATAGTGATTTACAAATTCAGATCCCTCAAAAATCAATTTTTCCTTGCTTTAATTTTTTTTCTACTGGTCTTCTTTTACTTCTTTCCAATTTGCTGGGTTTTCCCTGCATTTTCTATAAATTGAATGTAATATTGCAGGTTTAAAACATGTATATTTTTATTTGGAAATAAATGTTGATGTACCAACTCCTTCCAGTGAAGTGGAGGTTCTCAGGTACTTTGAGCTAAGAATACACAGAATGAAACTTCCTTATCTCACAGATAAGCACCATAATTTTGAAAGTGCTCCAGCACACACTCATTCACATTTATAACTTGTACAAAGTCACAGGCAAAATATAGAAAACTTGTTTATATTCATGCCAAAACTTAGACAACTTCTGCCTTTTGTCAACAGGTGTAGTGTTTATTATGACCCACAAGCCACAAAAGCCTTGCAGCTGATACGACTTGGTTTGCAATACAAAACAGATGCCTTTCTATTTACTTAATTTTACTGTGAGAAAGCAAGCCTGTGAAAAACACATTCTTACAGAGGTGAAATGTGGCTATAAAAAGTATTAATCTAAGTTAGTGACCCAGCAGTATTTCATTCCCATGCAAATGTGATGAATGTCTAAAAACCGTCAAGTTAATTACTGCTGAAACTTCATTGATTCAGAATGCACTATAGATTTTTTCAGAGCACTGTGCAGAAGTGTTGTCTGACTACAGCACTTAGAAGTGCTGGATGTTACAAGTACCTAATGAGTACGGCATGCTAAAAGTACCTCAGTTCCATTACACTTGAAATAGCACTGGAAGTAATTTCCATTTGGCTGGCTCTCAAGCATTTGCTGTTGTCCGTTTCTGAACTACAGCTAAACAAAAAATAAGAAAGGCTCTTTTCAACATTGCATTCCACATTTCTCAGCTCAGATTTTCTCTTTCAAGATCCGTATAATTCATTAGGCTGGAAGGTAAAATGAAAGGGAAAAAAAAAGAAAGAAACTTTTCAAGATGATGTAACCTGGGTTGCAGAGTAGGTCAGGTCAGAAGTCATAGCCAGAGTGCAAAGGAAATTGGGTGTCTCTCTTGTGGAAGGGCAGTGAGGGAGAAGCGAGGTACCTTTGCAGTATGGCTATCTCAACACAGGCACTACATATGGTCATCAAGTCATAAAATCACAGGTAAGACATACTATCCCCTCTGTACAAGTGGAGAGAAGAGCCTATAGACAAAAAAGACATGACCAGGAAAAGCTAGCATTGCATTACTGTGGCTTTGTGACACATCATGCCTTCTACCTACTTAGAGTCCACAGCTGGTATGCTGGTTTCGGCTGGGTTAGAGTTCATTTTCTTCATAGTAAATGGTATGGGACTATATTTTTCATTTGTGCAGAAAATGGTGTTGATAGTGTAGAAATGTTTTTGTTATTGCCAAGTAGCACTTGCACAGCTTCAAGGCCTTTTCTACTTCTTATACTACCCCAGCAGCAAGGAGTCTGGGAATGCACAAGAAGCTGGGAGGGGACAGAGCTGGAACAGCTGATTCCAACTGGCCACAGGGATATTCCAGACCATATGGCATCACGCTCAGCATACAAACTGGGGGAAGAAGAATGAAGGGGCAGGGTGTTCAGAGTGATGGCATTTGTCTTCCCGAGTCACTGTTCTGCATGATGGAGCCCTGCTTTCCTGGAGATGGCTGAACACCTGCCTGCCCACAGGAAGTGGTGAATGAATTCCTTGTTTTGCTTTGCTTGTGTGTGTGTTTTGCTTTACCTATTAAACTGTCTTTATCTCAGCCCATGAGTGTTCTCACATTTACAATTCTCTCCTTCATCCCACCAGAACAGTGTTTCAGAAGGTAATTTTTGTGATCCTCTTTACAGCCGTCTAATAGGAGGTGACCTGATCTTTGAAGACTTACCTATACCTTTCTGCTTGTGTGTATGAGAAGCTATTTGCAGAGTCTTTCTTCCTGCATTTTTCAACACAGATTCTTAGGCCAACAGATACCTCACAGAGAAGGTGAGCTGCAATGGAGAGTTAACAGGAGTAGGCAGTGGGCAGTCAGAGCACCTGTGTACTCCTGTTCCTTTCCACGCTGAAGAAATGCAGCTTTAAATACAAGTACACAGATATAGCTGAATTTAACTAGAGAAAATTTACTATGCTTATCTGTTTCTTTGCCAAACCACTTGACTAAGCAATAGAACTTACTGAAATTATTGTGCATGAATCAACTGGTTTAAATGTTTCTAAATGCGTGTTTAAAAGACTCTTCTGCCTTCATGGGAAAGTATGACACCTTCAAAAGACAATAGAAGGAGTGGGTTTTCTGTTTGTTGTTTTGAGGGGGCAGACACTTTTGAATGTTGCAAAAGGCTGGTATTTGATTCGAGCTGTGCAACAGGACCTCAGACATATTGTCAATGATGATTATGTGAGTGCTACAAATTCGCTAGGATTTTGTAAACTCTCTGATCCACCAGCCAGTTATTACCTGCATAGGTGTAAATTTTAATTACGCCTACAAAGAAATAAAATGTCTCTATTCGCCAGCAGGGTTTACCACCATCCTATTGCTCAGGCGAAAAGCATCAATAGCATGCAGAGTTGAAGTGTGTATCCCATGAGGCTCTCAAGAGACTTTCCTTCATGTGAGTTCTGTGAGGAGAACAGGAAGATAAAACTGGAAGATTTGGTGCTAGACCCACCTTCAGCATGCTCCCCACTTACAGGGATACAACACAAGCCTGGTTTGTTTTTTGGGCCAGATATCTCACCAGAAATTAATGATTTACAAACAGTTGAATTTTTTTCCACCTAAGTTTATATATTATAATAACATTAATAGTGAAATATATCTATCAGGTACACGGTGATAATGCTGTTTTCCACAGGAACGACTTTTAGGAATTAGTTGCTTTCTACAAAGAATTGGAAAAGAGGAACAAATTCTTCCAGGAGGCTCTAATCCAGTAAGCATGAAGTCAGTAATCATTTATGCCTAGATTAGATTCTAGCATCCAAACTACAAGGCTACCAAAACCCCAGGGATCTTCATATGTCAGATGAATCACGCCTCCACTTATCATTCAGGAATGGAAAGAGCAAGTAATGACTTCATTCAACCAGTAAATCCAAAACAAGTGCTCCAAGCCTCTGAACCCTGAGCAATGCCAATGAGGCCCAGACAGTATATTTGACCTTCAGAGTTTGGGCATGTGTGTATGTGTGTGCAGTCATCCTCTTCTATTTCACATAGCAGGATTATACTATTTTCTTGCATGCCAATCCATAGCTAGGTGACCCCAGGGGAACTGTAGACCAAGTTATTTACACGGTATCCACATTTTGCTTGCTGAGCTGAAATGGTTTTAAAACTCTCTAGTAGGGAGTACACTGTGTTCTCTGCTGTCTAAATGTGCTGGAAAACACGCTGCATGTGCTGTCTTACCAGGTTTTGGTGATTTGAGCTCCGTGCCATCCTCCTGCAGGTGAATAACACGTAAGGAGCTTTTAGAATAGTCCAGGCTTGAAGTGGTGATCACAGGCTTGAAATCCTAGAGCAGGCAGGGACACAGAGAAGCAGTCATTACTGGAAAGTTAACAGGCAAATGTGGTGTAGTTTCATTGCCTAAAAAGATACACAAAGATTTGCTCTAGAAATCTCACCTGATTCATTGATGTTATCCATCTGTTACACATGGTTGATAAGGGAAATACTCATAAATGCTTTCATACTCCACGGAAAATTATGTAATTCCACAGAGATGTAAATTCAAAGATGTAAATCAAAGGATATACAAAAAAGGAAAATGAGAACAGAACCTAATCTGCTCTGGGATCCACAAAAAGGAATGAGAATTTTACCATTACTACAGTGAGGCAAAGTTGTCTTCTTTGAATATGAAATCTTTCTTACCATAGTGGGATTTTTCTTTTTCACCTCTCTTACCAGCTAGTAAACCTGTGATCAAAATACATTATGTTCTGTTACTGAACCTCAGCTGCAACTAGTTACCTATTTTAATATATTAGGTGGTTGACAAAGGCTTTTGTTTTGGAAGC
This sequence comes from Ptilonorhynchus violaceus, assembly GCA_013397565.1. Classification (NCBI taxonomy): domain Eukaryota; kingdom Metazoa; phylum Chordata; class Aves; order Passeriformes; family Ptilonorhynchidae; genus Ptilonorhynchus; species Ptilonorhynchus violaceus. The sequence goes on along the minus strand of VZRJ01011940.1, from coordinate 198,957 downwards.
TTCCTTTTTCATTAAAATTGCATGTGAAGACCTGATTCAGCAGAGTTTACCCACATGGTTTTGAAAATGACTAAACTCACAAATAACCATTGTGGTACTGGGAACTGCAGAACAAGTGTCAAGAGTGGTCCTCATTAATACACAAACCTCTTCATGGCCTGTACATAGAGGCCTTCCAAATTCTTTAAAAAAACCTTTGAAAGGCATTGCCTATAAAAACATCTGGGATCAGGAAGCAGAATGAGGTCAGAGGAAAAGCTGTGACGAAAGTGAGCTCAGTGGGCATACTATTATCCAATCCAGACAACATGCTGGTGCTACGGAATAAATACCACCTTCAGGTAAGAAATCCTTCCCCAAATGTCTTTGGTCAACACCTGAACTCAATTCAAACTTTCCTGGAGGTCCAAGAGAAACATTGGATTCTTCTTAGGTTTTTTCCTGTTTGTCTGCCTCTGTCCTCCTGAGTTTCAGCCTGAATTGAGTCACTCAGCCTTAGAATTCATAGCGGAAATTGCAGAACGTCAGAATGACATCATCGCTGTTGCAGGGTACTACCTTAATTTATGAACCTCAGAAGGTCCAACAGCAACTTTATGTAGCTGGGCCCTTTAAACAGCGTCAGTACTGATTCTAATGCCCAGGTTCCCACAAAATCAAGTAAGCTGGCATTAAGAGTGAAGCAAGGCAGAGATGAGAGTCTTTGAGCTGCTGCTAGGCTAAAGCAGAGAGCTCCTTGCTGGTGCTGATGCGCTGTTTGCAGCTGAAACTGATACAAGGAGGTGTTTGTACCAAAGGGAGAGTAGCTGAAGATGTAGGCTGGAAAAATAACACACAAGAGGAAACCTGTGAGCAAGAAGTTCAGAGGGAAGGGATCTTAGCACAACCAGCTTTAGCCCACTTTCAGACTGCAAAGGATTTATCTCCTTCTGAGTTTCAGCCATGATTAAGGACTGAAGAGGTTGAGCATTTGTTTCACCTGTAGAGAAAAGTCACAAGCCATTCAAAACCCTGGTGTTCCTCTGACACTTATGACTCTAATCAGATGACCTGGAGCCAGGTATTTGAGATTGTCTGGAAGAGTCTCTGTCTCCCATGACTGCTCAGATTGGCTCTGATGGGTGTGGTCCTTCTGATAAGCCCTTGCCATGAGAGTAGTCTGTGGTCAGACACCCCACTCAGCTGGCTTTACATAGACAGGCTTAGGCCATCTCAGGTATGAAAGCTTAATTGTCCCAAAGACCTGTCCTGGCACAATCTGGAAGTTAAATCCATTTCCAGTACAGGCAATGTCACAGAGTTCCTTTTAAGCCTCAGAAGTGATTTGGACTGTCTAATTCATATCCCACAGGGATTTCACTGGTTCCTGGGTTTAGTCTCTAACCCGTTTGCTGTAGAGATGCCTAAGGAAAATGGGATTCACAAGAAGTCCTCAGAACTCCCCTAGACCCTCTTCTATTCAAAGAAAGGTCAGAAACACTCACGTAAGTGCAGGGCATTTCCAAGGTCTTCTTCGATCACACTTTTGTGAGGATGCGATAAGATATTTTTCTTTCTAAAACCTGAACTTTCCCACAGCATTTTCTCAATGGTGAACAATATCAAGATGGTTTCTTACCTCAAACTTCTAGGACATTTTTAAGCTAGTTACTTAAAGGAAGTTAGTAATATATTTTTTCCTCCCTGAGAGAAAAAGAAAGACCCTAAAAATTGTACCTAATGATACCCTGAAAAACCTGCAAAGAGTAAAAAGTCGGGCTAATACACAATTCTAAACAAGCATCACTTCAATATATTTTTATTCCTTTAATGAGCTCATTTTTCAGTGACTTTTCTTATCTGATATTCCTGAAGGGTCCTTGGCATTCCTCGCATTTTTCCCTTTTGCTTTCAGCTGCTTCGTAGGGCCCTTTCTACTTCAATCTTTCATTGAGATGCTAAGTTGAGTGACATACTTTAATTAGGTGACATTTGTTGCTAAGGAGATATGCTTATTTAGACTAAATAAGAGGAGGTTACTTTAAAATCCAAATGCACTATAAATGGTAGCTTTATGTGTGGAAAGGGACAAGAGTTTTATCAGAGAGGTCATTAACACATTTCTCCTGTTATTTTGGAAAGAAACTTACAATAGTATCCTTTTTTTTTTTTTTTTGCTGCACAACGTAGTTCCAGTCCTGCCAGTCTGCCATGCTAATAAAATATTTTTCACAATTAAGCAGTTGAAGTTGGCAGTGCCCAGCAAGCACTTTGATTTAAATCCTCTTGGAGTCAATGTTGCATTGGTATAAGAAGACATATGCTTCTTAACATGCTTACTTTGGCTGTTTTGTAGTCCTTATTCTAGTAAAGATAATAAGTAAAATAAGTAAATAATACATTTTCAGAGTCTGATAAGATCTTATCTGAATTCCCACTCTGGTAAAAGGAGTAACAGATGGAGGACATACAATATTAATTATGGGAATGTGTGTAAGAGTTGTTCACTGTAGTAAGACTAAACCATCAAGGTAGGTTTCACATGTCAACACAAAATCCATGCAAATACTCATGTGTTTTAATTTGAGCCATCAAGAACCTCCTCGAATTAAAAAAAAATTTGATAACATAGTCAAAACTAGGGCACAAAGATTGATATAACGAATGTTAAAACAAGTATACAAAATAATGTAGTCAATCAATATGTAGCTGCACATTTATAGAGACCTCCTGCAGGGATTAATGGATTATATACCAAATTCCAGAGAGTTCTGAACCATCCCACAGCTATTCTTCCTGAAGTGGAACCTTATGCATTTTAGAATAGTGCCTCTGATAAAATCTTGATTCAATTTCTGTGCATGAAAGTCCTATAAATCCTTGAAGACCTTTCCATAAGAAAAAGAAGGTTAAAAATATTTGTTTTGAAGTGAGTGAAAATTAAATTAAATTTCACTAAGATAAGAGAAAAATAGCTTGCTATCTCACTTAAATAAGCATTATCAGCGCAGGAAATAAACTTGTTTTTTTGTACTAGTACAAAGATAAGGGAGACCATTACAGTCGTCTTATAACTGCAGTATTTTGTCTTTGACCTTGCCTTTTTCCTGGATAGCATGCATTGTCCAGTCTGCACAAAACCGATCGCAACAAAACAGGAGGAAGAACGAAACTTTTCCAGTCTGAGTTACAAGTGCCTGAAGGAGCTGGTGGTGCCATTGAACTAATCCAGCCAAGCATTTTGGGATAGATGCACACTTATAGCAGAATCCACGCAACACACTTACAATTTGTTCCTTGCTACCATGACGGCTACATGTTTAACTATTTTTTAGATATTTCATGCAATATATATAAAATCTCAGTTCAAAGACACACTTGAACATCTTGATGGCAGCCAGAATATACTTAATAACAAAGATAAATTTTTAAGTGCTTTGCTGATCTAGGTAAGAATATAGTCTTACATATGTTTTTCCACCTGACACCAGCATAAATAAACCCAACTATGAGGATTACTTGTGAGCAGGGATCTGAAGATCAGACATTTAACCTATAAGAATATGTTCAGTTTCATGGAATCAGCCCTTACAGGAAAAAGTAAGTTTAAAAGAGCAATCATATTTCATAATCTACTTAAGGCTGGCGTTTGATGTTTTGGTTCTTTTTTCAAAATCATGCACCAGTAGACTTACACATTCTCCCTTGATCGACCTGAGTCTTTAATTGTCTGCCTTGTGATCAGCCACAGACAGAAGCCTACACAGGTGAATGCTGCAGCCTGTAGAAATTAGGTCCATCACCTTGTCCATTGAGATGATGCCTACTAGCGGAAGACATTTCTAGGGGAATTCATTTCCTACGCATGCACAGAGTTTTTCTGTGCAGGTGTACAGCCATGAAAGCCCCAGAGGTTTTGGTCTAAGCCAAAAATGTCAGTCAAAGTAAAGCAAGGATGACAAACACTTTATATTATTGGTTGAACATGCACCTGTAGATCTGTTTCTACCTGTCCAGTTAGCAAAGCTTCTGGATGGATGCCCTACTTCAGCAGCACATGGATGGTGTGTTGGTGTGGGGGGTAGCTGGAGCCCAGAGCTGGTACTTGGGCCAGCTCTGTTACCATTGATGCCTGTTACTGCATTATTTCACCAAAACAGGATATTGTCCAAGAGAAAAATGGGATGTCCCTTCCTTTAGCTAAGTTTCACAACAGTCAGGATTATTAATCGTGAAATCTCGGAAATGGGAGTGGAGATTTTTCCAAGAAGATGAAGGAAATTAACCTGGTTTCCCACATCCTGGCAAGCGCCTGAGGGAACTGCTCACTCAAAAAAACGGGGTAAAGAGTGCATCTACTCTTATAGCAATTTATGTGCACTGTTTTGTGGCAAATTGAAATGTCATTGAGCTCTAGTAAAAAGAGCAAAAGGATTTTACCTTAATAAAGGATTAAGACATCTAGATAAAATACCTGGGTGTTGCAGATTGTCAGTGGACATTGCATTGTACACCTTTTTGTTTGAAAAAGTTCGCAGAAATTGTTACACTGTTAGCCCAAACCCAATGTAAATGAAGTCAAGTCAATTGGATAAGCTAATAATAGAGAACAATATACAACAATATAGAAGGCAAACAAAAAAAAAGACTTATTATACACCTAGGTGCTTACTGAGACAAAAAATAACTTTTGGTTTGCACAGCACCAGAGAAAATGAACTCTGATTCATAGTGGATTCTTCAAATACATCAATAAAGTATTTATGTACATTTTAATGCTTTCCTGAATAATAGTTCTTGTCCAGCACATCTTAGTGCTGTTGCGTTCACTATACTTTCTGTTAGAGCAATGTTAAATGTGCTTGACTTTTTCCAAGATGTTGAGAGACAGGGAAAATGAAACTGCCACCAGTCCTATGCCTTCTCTCACTTCTATTTTTCTTTTCCTAAAAAAGAAGACTTCAGTCTACATATCTACATATATATTTTACTGTTTCTCCTAATATATACAATTATATCTCCAAATTTAATTTGATAACACAGTAACAAGCCTGTCCATGTCTTCAGTCTAATTTAATTTAAACCTACCTTAGAAAAATACTCAATTTTCAATAAAACTCAGGACTCGACCCCACCCTTCTTCCCACATCCAAACCCACCAGCCCAGAGAGACCCTAAAATAATAACATATCAATTCTGCAATATGGCCTTAAGGTCAATGGATTCAGGTTCTTCTAAGATCAAATACAAATCTTATTCTAAAAGACTCTGAAACTGTACTCTTCTGTTTAAAATTCAGAGCTGTGCATTCAAGTCCCTGAACAGATCTGGGTGGTGTGGTTTCAGGCAAACTGGGAGATTTCAGACAGGCAGTGCTACTCTAGTTCCCTTAGTGAGAAACACGAGTATGTTCAGAGTCCTCACTCCCAGATGTGTTGACTTTATTGACTTAGACAGTTCCTGGTCTACTCCGGCATTGGCAAGGTCAGTACTGAACTCAGGAATCCACAGAGGCAGAAGTTTGGTCGAGGTCTTTTCCAGAACCACAATAAAAGTCAGCATTTATTGTACAGGTGTCTCTCATCTAGATATCTGTGCCTAGAGCACACCACAAAAAACATTTACTCTAGGGCCTGATTTTCCGTCTCTCTATACACACAACTATGTAAAGGTGATTCTACCAAGTATGTTGGTGGAAAGTAATTTGCAACTGCTACTAATATTTCCCTGTGTTATTCACCCCTCTTCCATTAGCATTGGTACAAGGAGATGGCTACAGTACTATTTACTCCTGTAGAGGATTTTCTTTTAAATTCGCTTTTAACTGCTAGTTTCAGGACCAAAAGCTTTTGAAAGTCCAGCTATGAGTGGAATTTAGGTGCTGAATCAGACAACCATACGGGAAGGTGGGTCTGAGTATGGGTATGCCTAACAATTTTGCTTGGATGTCAGAATGGGCAGGACTCTCCTGAAGAGAGGAGTTGAGGGTTTAGAACAGCTAGATTGTGTCCAGCCTGTCACTGACCGCCTTCATGTGAGTTCCAATATCTCTCTGCTGAATGCAGTGCAGAAAAGACATACAAATATACAGCTCATCTTTCAGGTTTTCTCTCGAACCCAGGCTGAAGACTTATTTATCTGCAATGCTGGCATTCCTTTTTCTTTCTTGTGATGAAGTCAGAAGAGAATTGCCACCCACTCTGAATCACAGTATGGTAAACCTCAAAGTCATGACACAGAAATGAACAGCAGGGCTTATTTCCCCATTGAGAAAGAGAAGAATAGATTGTCAGAGAAAGTGCTGTGACTGTGACTCTTGTAATCTTTTGATAAGATTGGATCAAAATAGTGTTTACATTTTGTCCTTACTTCCATTAAAAATCAGTCCCTGAATGACACTTGGCAGGAAAAAGACATTAACTGCTCGTAATTGCATGGCTCTTATTGGCTACAGCTCTGGTGGATCTTCTAAAGGCAGTTGGTTTAATGTAAATTCTGGTTCCTCCCCCCGTGAGCATGTTTACAGTACATGGATCTGAATATCCCAAAGTCCCATGTCTTTTCTGTGAGGTGAAATGAATACATATGGTCTGGAACACACACTTAGGATTGCTTTGGGGGTTATTTTGCTTGGATAGGATAAACAGACAAGAAAAAAGCTTCCTTCTGCTTTCTGGTCTGCAAAGACCACTGCCCTTTGCTCGGGTGGTATGTTTAGTTATGTGCTGGCATGCATTTTCAAGTTGTCCTGGAAGGGTCTGGCCAGCTACAATGCAATGATATTTTTGCAGGGTATTTTTTTGCATATTGCATATTACTTCTGTTTAAAATATGTAGGTACATGAACATTTCCTCAAATTTTGATTAAACGATGTGTTATTTGGACTGAAGGCCATGTCTTGTAATGATGGTACCTGTCAGATCAAACACATAGAGAACTTCAAAGGAGTGCAACATATCAAAGCAATAAGTTCATTTTTCTCCTTCTGTGCAAATCATCTGGTTTTGAAGGGTATTTTTAGGAAATTATTAACTTCTTTTGCCTAACTTAGGCAAAATACTCCACAAATATGACTGTTCCTCTGAGCTACTCATTTTCTGCCTGTTTTCTGTGCTTTTAGGGTTCTTCATGTCTGCTGTCTGGGTGAAATGACTGTCATGTAGTGCAAGGTTTTCCACATTTTTGAAAGCCCATACAATCTTCTGAACTTTAAAATCTTAAACAGATATTTGCAGCACTAAAATGAGGAACTAAAGCTAGCATCCTACAAATTAGTGGGACAATTCACATCACAGAGCTGCTGTTTCATTCTGTATTTGTAGTCCGTTCACATGTGTTTGCACACACATACACACCTGTGCAATGGATGAGATTTGAGTAAAACAGCATCAGATAAAGCAAGAACAGTGCAGGTCATACATCATTAATGCAATACCAACAAGATGCTAATATTTGTTTTTATGACATTGGAAAACAGAAAAAAATTACTGTTGCACCTTAAAGCCCCTTGTATCTTTGTGATCAGTCCTAGTTCCTGCACTCTTATGCCTGCAAGCATAAGGATAAGCAGCAAAATTCCCACTGATGGCTGCCATGCAGGCACATAGCTACACATGAATGCTTGTCACATTTATGTTTTAGTAAAAAAACACCCCAAATAACTGTTTCTATGGAAACTTGCTATAACATTTTACATGTCATAAGTTTGTCCAAAGTTTGTAGCTTCTTCAGTTGTTATTGCATGTCACCCCCTTGACAGAATGAGAGGGAAAGACTGCACTGAAATTTCTAAAGCTCCAAACCCAGTTTCGGGGACTCCAGTATCCCCAGACTAAGAAACCACCCTGGGAAGAAGTAAACCCTTATGATGATTTTTAGTATCAAAATAATAGAAACATGGTCCTGGAAATCTCATTTTAGCTAACAACCAGGCCTAGCATAAACTAAATTCGGTGTGTACATTGTCTCATACGATAACACAAAAAAATTCTGTGTCTAAATTTATTTTCTCACATGCCACAAGTCCCTTCCAACTTGAACTACCCTATGATCCTATGAACTTGATGCCTAACTCACACATGAGTACAGCAACTATCCACAAAGCAGACTGTCCCTCTCCCTGAACAAAGGGACAGGCAAAAAAACATACCTAATGCAGTACTATATTGACACAAAAAGAAGTGGAAATAAACATTTTCTTTTGAAAAGTTGTGCCAGCACACAGCAGGTCCCTTCTGCGAAAACGCTAAGGCACTCCCTGTGTGGGATGGTGCTTGTCCTCAATCCTGGGTGACAACTGCCGTGTAATCCACAGGGAAACTGGATGTTTAAGAGCAAGGTATTATAGTATCCACTGTTACAGTCTCCAAATAATTTCTGTTTAATGTATTTGTGCTTCAGTTTGTTTGCTTCAAATGAAGGCTGAGATCCTGAGGATAAACTGTGGCCTGGTTTGTGTCTCTCCAGAAGTGGGTCTCTTAGGTGCAGGAAAACACTGTCCTATTGGAAGTGCAAAGGAAATTCTAAATGTTATTATAAAATCTGGCCATTGGATCCCTAAAGTGAAGGATACCATAGAAGAATGGCAGAGGTACAAATGCTGTAGTTAACTAAAGCTCTTCAAACTGTACAACTCTAGCTTCCTTGCCCTGTTCTTGAATTTTAAAGATTAATAAACATTAAAAAATCCAGTAAAATAATCAAGCCATGGGATACAAGCCTGATGGACAAAGGTAGCCAGATCTAGTTCCCACCCTTGTCAAAAACAATAGGAAATCCATTTCAGACATGAAAATAAACTTCTGCAGAAGAAGTCTGATTCAAGGCCAGAATGAAATATGGTCTCTTCACAAAGGTTTGTGTTTGTCAAGTATCTATTCAAGCAAGGTCTTCTAAGCAGCTAAAAAAGGAACTAAAAGTGCTGAAATACAGAATAATCCATCTAGGATAGGAAAATATTTTTCTCCATCCTAATATCTGAAAATGGAGTAGAGTTGCATTACCTTTGCTTGTTTGATGGCCACTTTCTTTTTTTTAGCCTGTATTCTTGTGCCAAACCGAAGATCTAATTTGACCAAATGAAAGGTCTGTGACAATGCTGACCTAAGGTACTGCCTTCCATGGAGTGACAACCACATTTAAGAGGCTTCAGTGCTTTCATAAGCAAAGGTAAATGTCAGGAAAGGAGGAGCTGTTCAAACCGTACACTTGTTTTGTACTGCTCAGGACATCCTTAGAGCCTCTGTCATTTCTGCAGATCCTCTATTGTGCCTGCTTGTAAGGAGGAGCTACAAATGGGCAGAGGGTAACTCATTCTACTTATCCTGGACACAAAAGGATAATTTGTCCATTTTCTTCAGGAAAATGAATGTTGTAGTACAAAAGCCTGAGCAACATAATCAAGATACGAAAGATATGTCAATTCCTCAGTGAGACAGTGGATCACAGTCAAACATGAAGACACAGTCTAAGCAGATATTTCTTACTTATAGACCCATGTAGACTTCCTTGACTACCACACTGTTTAGTTTACAATGCTTTGATTAGTGCGCTATTGTTTTCTCACAAATAATTTCTGGCACTTTTCTACATGATACTGCAATTTCTTCTGTAGAAAAATGGGAAAGATATTGCCACAGAGAGAGAGTTAATTTATCAAAAAAATTAAAGGTGTCTTTCTGGAAAAATTAATGTAATCTTTGACACTTAACAAAAAAAAAAAAAATCTGATTATGATGTACCATGATGGAAAAATTCCAGGTACATCAGATTTTTGAAAAATATACTGAACAGCTGCCTGTTTTGCTAGGCACTTAGAATAACTTCTTAAAAAATATTCCAAAATTAAGATTAAGGGTGGTTCCCCAGAGATTTATTGCAGTCTGGAAATGCATCCAAACCAGGGAGTGCTTTGTCTGCACCCTGCAGGTTAGTACAGATAATTACTTTCAGAAATCAGATTTCACTGTGCAGTGAAAGCATAGCCTTTCTTCGGAAAGACCCTGCAAACAATTACATGTCACGCATGACCAATATTAATTTCCTTACTCAGTGAAGCAAAATTCGATTTATTTTTTTGTCCACAGACTATGATATTTTTGAGGCACACTTATCTTGTCATCAGTTGCTATTCCATTGATACTGTTATGTGTGCTGGCTTCAGTAATCCATGAGGTGACTGACTATAAGGTGAAATAGTTATTAAAAACAGCTCTACATTAGAAAGTTATAGCCTGACTAAATTTCACTAAATTACAGAAATTTAAGTACACCAGAAAGTGGTGTGGAGGAAGAACAGCAATTCTCTCCCACAGAGGACTTTGTCATTTCCAAATCTGAGTACAGTCTGGTTAGAAAGTTTTGTGAAAAACTGAATAGTGAGCAGAAGAGCCACCAAAGCACAAGAAGCCAAGCAGACAGTGGAGCAGAAAAGAGGCCTGCAGGGAGCCTGCTTGGCTTCTGCCAGAAGCTTTTTGCAGTGTCCAACATCTTTTCCATTCTGATGGGTCAACAGATATCAGAGGAACTGATGTTGCAACTGAGTATTTCTCTGCCTAGCTCTGATCATGACAGAAATTAGGATTTCCGGACTAAGAAAAACATTAGTTAGTTTTAAATGCAGGACGCTAGTCTGAGCAACCACCTTGGCTACACTTCCAAAGACATGGCTTTGTTCAGACAAACACTGTACATATGCCTATGTCCCATTTCCATAAACAGTTAAACACGCATTTTAAACTAGGTACATTCTTGACTTTTTACTGAGTAGCAGTAAGATGTGACAGCAATCCTTCTGTAAGCTCCATCACACCTTTAGAAAACTGGAAAGGAATATCTTCTGAGCAGAAACTGTCTATCATCAAGTCTGTCAGTGGGACAGCAAAAGAAATGTTGAGAGAAGACTGTCAGGTTCCTCATTTGATCCCAGGTCAGAATTTGAGCTGGACTTGGAGAGCCTCAGGTGTGACTCCATTCACTGACTCTCTGGATTGTTCTGGCCCTCAAGACCTGCATTAGTAATAAGGCTGCAAATGAAAAAAACAAATGTTTCTCATATAATATTGCTGCTGTGAGTTACTACAGAACAACAGGAAAATTGACAGTTACCACCAAGATTTTTTAGACTGGGAGTACCAATTTCAGGAGTCGATGTCAAGTTCTCACTAGAAAGAAGTAGTGCTTTCTAGTAAACCTAAAGTAGAGGTCTTCACCTGGATAATCAAAGCCAACTCAGGGGAAATTCGTTTGGCATGCAACTCCACTGTGTGCTACTTTCAATCTCTCCAGACTTTTTTTTTTTTGCTTTCACTAAGGTCTACATTGTATTTTATTTTGCACAATATGTTTCATGTTGCTGGAGCCAGGCCTGAGATGCACAGTATTTTCTATTGCCCATACCAATACAAGCAGGCATAGGGTGTGATTTAAGGATGTAATAGTTGTGAATATTTTGTCTTGCACTGGAAATGGCACTTATTTTTTCACATGCACTTTGAAAGTTGAATAAAGCTCAACTTGAGAAGAGTCTGGATGTAGTGGTCACAGTTAGAGGGTAGTACTCTTACAGAAAGAACAACATTGTCCCTACAGATGTTTTTTTCAGAGATGGAATGCCAGATGGTGCCAGGCTGTCCAGTTTCACAATTTGTAAGAAGGCTGCATTATGTTTTCATCCAAGTATATGCTTTCCAAACTGTGGTGACATCAGTTATCTGTTACAGCCTGACCTGCTTCATTAATGTAAGTGAGCGTGGAAACGAAAATTCCACGTTGCACCCGATGAATTACACAAGGAAAATGGGATTCTGATGCAGGCCACCTCAGAGTATTTTTTTTTAAATCCCACCCATGGAGTGATTGTATGAACTGGTAGCAGTCAGTACCCACAGAGTTAAAGCCTTCCCTAAGCCATGGTTCAAAAGATCTAAATTAATGGATTCAGCATGAGGAAAGGAAAATTCTGGACAATTTGTTCACAATTGCAGCATCTCAAGGCCAAATTATCTGGCTTGCTTCATTCATCTTGCATTATACAAAGTGAGCATATGCCAGGCAGAGGGATTCACTGCTGTGGAACTCCCACAAGCCAAGGCAGTGTCTGGGCGCTTCAGACGCTATGGGAAGAGCTCTGCCATCTGTCCCTCACACCTGTGTCACTGCCTGCCTTCCTGGACATTCATCCCCTGCAGTAAAGGAAAACAGAGCACAGATTAGTATTTCCTCTGTGTTTCCCATCTAGAGAGATTCAAAAGAAGAAGCAGGGTTATTTTATAGGGAGTAAGTTGGAGGAGTGCTTCTTCCAGCCAAAGAAACCCCCATGTTTCAAGTCACATTTTCATGGAGCACTTGTTTGGCAAGACAGTTCCTCGGCATTAAGCCTCTCTCACTTCTGCAGGAAAAGTATGTAAAAAGCTGCTCTTCCACCAGATGGATGTGCTGCTCAGCCATACCACCTTACATGTCCGTTTCTTTCCTCTACATTTATTCATACAGGGTTACCCTTGTCCTAGCCATCCAGAAAGTTAACACAATGATCATTTTCCTATTCCATCTCTTAAATTACTCTCACCTGCCTTCTTGCAAATTAAACTGTATTTCTTCACTCTTTCACATCAGAAGAAAACTTCAGGCTCCTCTCTATTTAGTTTTTATATCCCCTCCTATTTCACCTATACTGATTCCGTCTTTACAGAATATATGGAGTCAAATAACTCCATATATTTCAATTTTCAAGTACAGTCTCAAAAACAAAACAAAGCCATTTTACTGATCTTTTTCAAATCCCTACTGAAATCTGTCTTTTGACATGATGCCTGAGAAAACCTTGACAAAAGTTAGGCTACACTAGGGTTGACACTGCAAAAACTGTTGAACATACCTGTAACCAGTCTTTTGCTGGTATCCAGGTCTGTCATCTTCTTTCAAAGAAACCATAAATTTGTGGAACAGTCACCCCCTTTTGACCTTGCCCAACAGTATTATCCACATTGTGTTGATAGTCTAGGACTGTGGCTCCTAGGCACAATGCAGACATCACTTTGAAAAGGTATTTTTAGTAGAAGTACTAGGCAGGGGTTTTATAACTCACATTTCCATAACAGTTGGTCCAGACATTCAGGAAGTTTATTTTGTCAACAACATGCTTAAATTTCCAGAGCGGTATTACTCATAACTCAGCTTAGTTTTCAGGATAATAATAAACAAATGGTATGAATTAATTAATGAATTAATTAAATAAATGGGGCTGTAGTTTCCTCAGTTTTTTCTAGTTGGAATGTTTACAGGTGCATGCAGAGACTGGCTTTTCCTAATTAAAGCCCAGGACGAAAACTTCTTACAGTAAAGTGTACAGTTTGACTAAATTTGTGGGGAATTAAAAGATCATCCTACCAAAGTCTTTAAAAAGGGTGTCAGCCACTGATGTAGTCAATACACTTTAAAGTGATTCCAGTAGAACTCTGGTATCTTTAGAAAATGATTTGGTTTATTCAAATCATGCTCCTCAAATTTTTTACAAATGACATATTAGCACATGAGACATGCCACAAAATGACATCCAAGAAGACAGCCTGTGTGGGTGAAGTGGTGCCTTGCTTTTTCTCGTGCTTAGTGAAACAATATGGATACAGACCTCGCAGAAAGAAAAATGTCATGTTCATTGAAAATTTGGTAAAGCTTCTATTCCTAATATTCCTTTCCTAATACTGAGCTTTTCCCACCTCTTAGAAAAAAATTACCAATCCATTCCCTGCCAGATTAGAAAACAAGCACCCTGGACTGCCAGCCTGGCAAAAAGGACATTTCTTGTCAGCTCTCACACGATCCCATCTGAACAGGATGCTAAAAGGAAAGCTGTTCTGCGTGGAGGCTACCTCTGAGCTGATGACAATTCATTTCTGATGTCATATATATTCAGTGTGGGACATTTAAACTGAAAGCAAAAGAATAGAGACACAAAATCAACAAGGCAGGAAAAGTGTCATCTTCGTACCACTGTGGTGAGGATATCCATACAAAACAGGTCCAAGATCCCTCTTTCTCTCATCCAACTCAAGGCAATGAACACAGAGTAGCAAGTGATGACCAGAGTTATTCTGTGAAGTCCAATTCTTGCCTGTTGGGCTTTGTTTTATCTTCTACCTAATTCTTAACAATTTGGAGGGAGAAGATAAAAAGTAAATATTTCAGTATGGAAGTGATTTAATAATTTTTGGAAAGTAACATCATATCCATTTCTTGTCCTATCTTTTATTTGTCAGGGTCTCTTTGATCACTGACTTTTAAGGGCAGAGCCTGCCTCTGACCATGTATTTGCACACAGCCTAGCAATGCAGGCTTCACTTTGGATCAGGGCCTGTAAGTACTACCATCATATAAATAGCCATTCTCAGAGAAACAAAAATCAAACACAAAACTGTGAGGAGATGAAAAGCACACATGGTTTCCTGGTGACTCATCTTGCACCGTCCTGAACACGTAGTTCTGTTTTGCTCTCAAAGGCCGAGTCGCACACGGTGCCCTCTACAGAGAAGTAAGGGTGCCAGCGCAGAGGAGTAACCTACAACAGAACTCAGGGCAAGTGCTTAGGACTGGGATGCGTTTTCACCTTTTTTCCTTCACTAAGTACTGCATCACTAAACAAGTATTTTTCCCTTCCAGTTATAAATAGGCACTAGTGCCTTATCATCTTGCTCACTGGGAAAGAATGTGGATCAGCTAAAGAACGAGACACCCAGGAAAGCTGATGAACGGCAACAACAATTATTTTGTTTAAAAACCTCCTCTCCCAGAGTCAAGGTCATACATTCTTTGGGAATGAGTTTCTTGACCTGGTAAATGACACCATGCTTTATATACAAAAATATTAAGAGAAGATTATGTCACTGGTAAAAATGTGCTGAAATGAGGCCTTTCTCTTTTGCAAGCCTTTAAAGGAGCTTTCCAAGCTTACCAAAACTGTGCAGTCATGCTGCTGACAGGCAGCCAAGTTCACATAAGGACCAGTCCAAGAGCACCTTCAAAGCTAGCACACTGTCATATAAACTGCTAGGTGTGTTAGACTTCACATTACCAACACAGGATCTCAAAGCCCAGAAATAATTATCATTCTTCATTCCTGTATCACAAGGTGAATCTCAAAATAGCTATAAATCAGGACTCCAGGAAACATGGAGATGATTAGAGAAAGAGAAGCTATCAAGACAAGGCACTGAACGAGGATCAACAAGACATAGGCCAAGATCCACATAGGTATTTAGGTTCCTATCATTCCATGTATTTCACAGTGAGCATTGGTGCCTCAAAAGCAGTTACAGTCTTAAATTAATTTGTAGACTTTTGCCCTCTGTTTTATTCCCAGGCTTATTCAGCTGACAAAACAACTCATGTCTCAGTGGAGAGTTCACATTTCCTAACTTGCAAAACGCGCACAGCACATATGTATCAAAAGTGCAGTTTCACAGACTCAATGTCATGACAAGAAGGATGACAGAATATCCCCAGGCAAAAAACCATTTTGGTCAAACAATTGAACATTTGTTCTGCTTGTGTTGTAGGAAGTACTTAATGTTTCATTAGGTGCTTCCAACGAAGGAAGGCACCAGATTTTTCAGGTCAACTGTGGCTATTACTGATAGATGAGCCAGGGAACTTTTGCTTAGAGAAGAGGAGAGTAAATTAATTTGAATATTGTCTCTTTGGAGATACATTCCTTTCATCCCTCTGTACAGTAAGCACCTAAGTCAAACTGATCCTGCTTTCTTCAGAGTTTCCAGGCAGAATGTTTATCATCTGAGATCTTAGGACCACAACAAAATCAAAATAAAAACAAATAAAAAACCCTCTCAAACTATTGTATAAAAAAAGAAAAATTGTGGTCAGGATTTGACCTTAAAAGGAGTAAAGATTAATAAAAAATGAAAAATAATGATAATTCTCCTCAACTTTGCAGTTTGCTTCTGCAGAGGAGTTTTTTAAAAAATTATTAATTATTTTAAGTTTTAGGAATGTCTTACCTAAAGCATGTACAGAGTCAAAAGACAGTGCTATTTTTAGAGTGATAGTTCTCAGCTTGTTTCAGCAGGGTAAATACCAACATGTTTGAAAGACTTGCATCCTCTGAGATTACAAACTTTGTGAACACACAGGTCAGACCTTGTCTTCGGGCAAGTTTGGCAGACATCTACCCACAAGACAAAGCTTTCCAGAAGGAAACTTACTACAATGAATTATTTGCTATGAATGGAGTATTCAGGACAAAGTAATACTCACCATTGCCCAGGGTAAACTAAAACAGGCTGTTAGTATAGTATTATCTAGATTACTCCATCATTTTCATGGCTTCACAAATTGGTTGCTGTAGCAATCCATCCCCTTCAAACATTAAAAAAGAAAAATTATGCTGGAGATCCATTTTCTTCCACTAACAACACAGAACTCTCTGGATTTCAACAGCAACTGTAAAAACTGCTCTGGTTTCAAATTCCATGCAATTGCAGAGGAAAGGGATATTAAGTGAAAAGGGATCCTTAAATACAGGTAACTGTGCGACATACAAACAAGATAGACAGCAACAAGAAATGTCCTTCACCACATATGCTGAAGCTGCATCTAGCAAATCTTCTCCTACTTCCTACACGGGGCTGTGCAGCAGCCTCAGCATGAGGATTAGGAGCACCCGTTGGCACTTCATTCCCACATGCATTTGTAATCAGAAGTCACCTAGTCACTCTGGACGCCACCCAGCCTTCTACAGTGCCTTTCCTTTCACACGCTGCTTTGTGAGAGTAGGTAAAACAGTGTAGAGTAGGTAAAAATTGAGAGTTCAGAGAGTAACAAGGGATGAAGTAGCTTAGTCAGTGTAGCAGCTAGCAGACCTTTGTTTTTAGAAGCAGAATTTGCATCCTGATTTTCCTGTGAACAGTGCTAGAACGACAAAAATTATGTTTTGATTTTTTTTAATACTAGAAGAGACATATTCTAAAATAAACGTAGCTGCAGACAGGATTCTGGGCTAGGTATGGTAGTATTACACAAGCAGACTGACTTACATCAAATTTAGAGAACTGCTCCCAAAATGTATACACACCCATTACGCTTGAAAGTGCTGGACGTTAATCTCCATTTCAATTTAAACCACAGCTAGGGTCTAATTTCCCTTTCTTCACATTTTAAATTTTCAAAACCAACTCAGCAAGTTCTCATCCTCCCCTGCACCTGGGGAGAAAAAAGCCAAAAAGGCAAGAGAACCAGCCAAAAGGAACAGGGGTGTTCCTGGGTTGCTAAATGATTTTTCTCCAATAGGGAGAGAAAGTCGACCCACTCCTAGAAGGTGTTACCACTCCAGTTCCCACTGACTTTCATATGTTTAGGATGCTAAGCAGAGAATTAATACTCTCTGACAGTCCAACATGCTGACATGGACATGCTATCTAGTCCATTGTTTGTGAGGATCTGACAGAATACTCTTTTTAATATATCTATCCTTGGCCACATAGTAGAAGGATCTTCTGACCAACCATGCCCTTTCCAAGTTCTTAATCTTGTTATGAATCTCATAAAATAAGCTTTTTGAGACAGTATTAGAAGAAAGACTCACACGGTTTCTTCATTATTGTTGTTGTTTATTCAATTTCAGAATTTGCATTTTTTTAAACATACAAATAAATAGAAAATATCTAGAGATGGGTGCAGTCTTTTTTGGAGTCTTTTTTGCAGTCTTCTCCTCCTTGACTCCAAAACAGCCATAAACCAGATGTATTTTGGAAGCTGAGCAATTACAGAAGTGCAGCAGTAAACTCAAACCAACATACCAGCTGGACACATCAATCAGCTTTAGGTCAGCATAGTATTAATATAGTCAAAGCTTGCTTCAGGTTTGTATGTACTAGAGGAAAGCTCAGCTGGCTTTGCCCCCATATGGTGTGGAACACTCTTCAGAGTACTCAGTGTAAAGAGTCTTTATTTGAGTTCACCCATAGTTTCTAAAGATTTTAATGCATTTCCACTTTATCAAAGCAGAATATGCCAAAGGATGTCCACGATGTCATGAAATGAATGTTTGGCTACCGCATTTGCTAGCATCAAAGGCAAAAACTGGGCAATTTTTACTTAATTTAATTAATTACCAATTAACAGGAATTTTTGTTCACTGATCCAGGTATTTGAAAAAAACAGATAATATCAAAAATTAAACACTGAAGTAAACATCTTTTCCTCTCCTTCCTCAGTATCACCCAAAGTCACACCTATCCTCCTTAATTCTCAGACTCAATTTCCCTTATTTTTGCTGAAGGATACACTCAGTCTGTCCCAATTCCTGCAGTGAAGCAGTGGGTGGTCCTGGAAGTTGGATTGCATTCATAACAGCTGCTGCCTGTTGCTCTGTGCTCGTTGGCTTCTTTCTGCTCCTTTGTCCTTCTTGCCGGTTTTCTTCAGCCACACTGCTGCTTTTTACTGGTTTTCCAGGATCTCCTCCTGGAATGCCTTCAGGAATGCCTTCAGAATGGCCTGTTCTGAAATGAAAGAAGTCATGCAAAGGTGAGTGGAGACCTGAATGGATGAACAAGGATCTCCTGATCAATCTCAAATACAAAAAGGGTGCATAAAAGAGGTCAAAGCAGGGAGAGGTGACACAGAAGGAACACAAAGACATTTCTCTATTGTTCAGAGATGGGATTTGGAAAGACAAAGCTCACCTAGAGTTGGTTCTGGTGAGAGACATGAAGGCAACAAGAAAAGGCTATGGAAAATGTGGGCCTTTTACTAAATAAGACAGCTGCACTTTGCCAAAAGACACAGAAAAGGACATGGTATTCAGGTCTTCTTCGCTTTGGTCTTCACTGGTAAAAACAGTCTTCAGGAATCCCAGGCTTCTGAGACCAGTGGGAAAGTGTACCACAAGGAAGACTTACCCTTGGAGGATGAGGATCAAATCAGGGAACTTCTAAACAAACTGGACAAGCGTAACTCCACGGCACCTAATGGGATACACTCGTGAATGCTGAGGGAGCCATGCAGAGTCACTGCAAGGGTATTTGCAACTTGTGTTTGACAGATCTTGGTGATCTGGGATGGTTTCTCATGATTGGAAGAAAGGACATTTCAATTCTATCATCTCTTTATGTGACACATTCCTCCAGGGGAGTCTTCCCTGGCCTGGGTTCCTTTATTGATTTTATTTGAAAAAAAAAGTTGAAAAAAGAAAGAAGAAGCTGATGGACTGGAGCCCCAGTGATCAGACTCCAGTCAGGACCTGAACTTCAATACAGTTGTGGATTGCTGGAAGACTAAGAGTGTTGCCTGCTCTCTGTTCCATAATTGAATAGTATGAACAACAGGCTTGCACCCCTTACAAAGAATTAGAGTATGAATTGTCTTTTCTTTCTCTGGAATAAATCTGGTTTGAAAAGTGAGTAAATTGCATAAGGTAGGCTGCAGCATCTCTCACCCTTTACTCCCTTTTGTAATCCTTATGAAGTGTCCACCTTAATCATAAAGGGAGGAAAGGGAATAAGAATTTACTTGGAAATCTATGTAAACTTTTCAGTAAAAACAGGTTAATTGATAATGAAATTAATACATGGAATTAAAATAGTTAAGAACAGAGGAAAATCACAATTGTTTCACATAAAATGAAATGAGCAAATGGGGCAGGAAGACACTGCTTAACACTGTAAGAATGCTATTATGACTGACTACCCACATTTAGAAGTGGCAAACACTGTAGAGTGAGACGAATTGCATATAATTGCAAGTGATAATATGACATTGAGCAATGAGCAATATTGGCTACGTATCTGGAAAACAATCCTCTTCATTAGAGACAAATCTGCTAGAGACCAGCAGACCTAACTCCACCTTAGTTTTCTGTAACTGTTCCAGTTACAGTTACTGTCAGGCTAAGGAGAGTTTTGGGTGATGTACCATACCCAAGGTACACTACTGGTAGAAGGATAATCATATTCTTATCGTTCCTGAGGACTAGGAGTATCACCTGCTTTATGTCTGTATAGTTGGTCCCTGTTTCCTGATATTGCATACATCTTCCATTCAGCAAGCTGTGTCTTAAAACCAGTTAGGTTCCTTGCCCCAGACTCATCATACTCTGCTAAAACTTTGCAGTACTGCCAGTTCTTTCAGCTTCTAACACAGGGTGATTCATAGTCATATTAAGAAAAAAAAAAAAAATCCTGTGCAACAAGGTCTTTAAGCTCAGATAGCTCCTTCCCCTCCTTTCCTTTACACACCAATGTACTAAGGGAGTGCAACCCATGCTTTACTTCACTGTCCTTCTCAGTCTCTACCTTGCAAAAGAGAACTCTCATCCCCTGGCCATTTCAGTCGTCTTCTCTGCACACTTTGTTTAAATTTACTTTGCTGGAGAAAATGTTCTAGGTACCAGAGGTTAAATTCCCAAATTCCCAGTGATGCTTTGGACTCATCTCCAGACTACGCTGAAAACATCATATCTGATAAATCTTAGGATGACGTGTGACTTGTTCGGGACTGGTCCTGTCTGTGTTTCACAGTCATCCTGTGATTGCCTAATTAATACCTTAATCTGCTGTAGCATACATTCTATCCTGATTTCCAACAAATGAACTCCCAGTTTCCAATGGAAAGTTTTGCTATATACTTCTAGGTGTGTAACTCCTGCACTTTGATGATTCAAATGCAGGACTGAGATCTAAATCACCCAGTAAGCAGAATGGTACAGCTGCTGTATTTCTGTCTGTATTGAGAATGGTTAGCTCTTCCCTTTTTATGGAGAAAAAGAATGAGCTAAGCAGAAATACAAAGCGTTGCATGTTTGCATGACCTCACCCTAGTCTTGTCTCTTTGGAAAGTACCCTACACTTGACATGCATTCCAAGTATACACTGCTTTGCAAATGTTTTTTTATCCGCTCTTCCCAGAGCTCATTTTTAAGCCACTAGTTCCTAAACAAGGGTCACAACCTTACTTTTATGCTCAAGTTGGCAGTACAATTGAAAGTGGGGTCATGACCCCAGAAGTGAGTCTTGACAGACAGATGTTCTGCGATTCAAAACCCCTTCTGACCGCTTTTAACACCATTAAAGTCTCTAGTAGTGTGAAGCACATCATGAATGCAATGGGAGAAGATGAACCTCCACTTACCATCACTCGAGCAGCTCTTGTGAACTCTGAAGCTCTCAGCCTGAGCAGTAGGACTCACATTGCTGGGCTCAAGACATAACTCCCAAGTGTTTGCCCAATGTACAATTAACAAAACGATTTTCCTTGTTTCCTTACAGGGTATTTTTAAGCAAGTACAATGAAAATAATATAGGAAAGCTCTTAGTAATACACATGCACCTCATGAGTCTATTCTAGGCCTCTCTACTTAAGCTGTGAAATTATTCTGACATGCTGATAAAGTCTTTCCAGGCTTCCATTGGGATGATATACATCATTCCTCTCAGATAAATTGCACTCAGTTATTTCTGTGAGCTGAAATAGTTTGGTTTAATTAGAGAACCGTTCATGCCCAGATAGCGCTCTGGAAGGAATTCAAGGGCAAACGTAGCCATTTTCCATGGAAAAGGGTTAGAAGAATAATAGATGCAGACTAAGACCTTCTGTCACAAACATGAAATAGGTCCTGGACTGGCACAAAAGGAGAAAATGCTATATGAGTGGCTGTGACCAATGATGAAATGTGTGCCAGAGCACGCTGACCCCACAGTTGTCTGGACAGTCAGTCACCCTTCTCACTTGTGTATCCAAGTCTCCTTCCCAGAACATGAGATTGCCTTCCTCTCACTTCAGAACACGGTTGGGAGGCAAGGGAAAATATATCCAGATCCTGGAGTTGAGAAGCTCCCTGGAGTAGACCACTTTAGACAATGAAGCTACGTCTGTGTTAGTAAATTAGACAGTGCCCAGAACAGCCCTAAGGACTGGACTTCAACTGTCTCTACAGTTCCCTGTTGGAGGGCTCCTAGGTATGCTTTAGGTCTCTGCCAGTCAACACCCCCAAATAATTCCTGGATATGATCTGGGTTCTGAACATTCCCAGGATCATTCCCAGTGGGGACTTAGCATGCAAGTCCTCTATTTTGCCATCTGAAAGAGCTTATTAGAATGGACACAGACTATTCCTGCCAGTAAGCTGGTTTAAATTATATATGTAGAGTGTTAAATGTTCCTTCAGTAAAGTTATTCATGATGTGTTATTGTGGTTAAGGTGTTGGGATCCGTACTGTAGGAGGACAGTGAAGAGGTTTTCTGAAATACTCTGAGCAGGAAGCAAGACTGAACAGTTTTCAAGGGACTTGAAGGAGGCAGAAGCATTCACTTTGTTCTTTTTGTTGTTGTGTACCTGCTCACTATCAATCCTGTCTTCTCCAGAGCATGGAGACGGAGCTGGCAGTGGTGCTTGGGGAAGGATATGCTAGCCAAAAGCACAAACTCGTGCTGGTGGTGGATCGTCTGTGACAAATGGCACCCACAGTACAGCTTAGCCCTTTCTCTATTCTGACTGGCAAAGGCAGTAACCATCACCTCCACTGGTCTCAGCCAGAAGTTTAGCAGACTGATGCTTCAGCAATGTATACCCTAATAAGAAACTCTCCATTACTCTGACTAAAGTCTTCATTTTAAGTGTCAATACTTCCTTTCACTCTATCTTTTATTTAATTTCTTTCCTGAAGAGTAGCTGATGCCCAATAGACACTTTTTTCTGCCATAATGATACTATCTACTTTTCCTTTCTCTCCTTATGAACCAGTGACAGCCTTTCTTTCTTTTGATGCTGTATTCTTCACTTCTAGTTTAGGCCAGTGTTTTGTTTCAGTGGTCCTCCTGAATTTTAAGTATTTTTGCCACAGTTCCTAATTATTGTCCCAAATTTGTCCAAAGGAAACCAACATGCCTCCACAGGCAAGCACTTTGCTGGTACCCAAGCCCCAAAAGACAGGTGGCAGGACTGTGTATCAGCAGCCAAGCTGTTGCCACTGCTGTATTTAAACTGCTCTAGAAACTGGGCACTTTTGTTAGCATTTTTTCCACTGTGCTTTGGCACATATGTTCAGCTGTAGAACAGCTCTTCAACACTAAAAGTCATTTGTATTTGTATCTGAATTTACTAAAATCTGAATAACAGCGTACAGTGTGTGCTGCTCCTGGCTTTTCCAGTCAGAACGACCGAAAAAACCCTTCTCAGAGGACACAAGTTTTCACTACAACTTTTATCCTTTTAAATTAAAAAAAAAAAAAATCTGGCAATGAATAGTCGTGATCACTTGAGTATACAGATCTGGTGGCTATAGCTACACATGTAACTATATGGAGAGCTCAAACAGTGGGTGACAAAGACAGCACACACCTTTGAGAAGGCCTAATGACTATGCAGTGGAATATAGAGATTGGGTCTGTGGTAGTTTGACCAGATCAAAGATCAGAATCCCATGTTTTATGTCCTTTGCATGATCAGTGAGAAAGATTGGGATGTATTGGGAGGAGAATGGTATTTGTACATTATGCCTTAATATATTTACTATTATTATTCTTTCTATTCTTAGTAGTATTAGTGAATAGAACTATTTAACCATTCCTTAAATTTGCAGCCTTGTTTCTGCCATCTTATATCCTCTGAAGAATATAATCATGGGAGTCTGGGGTCTTCCCTCAGGCTCAGACCATGACAGGGTCATAGGAGGACTACAACTCCAGTATCCTGCCTAGTGCATTTTACAAGCCAGATCAGACTCCTAGGGAGATCTGCCACCTCTGCGTGCCTCCCCAACCTGCTCCCAGCTTCTGCCTCCCAAAGGCAGCTTGGGACCCCAGCTCTGCTGTGGCTTTGCATGTCCACTCACTCCCCAGCCCAGATCTCCGGGATCCAAAGCTTTACATGAGTGTCAAAAACATTGGAGACATTGTGATGGCAACAGACCAAAAAATCTGCTTTGCAAGAAGGGATAAGTTTAGCAAAGTTCTTCTTTTTCCCTAGCCAGCCTGGAGACCCTATGAACTCTCCCCACTGCCCACAGAGCTGCCTGCACCACTAGCAAGGAGCAGCCAAACCAATTAGTCCCTTGCCTTTCAAAAAGGACACAGACCCTTGAGCCATGCCAGATGCGAGACACTGGGCCCTGTAAGAGCTGGAGCACAGACAGGTCCAAGATGGCTTGCTTCCTTTTAATTACCTACAGTTATAAATCTGAGAGTATAAACTCTGCAAGGCTAAACAATATCTTCTCCCATGACTTATTAAAGTTGAATGGCATGCAGCCTTGTTCTTTTGCCATGCTGTTTCACAGAGCTCCGTCTCAGACCGGTTGGCGAAAACTCACTTTAAGATGAAAAGCTTTTGGAAAGAGAACAGCACATTCTGAGCACATAACAAGTACTCTGAGGCAAGAAAGGCTTTCTCTTATTTTTAAAGATAAGCTCATTAGGGATTGGGCTTGTGTTTTGTAAGTGATGTTGCAATGGCAACAAAGCTGGCTCCTTAATCATCCTGGGTGGAACAGACTCACCTTCTCACGTCTCCTGCGTGCTTCTCTCCCTGCCCAGATACTCTGTTCCCCTTACCTTCAAACTCACTGAAAAATCTGTAGGCTGTGCATCCTCCCTCACACTGCCCAGGAGAGTTGTGTCTGACTGACTGGCTGATGATTGCTGGCCACTTCTAGTTTCTCTCATTGAGTGTATGGTGGACTTCTGCTGAAGCAGAGAAGCAAATAAAACATCCTCTAGAAGCTCTTTGCAGCTGTGTCCTGTATATCTGCAGCTGTGCTTCTCATAATCTCTGCTTCCGCTGCTTTCTAGTATTGAAGCATTCTGGTTCACAAAAAGAAAAACCATTAACAAATATTCTGATCATAATCTGTTATCTCTCTACTGGATTTCCTTCTTTTCCTGCAGGACAGTAAGAGTTCTTGTCCTTTTCTCCAAGGCCATTTAAAACTCCACCCCTGTTGCATCACAAGTCACAGCTTCAGTCTTTTCCCAGTTCAGGTTAATCACTCTCCACTCCCCAAATCACTTTTTGAAATCCACAGTTCTCACCTTCTTCAGACTTCTTCTCAAGTTTGCCATTTGTATCAAACCCTAGAGAAGAACAAGGAGATCATGACAACTTCACAAGGATGTGTAAAGCAGAAACGAATCATCTTAAGACCCCTTTAGGGAAATAAGTACAAGGACTATTACATGAAACATGCTGCCACTCCTTGTTTTCCTGCTTCACCTAAAAGGTGCACAGTTTTGAGAGCTTGTGTGTTCTAGCATTTCTGGGTAGATCCCAATATGAACACTGGAGGCTTTTCTCCAGAAGTAGTGTTTCCTGTGAATTATTTTGCCTTGTTCTGCTGTTTTCATGCGCAATGACAAAGGTAACACTGTTATGGTCTACGTTATATTTGTACTTACTCATTTCCTACTTTTATATTTTCCACTGAACAGAGGATGGGGGGGAGAGGTGTCCCCTTTTAACTAGTAAATAAAAAAGAAATGACAGAGTAATTTGATTACTTTGTCTTCTTTCTTTTAGACAGAGAACTAGCTTTCATTTTGCAAAAACTTGGGTAGTTTTGGTCATTAAACTCACAAAGTATATGAGGAGCCAATTACTTTTCTAGACCTCAGTGTCTGAGATGGAGCTTTTCAAAACTCTTCCTCAGCTGCATCATCACAACTTTTACAAGGCTATGAAAAATAATGACAAAAATACAGGATATTATTAGGAAAAAATATTGACTCTGGTGTTAAAAGGGACATTAACCTTGGGCTCAAAAGGGACATTGACTGTGACATCATAAGAAAAATATACATAAACTTTGTGATCCAAGCAGGAAAAATCGAGAAGTCTTGGCTTGAACTTATGGTAAAAGTTGCCTTGCTGGAACAATTTCCTTTTGTCCATGCTACTCTTAATTATGAGTGTGTGTGTGTACAAAAATTCTATTTTTTTGTAATGACAAAGTGGTAGCATCATATTTCATTCTGGATTAAAATATTTTACATTATCCAGATCAAAGTAAAAATTTCAATAACAACTGACAAATTATTTCCTTCAGTTGGGCAGAAGAGAATGAAAAGAAAAACAAAAAAAGGAAGAAAAAAGCCACAGAGACAATTAAAAGTAGAAGAGGAGCAGGAGGCAGCCAAAACAGAGCACAGATTTTATCAGATGGGCATACAGAGAAGCTGGCTGGCATGACAGTGAGTTAGGAGCTGGAGAACAAAAACAATGCTGTGAACACTCTGCTTTGCTTTGATGCAGTGACTAGCATTATACCTAAGATGAGAAAAGACACTGTGTACAAGTGCCACACCATTTTATGAGCACTTGACATACGACATTAATCATTTTTCCTCACTAGAAGCAGCTTGCCAAGTATTGTTCTCTGTTGTGGGAGTGAATTCAATGAGCACTGCACCTACCTAATAGAGACTGAAAGCTGGCCTAAGGTTTCACTTTGAAGGCACTTTGCAGGAGCTTTCCTGTCATAATGCATTCATTTCTATAGGATTCAAAATCTTTAGCTCTTTAAGAGCTGCATGGGGACACAGGTATGTGGGGGTCACTCCATGCAGTTCAAGTGTCCTGCCTCCAACAGGCTCCATTTACCATCAATCTGGGAAAAGATGGAAACCACCCAGACAATTGCATAAAGCTCTCGTGGTGGGAAATGCCTTCCTGGTTCCTGTGGAGATCAGCGTGTGCCCTGAAGCATGAGATTTGATTACCTTACTCCAGATCATAAAACTTTTAATGCTATTAGAAAGCCTTCAGGCTATTAGGCATTTTCTTGAAATACAGCTACCATGTCTAGCTTGATGACCCCCTATAGAACAGGCCATGTGCCTGGTATTTCCTTGTACTAATCACCAATCATTAATATCATCACATGAGCCCTGTACATAACCATATGCCCATTTTCAAGAAGTAAAGGGTCACCTGGTCTTAGATTCCACCAGAAAAGGAACGATCAGTCTCAAATTCAGGGCAACTTGCTTACAAGAAAGGTCTATTCCTCCACTTCCTGTGAGCAGCTGCACACACACACCACTCTGAGAGCCCAGACCTTCCCTGTGGCAGGGACAGCCCCAAAGGAAGCACGTACCCGTCAGCTGTGCAAAGTGGGTCACCAGCTTGACCATTAGCATTTTGCCCAGAGGCTTATTCTCAGCCTTGTGCTGCACCTGCTGTTTGGCCCAGGGGCTTGGGTAAAAAAAGCCCTGTGAAGTAACCATGGTTTGGAGAACCTCAGGTCTGAGCTATTCTGGGAGCAAAGGAAAAAGAAAGAAAGGCAGAGTAAGGTAGTTTACTGTAGGCTAAGCCTGTGATCCTCTGTAGTAAAACTGACAGGCATAAAATGTTAAGTCATTTGCTTGATCTGCAGTATAACCACAGATGACGCCAAACAATCTAGGGAAAAGGCTTTTTTTTAGGTCTCTATCCCCATCTTCTGCAGATCATTCATCTGTGAAGAGTTCTTACCTTCCCTAGAAGAGATACAATGCTCTTCTGTTGATACCCAGAGGTTTGCTGGAAGTAAGGGCCCTGCATCTCACCTGAACAGATACATCTAGTAGCCTCACTAGCAAAATCCTTGCTGCCCTAAGTGAAACCAGAATTTCTTTCCCTGGCTTTGCAAAAGCTTCAGGTTCTGCAATTTCTCTACAATAAAACCCATGGTTATTGGAAAGCTTAGCTCTAGAGTTACCCTCTAGGCACTTTTTTACCATTATCACGTTTTACAGGCAGTATAGTCAGATGGATTATACCAAACTCTGCTGGGGCAACTCACACACTAGCCCTGCTAGCAGCCTCCTTTCTACCTTCATGCAGTTCTTCAACAGTACAACAGTGTGCAGAAGACTGTGCCCTTCCCTTCCTACAGGGATAAGGGGTCATACACACAAAGATATTTGTCTATCTAAAGCCATAAAAAGATATGAAAACAAAAATAATTACTTCCCTATGAATACCTGTGTAGATGGCACAGAAATGCTGCAAGAAGACAAGCAATGATCTCTACCATATAACCATGATCTCTCTGTTTACACATAGCTGAGTAGGGATTGAAAGTCTTACACTTGCCAGAAAGAATAACCATATGCCATCATCTATCAAGTTGTGTTGGAAGGTGTCAACATATAAATATATTTAAAATAATAAAAGTACAACTGAATATATATTGCTCTACATAAATATCTCACAACCTCAGAAAAAGTGTAAACAATTGAGAAAAAAATGACCAGCATTGCATGGGCGATACGTTGGTATCAGAATGAGAGGGAAAAACACAAAATGACTGGAATTAGAATGAGGGAAGGTTTATTGTTCTGCTAAGTGACTGTGTTGGCTTCATTTCTTATGTTATCAAATCTTAATTTGATTTGAATTTTGTGTAATATAAAGGCAAGAACTCAAAATTAAATTAAGTTAGAATAGCAAGTTTTGCGCCATTTTAAGGTGACATTGCCTGTTTTTACAGGGTTTCTACCTGAAAGCACTTTTCACCCATGACTTAGATAATGGAAAAGATCGACTGAACTACAAAATTGAGATCTGGATTTTTTAGCCTCCTTTTATCTTCAAAGTTTAAGAAAATTTGTAGCAAGACTTGTTTTGACACGACCAATTTAAATGGCTGCAGTTGTTTGTGAGTCCTTGAATGAATCCACACTGGAACATTTTCTCTGTGACATGACACTAGACAAATTTCAATCTGCCCGCAGTCTTTGGAGAGACCATACTGAACCCTTTAGGCCTCAATCAGCTGCCACTAGTGTCAGGGTAGAATCATGTCTTTCAGAAAACATGAATCTATTCACATGCAATTGTTCTCTGTAGGAATCAAAGAGGTGCAGTTTTTCTTTCTGAGAAACTTTTTTTTTCTGGCAACATTATTTACACAGTTTTAATATTAAAGTGGGAACCTTAACCTGTCAGAAAGTAATATCTGCAAAGAGGAGATGTAGCAAAAGCCAAATTAGAAACATTTCTTATGTCTACGTAATAATCGCTTTCCCATTGAATTAGCGAAGAAAGTACAGGATAAGCAGGGAAATGATAGCACTTTAAAATAAGCATCTTATGAGGATTCTGTGACTTGAATTCCTTGTTATACATATAGAGTGAACCAACTGATTGTTAAAGGCATGTTTATTGAGGATTAACAATCATGTAAAGGATGCATGCTTCCTAAGCCTCAGAAAATCTGTTTTTAGTGTTCAACTGGCATATAACAAACCAAGAATAATGAAGCTTTAAAATCTGTATTGAAATTGTATTGGAGACACTCCTTTCTAACTGTCACTGAAATATTTCTTAGCTAATAGCATCAACATTTTAATTCAGAAATACAGAAATAACCACAGGCTCTCATTTTTATTGCCTTTCACCAAAGAAGGCCCGATTGGAGTAATTAAGTACACCATTTTAGATTAATCCCTTCTGTTTCTTAGAAGATGAAAAAGGATTCCTCACCACATTTGCATTCATTAAAACCCATAAGTATTGTCTCCTTGCCAGCATTCTAATGACTTCTTAAAGTCAACAACATTAAGGCTTGAGAAGAAAAGCATTGATTAAAATAACTCTGTTCTCATAAGTTTTCTTACTGTGGTAGCTCACTAAAAACTTTGCAGGTGACATTGGTGGGTAGGAAATAGGCATCACTCTGAAGCTGTCACCACTGCAAAAGAGTTCAGTGCTGCACTGCACTAACAAAACAGAGAATTAATTTTTTAAGGCAAGCAACTGAAGATTAACTTGTCCTCTTGAAATATTAGCTCTCTTTCCAGAAGATGTTGCTGAGCTTGGGTCAAGGTGTGGGAAATTTTGGGCTGGTTCTGTTCTGCTACTCGCACTATGTTGGTGCTCGCCACTATAGCACTTACCCTCAGCCCTAGCTCACAGACATCAGATCCCACAACAGCAATGCACTTACTTTAGATAGCTCGAAGCTGATCCTTGTGCTGGTTCACTCAAAAAGACCCCTGACCACACTGCTTGTGTATGTTTCGTTATTTGCAAAAGCCCACTGTCTTAACTCTGACTACAGGCAATCATTTCCATTCCTACCTGTGTGGGCCCAGGATTAAGGCTTTTATTTATCAGTTTCTTGATAGATTTGAATAGGTACTTGACAAGAAGAAAGTAAAATAATTATTTAAATGAAATAAACTGTTTCTTATCCTCATGTATTTTGAATAATATCTTATATCAATAGACTAAATCCCACAAACCAAAGAAAACCAGTCAGAAAACTATCAGTAGAAAATTCTTGGGGCAATAAATATACTTCCAGAGACATGTCAAGTAACATTAACAGTTACTCTATTAGTCTGTGCTAACTAGTATGCTGATTCTTTTTTTAAAGAGTCTGCAGCTCTTTGCTTCCTGAGAAACAATAAAGGCTTGGATTACTCAACAGGAAACCCTATTTTTTCAGAAGGATTTATTATTTCAGCAATTCTTTTACACTTATTCTTCTGGAAAACTTAACGGAGAGGACCAGTTTCTCCCAACAAGGTTGCAAGGATTTGTTCATCTGTGCCTGATGAAGAAATCCTCTTCTGCAGTTCCACAGCATTTATTCTTGTGTTCAGGCTGAGCTTCTTCATGATGAGAATAAACAAATTAGTAAAAGCAAGTCCTCTAGCCATGTATTTTAATGATCCCTTTCAAATGTCTTAGTTTAAAAAGCAGTGTGGCCCCCATGACAGCAAATATCTAGGAACTTCACAATCTGAATTTGCATAACTCGTGCAACAGAAATCCTGTGTTTCACATTTGACAGATATGAAATTGAAGCACAGAATTCGAGGAAAATGAAGCCTGTTGTGGCTCTGTGGCTCAGTGATTTGTCAAAGATAACACAGGAAGTATGTGATAGAGATTTTAATTTAGGTTTCCTAAATTTGTGGCTATCACCCTGACCATCCTCCTACCTTTTTCCTCTCATGATTAATATCAGCACAGTGATCTTTACCAAGCATCAAACACATATTTTGAGAGGGAGGTAGTTGCTAAGGCAAAAAAGAAAGCCTATGTTTTAAAAGGA
The DNA here is from genome assembly GCA_013397565.1 of Ptilonorhynchus violaceus. Classification (NCBI taxonomy): domain Eukaryota; kingdom Metazoa; phylum Chordata; class Aves; order Passeriformes; family Ptilonorhynchidae; genus Ptilonorhynchus; species Ptilonorhynchus violaceus. The sequence continues at coordinate 167,931 of VZRJ01011940.1, read as the reverse complement.
AAACAAGCCCTGTACTTGCCAGCTGGCATCCACAGTTAGAAAATGAGCTTTGCTTTCTGATCAGGGTACAATTATAAATGCTATTTGTTGTGGACATGTGCAAAATATGCATAGAGGAGAACTGCCACAAGTTGGGCAATAAAGTCACCAAGCAGCCAACACCACTAAGCCTTGAATACCCTGAGAATTGCTTTCTCTAGGAAAATGACTGCAGAAGTTTTAGGACTTTTCCACTGCTGTCAGTTCTCTCCTTTTTCTCTATGCAAAAAGGAGGCTTACCCTTGCTCTGCTCCTGGTCTCATCACCTAACTGAGAGAGAAACTCTCTTCACCTAAATGGCACCATGGCTGGTCTTCAGAACATAAAGCTTTCTGCATAAAACACCTATATTAAATTTATAACACAGAATTGCTGTGGAGAAACATCTTGAGATTGGAAATTGTGCTTATGAAGTAGCCTCACATTCCTGTGCATCTCTGGCATGCCATAACCCTTCCCAGTCTGCTGCCTCCAGGAAAACAAGGCTTTTTTTATAGACAAGGCCCCTAGCCACCATTGCAATTGAGGGTCTGTTGTTTTGAAGTGACCTTAAGCATGGGCCACATCCACTCACAGGACAAAGGAGAGTAAGTCCTCTTTATTATCTCTTCCAGAGAGAAGCAAAGCATGTGAGAAGGTAAAACTGTACAGTCACCACTGACAAATATACAGTAAAGAGGTGAGTCTGTTGTAAAACTGCATTTCTTCTCAGCAGTGGAATGAAACAGTGAGATAAGTCTGAGAAAAGTAATTCTCTGAAGCTTATCAGTAAGTGGTTGTTGGGTTTTTTGTTGTCACACAGAGATGACTTTGCCAGCACCGTGAGAAAGCAAGGGGACTCAGTGTCCTCATTTAGGCTGAAAATGGCCATAATAAACAACTGGAAGGTGCTGATAGCATATTGCCCGACATGCATTCTTCACAATACCCTTGCATTGCTCATTTTAAGAGAAGAAAAACATTTCCTGCCTGGATACATAACAGCAGAGGGCAAATGTTCTGGAATGACCTGAGACAAAAGCAGGGGTTTTGTTTTGTTTTCTTTTGTTTTAATGAGACTCGGAGAATAATAATCATTCAGGATACCAGCAAACAGCCCAGTTGGGCTTTTGCTCTAGTTCTCAGAAGGAAAAAAAACAACCTCCCTGGACTGCAGACATTTTTTCCTTATATTTGTCTTACCCCTCAACCAGGAAGGTCTGCTAATAATGGAAGGCTAGTATTACTCACGTTAGACTGTACATAAAAAGGCTTTCAAATATTAAGATTTCTTCTTTATGTTAACAGTGATGCAGCTGCTTTTTCTCAAGATGTTTCTCTACTGCATAGCTGTAGTTGTAGCAGCTATGATAATGACTGTTAGCAGCCAGGCATAGAGCTAACTTATTCATCAGCACTGAAACAAACACAAAAATGTAAAAATAAACCTTACACTCAGAATCTTTTTTCTAATATTTTTTTAATCATTTCACATAAGAAACTAATTGACATTTGAAAATGCACTATTTATTTAACTAAAGTATTTTAAAATGTCTTGAACAACATATTAAGTCATTAAAGTCAGAATCAGAGAAAGACAAGATTTGGAGAATCTGCTGCATTTTCCCATCAGAAGCAAGGTATTTGAACTTTGACTAATGTTTTCATTACTTTTGCTCATCTGGCTTGCAGAGAACTCTTAACACCACTGTTTAGTGCAATAGGATCCAGGGTCAATGTTTTGATTGCATTCAGAAATAACTTCTTGTTTAACAGAAGAATATATACAAAGATATTCAGCTCCTGCTTCTCAGCCCAACCTTCCGTAGGGTATAATATCAACACTCACAAGAAGTTTCCGCTTTCCTCAGCTCTTAGTTCAAAGGAGAAATAAAAGCAAGAGGCACATGTGGATGATTCTGCTTTCACATCACTGAAAATCAGGACTAGATCCAGATAGATCAAGTGAGCGATACTAGCACAATGTTACCATAAGCGAGAACACAAGTGATATGCAATACTGCTGTAACTGTTGGCAGAAAGAGTTCTGCCCTCTTGTGTATTTGTTCTTGTCATTTTGACTGTCTGCCTAGTACCTTTTCACATGCTGAATTTCATAGTTATTCTAGCCCCTGTTTATTTCTTTTTCTCTGGTGACACCCACTCTCAGACCTTTTCTTTGAAGTTCTCCTGATAAGGTTAGGAAATCTTGGTAGATCATGAACTTTGCATGGGGTTTTAATGTTGAGAGAAGACTAACATTAGCTCCTTCTCTAGGCCAAAACTGTGATCTTTACTATAAATCTCTGGATTATTTAATTTTAAAAGCCTTGATAAACAAATGTGAACTCTAATAATAACTCTTATATTTCTCTTTTCAACTCTCCACTTAAATTTTCAGCAGTCTCTGCTCCTCACCTTTTTTTAGCACACAGAACATTTAGCAAAGTGCTTATTATTAGCAACAATATATATGCTAATATATTAGCACAATATATTGTTAGCTAATATATTGTGTGGTACTGGCAGCTTTAGGTAGTCCCCTCTCTCTTGTAAATGGAACTGTTAACATGCAGTATTGTCTCTTCCTTCAAGCCTTTTTGCATCATCACATCTCTAATATACTTGACTATGAATATACTTGAATATGTATACTTAGTATGTACAGTAATGTATGTATAGTAATACATACTAATAATGGAGTGGGACTCATATCACATAACCATCACAAAGTTATGGCATCTGGTCAAGTCAATTCCTCTGGATTCTTCTGTAGTTAAAGGAGGGAAATCATTACTTCTAGATACTAGTCTTTCCACCTTCAGATCAGTGAACTGAATCGCCTCTCTTCAATTAGAGCCCTACCCTAGACAGATAGCATGGACTAGATATCAGCTTTCAAGGGGCAATGCTGAAATGAGGTGACTCTGAATTCTGGTCACAGGAGCTGAGGTCCCTAAGCACACGGTGAATGGAAAAGGATAAGACTAAAAATAGTGTTATGAAGCAGAGACATGATAAATTTCACTCCAGATTCTTATCATACTATTTGAAAATGCTAATGTGATAAGACTAAGGGCAGCAGAAGTTAAAGTATCTTTTTGCAATGTGCAAAAGATTAGGTAAGGTAAGATTCTGGATTTACTGCACACATGTAAAGTCACTTGTATAGGTATAACGACCTATATTCAAGTGAAGATGAAGTACAAGAAGAGTTCTCAAAAGATCAGGAGTGCTAAAAAATTTACACAGATGGTAAGTTAGACTGGTATAAATGGCTTGGCAAGATGGTGAAGATGGGATATTTTCGCCTTTTTATAAATACAATGCAGAAATTAAAAAAAAAACACAAGGAAGAAGATTTAAATGAAAGCACAGCTTTCTGACAGAAGACTAGATGGGAACACAGGGACTGCAGGCACGCTTAGGATGGTTGTCAGAATGGCCCTCTGGGAGCAGTGCAGCAGCGTGTCTTTGTGGATGTGTGATTAACTCTCGGCTTTATGTGTGACCCCAGGAGAGAGGCTGAGAGCCCTCTATTCAACAGAAATAGAGAGTGCCAGGTCTTTCGAAAGAGGTATAGCAGATGCCTCCATCTCCATAGCACTCAAGCCACTCTTTGGTACTGACACAACACATATCACTGCTAAAAACAGATTTCTTACAATGGTTAAAGGGGTGAAAAAAAATACTGCTCATCCTTCTCCATCCACTCTATGCTTCTTTTTAAAGTTAACATTTTGCTAACTGCTTCCACATGTAGTTTTAATACATGAACAAATGTCTCAAAGAAGTGCCTAACAAACATTAACAGTTATTTTAGTTCTCAATTTAAATCCAATATCACTCTTCCAAGACAGGAAAAGACACTTCCACAATAACCTTCTGCTCAAACTACTGTTAGGAAGGTCATAACCCCTTGAAAAAGATGTGTGAAACTGAAAATACTGGCAACCATTTCAGCAGAAGATCCCCACTCTACACTGCTATAAGAAGGATTTGGAAAGAATGATATTTATAACATCAGCTATCACTTTCTTCAAGAGCTTAAAATTTGTTCTACAAAGTTTTTTTATCATCTTACCAATGCTGTAAAAAATGTTCTTGCATCCCTAAATGTGGGCCAGATTATGCAGTCAAAAAGGAATTACTTTAAACAGAACCATCAAACAGTACCATTACTTTAAACAGACTTGCTGGTGCAAGTAAGGACTTTTTGGACATAGCCAGTGCTGTAGAATTTGACCCAGTATTAATAGACACTAGTGAAATGGCCTCCAGTTATAACTTTATGCTCAATTTAGAATAAACAGTACTAATGAGGAATGGTTTGAAGTACATGAATGCTATGCAGAAGGGTTTATTCTACATCAGTACTCCATTACCAAAACTCCATTTGGTAATGGTGGACATTTTACCCTTCAAGTGACCACCAAAGGAGAAGAGACATTAAAAATAATTAAAAATTCTCCATTATTTTTGTACCAAAAGAAAAAGGCATTTTGATACAGAACTCAATCCAGTCAAAAGTTTTTGCTTGCTAAAGGCTGTAGGTCTAAATAAAAATAATCCTGTAAGGGAGCAGGAGTGCCAAGGCCGGAGATAAAGAAATACACATGGGTGCGTACTAAGGCACAAGACATGTGCAGTGTGTATAGAACATAGTGGACATTAGATTCAAACACAAAACTAAGTTTTTGAAGTACGGGTATTGTTCCAACACTAAATTTTTCTGGCTGTGACCAAAAGCTTAGATCTCCAGTTTCTGTTTACTATGCCTCAGCAGAGCTGGGCACCTGAGAACTGAACACCAAACCTAGTGCACTCCATCACTTACAGCTGCCTAGAGCGAGTCAGATGGGACAGGCTGAGCTGTGGTACCTGCTTTCCTCAAGATTTTGGTTGATGCCCAAAGAAGGGTGAGTCACTTTATGCAAACATTGGGTAAAATATAGACACTGCCCTGCAGCCTGCTAACCTTTAAGTGTCGTGCTCCCTCTCCCTCTCTTCCTGGCCCAGTAAGTGCTGGATTCCTCACTGCATATGGTTTCCTCTTTAACAGAAGCTGTGAAAACAAGTTTTCAAAAAGCCAGATGATTGAGAAATTCTTCAAGGACATCTAAAAGCAGACATCTCACAGACTGGGCAATTCTACTATTAGATTAAGTAACTTCTTGAGAACTAAGGCAGGATAAATCTTACCCTAAATGTCCATGAAAGTATAAGCTATGGCTTAAAATCAGAACTGGACATCACACTCCTGATACAGAACTTGTTGGTGTCCAGTCTTCTGAAGCTTGGAGATAACTAGATTGGAAATGCTTTAAATTAGCTTCTTGTTTGTTTGTTTGTTTTTATAAACAGTGATCTACAAAAGTAACAGCACAGCACTTTGAGTGCACTCACACCCATTCACCGCAGGAACAGGTCAATATTTTGTTCCTTTTATAACACACTTTTTATATTATATGTCTTTTTGTATCTGGGGCCCAGTAACAGACATACTATTTCAGGGCATGGAGTACATATTCCCTTTGAATAGCTTGTATCCATAGAAAGGCCAAAAGCAAACAAGCAACAGGCCCTCACTGCCAACTTGGCCTCAATGCTCGGGGCCAACCTGCTGGAACGCAGTTCTGGGGAGAAGGACCTGAGGTTGTCCATGAGCCAGCAGTATGCCCTTGTGGCCAAGAAGGCCAACAGAATCCTGGGATGCATTAGGAAGAGCATTTCCAGCAGGATGAGGGAGGTGATCCTGCCCCTCTCCTCACCCTGCTGAGGCTGCATCTGGAGTGCTGTGTCCAGTTTTGGGCTCTTCAGTACAAGAGAGACATGGAGCTCCTGGAGTAGGTCCAGCAGAGGGCAACAAGGTTAGTTAAGGGACTGGAACATCTCTCTCATGAGGAAAGGCTGAGGGAGTTGGGCCTGTTAAGCCTCAAGAAAAAATCACTGAGAGGAGACCCCATCAATGTCTGTCAATATCTGAAGGGAGGTTTCAAGAAGATGGAGCCAGGCTCTTCTCTGTGGTGCCAAGCAATAGGACAAGAGGCAATGGGCTGAAACTGACGCACAGGAACTGTCATCTGAATAAGAGGAAGAACGTCTTAATTGTGCAGGTGACCACGTACTGGAACAGATTGTCCAGAGAGGCTGTGGAGTCTCTCTTACTGGAGATATTCAAGAACTGCCTGGACACAATCCTGTGCCTTGTGATCTAGCATGACCCTGATTGAGCAGGGAGGTTGGACAAGATAGCCCACTGTGGTCCCTTCCAGCTTTACCAGTTCTGAGATTCTGTGATTCTGGAAGCTTTCTACAGGCTAGCAGTGATCCCCCGGGTGTCTCTTTCCTGGGCAGGATGAACTCACCACTCCAGGAAGCTGTTCTCACAGCAACGTGATGAGGCTTGAGCACCAGATGCAAAAGGGCTCCCCCTTTTTCCTTGGGTATGTCCAAGCTGCAGCTCAAAATTGTTTCTTATGATACCTGTCATGCACATGATAATTCCAAAGACAAATGTACACTTGAGAATTTCCACATGCTCATCAGCCTCAGGAAGTTAAGCCCCTTAGAACTCAATCCAGCTGTATTTTGGACAACCAAAAGATTCCCATTGGCCACAGTAAGGACTGAACTGACAGTGATGTTTTCTGCCAAGAGCAGCACTTCCTTTAACAGTGGATGGGTAACCTGGAAGCTTTTAATCATGGGAAACAACTGGAAGTTGTAATGCTGTGTGTTGTATGTGTCCCCAAGAATTTGCTGAGAAAAAGGAAGCTGAGGATACAAAAAAATTCCTTTGTTTTAGTCTTCAAGTACCATAACACATTAATTATGTCTTGAAATATTTAATCTCACTTTTCTCAGCAAAGTACTTTTATGAGTCTTTTTTTTGTATGTAATCTGTCTGCTAGCTTCTGTGCTTTGTGTCTCACTAAATCCCTCTTCCTTCTATTAAAATGAATAAAAAATATATCCTGTTCTGAGCTATTGACCCATCTTATGTAGGGCCTCAAGTAGGGCACTTCTGTGACTTGAGAAGCATTACACCCCACTGGTTTTGTAGTGATATCTGGCTCCTATGGAGATGTGGTTCTTACCCACTCAGCTTCCTTTGGACTGCTGTATGCATGTTAAAGGACATTATTACAGAAAAGAAAATATAACATCCTGGACAAACTGCAGCTAGGAGCTTAAAATATCCTGTGAAGGGATGCACCTAACATTATTCCTGTGGCTCATGCTTTCTCAGATGCAGTTTCTTGGAAGGTACAACCCTATATGGATCACACTTTTCCCAGGCCTACCCCTATCCTGCATTAAGCAAACAAAGAAACAAACAGAACGGACAAACAGAGAAAGTACCTAGAACTGCCTTGAACTGGGGTTGAAGAGGAAAGCAAAGATTTTTCAAAGAAAATTTGGTAACAAATTAACAACAAATATTAAATAATAAAATATTCCATATGTAACTGAAAACAGAAGCGGTAACATAACACCAGCATGTTATAGTTGGGGGTCTTTGTGCTCTTATTTCCCTCTTTAGACAGACTTCTCTGGTTAAAACACATTTTCCAGGGTACAACACAGCCTCCTTAAGTGGAGCAGAGATCTGGTTCATTACAAGAGCCAGAGGTCAACACAGGAGTGTGCCTTTTCATCAGAAAATTTGAACACCAAGTTTCAAGTACATTTCTGTCCCAAAACTAATTTGTTCCAACTACAGACATTCTACTTTTCCATGGCTAGCAGTACGTAGTATAGTAGGCAAACAGACAGGCATGTAGACAGGCAGATTCTCTACCAAAGGCAAACATCTTTTCATGTATTGTTTTTGAAAAGACAGTGTTCAAACATCTATTAAAAAGACTCATTGTCATAGAATAAACAAACTTTGATTTCGGCAGCAACTAAAAGTCAAATTACAATGTACAAATTCGTAGCCCACCTGCAGCTCTGTGGTTCTGGGCACATCTGTCTGTTTATGGTGAACTTAGAAAAACACACTGTAAGCCTCAGGCACAGTCCTGCAAGACTAAGAGGAATCTGGCTGCTTTTTGCCACAGAAGTAGGAGCCGTGCCTGAATTCATAGTCCTCAATTTGATGTCTTGCTATAGAAATGTTTTTCTGATCCACAGTAACAATAAAACAAACGGTGTACCACATGCCATTCTCCTTGGCTAACTATTTGATAGTTGGGTCCTCTTGTGACATTTTCACAAGACATGTTTGAACGCTATACTATATTGTTATTGTGTCTGTACATTTTTTAGATCAGAACTGGCTGGGCAGCTTGGAGGAGAGAAACAAGAAGTGATTTAACCTGTACCCATTTACAAAATGATGCCCTTGCAAGATTCACCATATCATTCCTGGATATTTTATGCAGGCAACATCTGAAGCGATGTAGAATCAATTATGTGGAAAGAAGAGATGATTTCACTTCAGAGCTCATACTCTCAACTGATGGGAATAAGTCCTTCTTCTCTTGTCTCTTCAATTCTTATTTTGAAAATGTAATTATTGTCTGGGAAATCTGACTCCAGTCAGCCACCTGCCAAGTACTGACTCACATCTGTGTACAAGATGTTCCCAGTTCCCATGTGTGTATTTTTATCGATTTGCAAAATGTATCACATCAGCTGCTTTCTAAATGCACAGAAAGAAAGGGAAAAGGACCCCCAGCATAATCAAAGGGCCAGACTCTGTGGGGTCTTTCCCCGCTACTTGCTCCTGTTTGCATCTTTCCACTCTCGATGTCTTGACAGCAGTGCTCTCTATGGGTCAGAAGCAACCGTGGACCCTCCAGTACCATTAAGTCAGACGGCAAATCTCCAAACCCTGCTTTTGATAAGACGCTGATGAATTCAGTAAATGTATGGTGTCTTGATAACAAGCTAGCTAAAATGTCTTAGTTCCCATTCCTGAACTACCAGATTAGGGCATTTCTCTAGCGAGGGCAGTATTCAAATGTAATAACATTCGTGGTATCAGCCTTGCATTGATGCCTCTTGCCAGCACATCTGTGCACTCCTGAAATTAATTTGGACTCTTTTGTGTGTGTGTGTGTGTGTGTGTGCACATGTGTGTGTGCACATACTGACTGAGAACAAGGGAGAAAGAGAGAGTTGCTGATTTACAGTTTGTATGGTTCCGGAAAAGGCTTTACTGCTAGCAAACACTAAACATCACTTATAATCAATCACTTAGACTGGTGTTGCACTTGAATTTTGTTCAATTTCCCATTAATTGTGCTGGAGGGATACCCTAAGGGAAAGAGGAGCACTGCAGGTGATCACTGTCTGGTGCAGATGGAGCGCGGCGGTCATTGCACCCAGAAACTTGACATCTACCATTTGATAACAGTCAAGCAATCTCTCTTTAATGTTAGACTAGTGCATCAGTAATTCATGCAGACTAGGAAAGAAATTCCTATAGGAGCATGCAATTTGTTTGCTGTTAGTCTACTGCTGACTTACGTGTTGGCTGTTCTTGCAGTATAACACTCAAGGAAACCTGAAATCACACTGTCAGGAGTTGCAGCCTTTCATCTGGTGAGATGCAAAAGATCCTGGAATTTTCATAAGCTGGAAATAGCTGGAAACTTGCATTGAGACAGTATGAGACAGCATCCCTGATCTCCCTGAAGTGAAATGGTACCCATCTGGTTGTTCATCAGAAATGTGATGGGTCAATATGGTTGTGACTGTGTTGAAAAAGCAATTGCTACGTAAATAGAACTGTAGAAATTACTTAATGGATCCAGCCCTTGGTCCTCAATATCCCTCATCAAAATGGTATAGACCAACAAGATGATCGCAAGTACTGTTGAAAAAAAGACCAGAAGTCCCTTCTGCTAAACTCTCAAACAGATAAGTCCTGTAGGTTTGATGTTTTGAGGTAGCCCAAAGGAGATTTTTTCAGATTAATGCAGTATGATAGCAGAGAAGGGCTGTGCTCTGGTAGGTAGGTTTGCTCATAAGGAGAGGTAGATGTACCCATCTCCCTGGCATTCTTCCTTGTCCTGCGGCCAGCTGTGAGGAAAAGTACAAGGACAAGAAAAGCACAGAGTGATGAATTCATTTGGAAGAAATGGCTGCAGTTTCCTAGCTATAGATCAGCACAGCTTAACTTTCTTGGTGAGTATTTAGTTTTGAAATTTGGATTTCTTAAATGATTCAAAAGATGGAATACTGAAAGCAGAAAATAATGGAAAAATCAGAGAAAACAAAGTCTGATGACTCTTGAAGAGCAACATGAGACTCTGGCTCTTACTTCATCCACTGATTCCATCTGGCAGAAGTCAAACCTGTAATGACTCCACGGCACACACGACTGCTTCAGAGCATCTTCAGATTGCTCTCATGGTGTGTTTCTACTGAGTGCAGAGTGTATTCCTTCTTCTCTTCTATCACAATAACCTTCAACCCTTGCTATTTCTTTAGGAGAGATACAGAAAAAAAATCAAAATTCTTTCCTGCCAAAGAACAAAACAAATTCCCATTATGTAAAGAGCAGATGTATGGACTTTGCTTCCACAAAACAAATAACTTTTTGTTTAAGCAGCTATATCTGAAAGGGGTGTACACTAGAAATGGGCAAGAAAAAAATAGTTAAATGTCAAATCTTCCACAGTAAATAATGTTACAGGTACAAAGCTCCAGTGAGGGAGCTTTGTGAGAATGAAAAAGCTTATCAATGAGATAATGATGCCTGCAACTATGTATTGTTATAATGACAGCGATAGTATTATTTGTTGGGATTTTCCTAGATTCCTGAGTATGACTGACATGACCTCAGGGAAGTACTACAGGGTGTCACTAATAGTCTCATTGCCTTCTGGAACAGCTTGCACTTACCATGCAAGTCTTGCAGTACCAATCATCGGCAGTCCCAGTCTTATCACGCTGGCCAGCCAGCTTTCGGCAGCAGCTGCAGGGGCAACATGGCTGGAGCTGCTCCTGTGTGCCTTGAAGATAAAAAAAGAACACCCTATCTGACTCACTGAGTTAATATCTATCAGCTCTGCCAACACTGTGTTCAGTGTCTGGGAAGCTGATATAGTAAATTTCTGCCCATGTGGGTAATGGCAGTGATTCACTGAAGCAGTTGGGAAGATGTTTAAGATCGTGTAACAGGCTTAGCATTTCTCTACCCGGCAAAAGAAATAGGGATTTAAACTATCATAAATTCTCCCTGAAATCTTTCTTTTGCATTGGTTTTCTTTTCCAATTTTAGTTGGATTTCTGTTCTCAGCCATCTTTCTTTGTTTCCTTTGTGCCTGTCCTTCCTTCCTTTGTTTTCTTTTTCTTTTTCTCCATTTTTTTTCTTTTTCTTCTTTTTCTTTTGTTCTGCTTCTTTCTCTCTCTCCTTCTCTCTTTCTCTTTTTTCTTTTCTCCTTTCTTCTCTCTCTCTTTCCTTCTCTATCTTTCATTTGTTTTCTTTTACCATGCTCTATTTTTGTCTTCCCTCAAAAGTGTGTGTGTGGGGAGTCCAGGAGTAACTGTTATAACTCACACACAAAATTCAAGTGCATCTTCATAGTATTTTGTAGATCATTCTATTCTCTTGTTGCAAGTGAAAGGATGTGTTTCAAAAGTCAATTTTAGAAGAATGGAGTGAGTTAAAAGAAACATATTGATTATACCAGAATGTATGACCTTGGATTTTAACCTGTTGATACTGATTATTGCTGTGAGCCCAAAGTTTGGCCAACACAACTGTACAGCAAGTTTGAACCCTGAAGTTTCCATAGGACATGCCTAAACCCATTCACCTTCCTGAGAATTCATGTTAGTTCACTAATGACTGATTTAACACACCAGAAAAATAACTGCCATATAGAAATATGATGTTAGATGTGAAGGAACTACAACAGAAACCATAAAGTATTAATGGTGAAAGTCAGGGGAAAGGAAGTTGCAAGGTTCAGATATACAAAACAAACATGATGTTTTTATTTTGGATGGGCCTGTGGGAAGGAAGGAGTCTGAAGGGTAGAAGACAATGGAGTTGAACTGAAATTGAATTGAAGTGCTCCAGAGAGGTGGCAGAAGAGCCTCACCGAGCAGCTGCCACCATACCACTAGAAACTGAACCCCTACAACTCTCCTCAGGAAAGCTGGACTTTCTAGGAGGGAAACTTGTCCTTTACTGGTCATTTCTCCTGCTGCCCTCCCCTGCCCCCAGGAATAGCTCTGGCTATCAAGTATGATATGATATTGAAGTACGTGGAGGTTCAGGGATGAGTCCTCAGTGAAGTCTACCTACCATTCATTAACTTCCACTAACTTTGTTGGTTCTATCTTCAGCAGTACCTCTAAAAAGAGTACTATATTTGGCAGGGCCTAAAGAAAATCTTTGCTTATTCTGGTGCAAATCAGCACAGGCTGAATTTTACTGATTTAGGTGAGACTGGAGACTCTGCCTAGGATTCATTTTCTTCAAGTGAAAACCCAAAAATAAATGTTCATAAGGGCCTGGCAATGGCCGGGGGATGGTGGAGGGGGTGGTTGTTTTTTTGGTTGGTTGGAGTTTTTGTAAAAATTGGCCAGAATGAACCAAAATAAAATATGCAGCTCAGTTCATTTGAGGTGGCATAAGAGCAACAGACAAGACTGATGCCTCACAACAACATACCATCTTGGACAGTACTCAGTACATAGCATTCTTCAAATACAGAACAGTGTTTAGAACCTGAGTTTGCTCAAGAACACTGGAATGAGAAAAATACTAAAAGAAAATAGTTGGCTACCACTTACATGGCTTCTGTTTCCTTGAAGTGAGGAGAAAATATGTTACTAGAAGCAGTAATTAGTGAAATTATAGAAAGGGACAAATTGAGGTGTAGGTTAGTTAGATGTAGCTATTGGCAACTCTCCATTAAAAAAAAAAAAAAGGTGCACTTTTCTGAATTTTTTTTGCAAAAAGTACCCTGTGGCTTCACTGAGGAACTAGAAAACCCCCTCACCTTGGCACATCCATGGCATATGGTGCTCCACGTTTTTTTCCCATATATCTTACTTTGACTTTTGGCCATGTAATCAAACCTTGTAAACCTAAAAAAAAACCCAAACAAAAACCTAAAGATCTATGGGCAAACAAAATGTAGTTCCAAATAATATTTGAGGCTGATGTGGTAGAAGAAGAAAATGGATCAACAATTTGTGAATTATAGGTTTGACACTAATGGGAGAAAATGCTGTAACACGCTTCGCACCCTCAAATATTTGCTGTTTTCCTGTCTTTGCATGGGGCCAAGTTCTTTGGCTCTTATATGCACCTACTCATTATAGTTCAACAGCATCAAATGCCAGTGTAGAATGACATTGACCAGTTCCCTTTTAAGTATCTTTACATGGAAGTGAGAATATTTGCACATTAACTGAAGACTAATCATTGAACTTCCTCAGTGAAAGAGAAAACTTTGGTCATATTTTGCTNCATTTGATTTGGCCTGAAGTAGAAGTGCATACTTCACACATATTTCTAACCAACCCCCAAAAACAGTCTCTGGCTTTGAACGTGTTGAACAGGAAGCCATTTAGTGTTGGAATGCTTGCTTTGCCGGTCCAAGAAACACACGTACTTATTACTCCTGGGCTATCTAAAAAGTTTGAGGGTGAAAAAGTTTAATTTATATGTAGAAACTTGTTTCCTGTTTTGTTTTTTCCCCTTATGTGCCAAGTCTGTTTTTTAAACTCCATGATAGGAAACACATTTCCCTTTTTTTCCCTTTCGTCTCACTTTATTTACTCAGCTGTATAATTCACTTCAATTTATAGCTCATACTCTTACCTGGCTTAAAATCCAAAGACACAGTCAGAGAGAGGAAAAGATGGATGTTGTGTTTTCATGGTTACTGAGGAAAGGGAAGAATCTGGGTGGATGTGAAGCTGCCTTTATATCAATATCAAGGGAGTGGTGGTGGGAGACTTCTCTTTCAGGATGTGCCACAGTATATGTTGAAGAAAGGTGAGGAAGAGGGCACAAGGAAAGCTGTGGCAGTGTAGAGCGTCCCATGATTATTGAATCAAGTTATGCATGTTTTACCCCTATTTACTTTCTCCAAATGAGATACCCATCTCAGCAATTTTGCTCACTTTGGAATTACTTACATGTAGAAGCATGAGCAGCTAAAAATAAAATCAAGTGAAGTAAAACAAAACAAAACAAAATAATAATAATAATAATAATAATAGTAGTAGTAGTAAAAAGACCAAAAGACCAGTTCACAGATCCTTGGTGTGCCTAATACACATATGTATTTATACATGAGCTCTGCAAGGAAATTAGAGGAGGAAAAGCCTTCCTGAACAAGAGCCATAAGATTTTAAAATAAAATTGTGCACATAAATTAAGATTTCTACAATTAAAACAAAATCGGGGAGTGCCTGTAGAACTGGTTTTTATTATCATTAATTTAAGGTCATTGTTTTGACCAGACTTTTAGTAAATGCATAATTTTTTTGCTGCGGAGGTAAAGTGATGGCTAACAAAAGCCATTGTGCTCATAACTATACATGTCTATCACAGGAACTGCTAGGCACACTACTTTATTTAATTTATTATTTAAATTTGTAAGACTATAATAGCCGATGAAATAGTTTGAGGCTTTTTCTTTTCCTGTCCCAGCATCTCAACATTGCCCAATATTGAAAAAAAAATAAATTTCAAGTTATTAAGCAGAGCAAATGCACCAAGAAGAAGTCTGATGTGACTCCTCTTGTGTGCTGCCCTGGGAGCAAAGTGATGTAGAAATACTACTCCTCTCTTTTGCATTGCTCTTCCTGTGGAGGTCAAATGCTATATATTAATAGCCTCAGATTAAAGCTTGGCGTAAACGCACATGATTTCCTCTGTATGTGCAACAGATCCTTCACTTCCTTATACCTCTATTGCTAAGAAAGAAGTCAATAAAACAGTGAGTGCACCCACCAAATCTGCCCAAACCCATCCCCTTTCCTTCAAGAGTAGGTGGCTGGGACCGACCAGGTGCCGGGCACCCTTACCTGCAGAGGCACTCGCTGCTGCGGTGAGCTCTCACGGGCCGCCACGCCGCATTGCTGCCGCACGGGTTCCTGGAAGGCCAAGCACGGGACCGAAGAGATTTCGCTTGGCATTTGCCTGCATTTCTGCCAGTATTCCTGGCCAGACTGCCTGCCATACACCAGCTAGTACTGAAGCAGGATTGTCAAATCTCTCCGGGAAGCAGAAATTCTTGAAAAAGACTGTTGCATTTGTAGCACATTTTCAGTTTTCCCATAGGTTGCTTCCTATAGTTGGTGGCATATCCCCGATGGTGGCATGCTGAGGAGGCTCTGCTGTGTGCCGGCCACAGCAGGTCTAGAGTTCAAGATCATTCATCTTCCTAGTCCATGTCTTTTCCTGAAGAGAGGTTCAACAACAAAAAGAAAATTTTTTCCTCATTTCTGCCAGAATGGCAGAATCCTTCTTACGGTGTCTCTGAAGCAAAGCCTCATGCTGGCTTGAGGAACCATTCTGCCTCTTCTCTTTCCAAGGATTTGGGATATGGGAAAGAAGGAGGGCTGAGCCTCCAGTGCATATCATCCTTCTCAAGGAGAAAAGATACTGCATTTAACACTCAGTGTTTGGATGCCAAATGTTCTGCAAGGGACTCACCCAACTTCTGGACAGCCAAATAAAGAGAGCCTTCCTTGGTCTGTCAGAATACTTGCAAAACAAACTTAAATTATGACTTTTTCTGACTAAATAATATAAAAATGAGGCACTTAGTGCACCATTTCAAAGGCTGACTGCTAACCACCAGCAATAAATATATTTCAATGGTAACTGAATGCCGGAGTTATGGTGGAGCAAACCTCTGTTCAGGGCCTGGCTGAGGCATATTACAATGAACAATTGGCAGAAGTAGAATGAGTGTCTTTTATCCAACTGGTGTGCTTTTCATCATCCCTTTTATTGTCTGAATAGACTGTAAATATTTTTTTCTCCTTATATCTTGCTCATTCTTCTGGGTATCCTTAAAAATACCTCTGGTTTTTTCATGTTTTAGGAACTCTCAACCTTATCTCTGTAGCAATAGCTACAGCCACATTACTACTGACTTCCCCTCAGGGAGCAATCCTACACCTGGTGTCACAGAGTGACTTGCATCCATGCTGGTCAGCGCTATGCTGTGAAGCACCTCACCCACTGTCTCCTCTGGAGTCTGTGGGAAGCCACCATGACCTAAGACATAATTATTTTATGTTGTGACCTTTAAGAACATTTCAGCCTGTTGCAGCGGTGTCTTTACAGCATGATGTGTAATTAATGCACACCATGGAGCACGGTATGAATCAGTGCGAGGGTCCTCAAGAGCATGAATTTGCTGGAATGACAGAAAAACTGCATAGAGCTGAACAAGCCAAACTAGTGTTTTCTGAAGATAAATTATCCCCAAAATAAGTAGTGGATTTCATCTCAGAGAAGACTAGATTTGTTCCAAAAGGCAGCTCAAAACACTGGTTTCCACGGAAGAAAAGGAATAGAGGTCCAGAGCCTGAAAAAAGGCTTACCACCCAAGTTACAGTGTAGGCATATCCACAGGTTCTGGCGTTTCTAACACCTAGCCCTCTCAACTGTTCTTCCTAATTAGCCATAGGTGGTCATGCAAATGACTACGGAGTGCATCCCTGTCTGCTGAGGGGCTCTGCATGACTTCTGAAAGTTTCCAAAAGGTTGAATGGTTCAGAATGTTCTCTATCTCTTTTTACCAACACAAAAATTAAAACTAATGGGCTTTTTTCATAATTTTTTTCCATATCCTAAAAAAAGAATTGATCAAAATTTGGTGTGACAACACCTCCTTCCATTAGTTTTTGTTTTATCCCAGTAGGGCCATTCCAGTCTTGGTCACTACCGTGCAAGCAAGCCTAGCTACCTGCTCTGGTGAGCAGTTGAGGGTCCAGGAGCAAAGTTCTGACAGGCCTTCACCTGTCTCAGCCACTCTATTTTTGGCCTGACACTTTCAAAACTTCAAGTGCCTGACTCTATTCTCAGCAAAGTTAGTAGTATCAGTCCCGCTGATTTCCACATTTTCTAGATCTGTGTCAAAGCACACACTTCATAAGGAAGTCACTAGGGGTTTGTGAAAAAAATTATTTGGAGAAACGGTGCCCAAAAAGAGGTTTCTGGAGATCCCTTAAATCAGTCTTGTGCAGGGCACATTAAAACTGAAGGTAAGTTTTCCCTGACCACAATGCAAGTGGAAGCAGGTGGTCACACAGGGCTTTTGGAAGTGACTTATCACCAGCTAAGGTGACAGTAAAATCACTTATCACCAGCTAAGTAAAGCCTAAACATGTACACAGGAGTACGTGTTTGCTGGTAGAGCCTAGAAAACTAAAATCCTTAGTTAATGGTCATGAGTTTTCCTTGCTGATATGAGAAAACTTATTGATAAGGATATAAAAAACCTGGCAAACTCTTTGCAAACTTGCTAGGCCAAATAGTTCGAGCTAATTAGACAGCTCATCTTCATCTTCTGTATTCTGTTGGTATTAGCCTAATAAACAGTGCCCTTATACCCATTTTTATGAAAGTCTGCAAATGTAGCAATTCCCTTGCATGAATAAACCTAAACCCCGACTGATCTGTGAATCCTGGCACACAGCCTGCCACTTCCAGTATCTATGTCTCTTATCTCACCAACCCAAGCACTAGTGATCCACTGAAAAACAAAACACACCTTTTCAAAACGTTTTCAGTGTGCCCTCCTTCAAGTTGAATATATAATACCAGTAGGAAACACAGAAAAATGTTCTCATTCTGTATAGCTCTCAGTGATTGGAAGTTTTCTTCAGCCTTATATACACTGTATAGAGAAAGATACAGTTTATATTTCCATTTCTGAGTTAGGCAGAAGTGGAATGCCTGAGTTCTATGGGCACTTAATGAGAATCATGTGCAATTTTTCAAATGCATTTTAATGTTTCCTGCCAACGTTGTGGGAAGTGTAAGCAATTTAAGGATTCCAGGTCACTCACTTCAGCTTTCTCAAATCCCAGAGCAAACTTCATCAATTCTACAAAAGTTATCTTCATTTTTCAAATCTTGCTATATCTGTATGTTTCATGATTCCCTCACCAGGGTACTTCACCAAAAAAAAAGGAAAAAGAAAAAATAATTATTTTTATACCATTAGCATAAATATATTAGGATGTCTACAAGAAAAATAGACTTTTGTTAATCCTGTGTCTATGGAGATGAGCCTAATGAAACTTTTTGCATTACCGCCTCATCGGTTGTAATTTGCTTTGAAGATTAGAAATGGAAACATTGACATTTTATAGGTAGGAGATTCTGAGAAAAAGAAAGTGACTTTTGCATTGAATCCAAAGAACCAAGAGGCAGTTACATTAATTTTGGATGAACTGTCAAAAAGTAATCCTCAGGAAATTTAAGAACCAAAGTACGTAATTCCCTCTGCCTCCTCAGATACTTGAGGTTCATATTTTTCAACCCTGATTTATCAAGAGTCATTTTTCTACTATATATGATAATGAGGTCACTTTTTTAGTGAAGATTTCGTGTTTTGGGTGAGTGAGTAAGAATACACATGTACATGTGGACAATTTCATACACATAGTGTCAGGCTGTGTTTCTGTCTGAATCAGACTGTATTTTACAAATAATTTTATCTCTATAGAATGTTATCTGAGTGGTTTTGTGCCTTTCTAGGACCGAACTCACTCTCTTAAAAAATGTTAGTTATGCATCCAAAAAACCAGTTTCTGTCTGTGAAACCTTTGACTGCTTCCTATTAGTAGTATTTTGGGAAATGGAACTTGATAAACATTTTCATTTTCTCTGTGTTTTACATGTTTATACATATCTGCAAATATGTGTATATCAAGGACTTCATTGTTTCTTGAGGAAAAAAATTTAACCAATCCATGTATTAATGATCTTGTTTATTTCTATTCCTTTCTGACTTGTGATCCTGGTGGGACTTGGGTTTCTTTACTGTTTTATTTATAGATTATGTAAACATTACAATTTTCATTGTACTTGCACCAACTCTGCAGAAGTCCTGTAAGTCCCAAAAGAAATAGTTTTCTGTGTGTTGTCAATGCACCATTTAAAGCTAGGTTGGCATTTAAAACTGGTTCACATTTACTACCTCTCAGTGACTTCCCATCACTTTTCCTCAGTTTAAAAGCAAGAGGATGCTAGTGGTTTTAGATGTCAGGTCAATGAACTGTTTCTCGGTTTGAAAATAAGGCGGAGTTCTTCCTGACTTATGTATCATCACCTCTAAACCAGTCCCGGTAGCAGTAAGACATTAATGTAGAAAGTTGGGGAGATCCTGAGAAGCCCAAATACCAGGAACACACCACAAGGTGACAATCATTTATAACAATGAAGTATGTTATTTGTGGTTGTATAAGTGGCAGGGCACAGGGATAAGATTACTAGCTTCTAGTTATCAACCATACCCATAACAAATGTGGTTGAAAGAAAAAGAATATTTAACAATATTTTAACTGTAAATGCATTAAACTTTTTTTAAGACAGAAGGAGACAAAAAACATGGCCTATATGAGCATTTTTAGGGAAACACTTCAGTAGACAAAACTCAGTCTAGCCATAAATACTTTGGTCTGAGAGAAGGGCTCCTCTCCTTTTTCATGAATATCTACTCCTATACAATTAGTTATCCTTGATAACACAATTCACCATTATTTTCCTTTCACTAGCACATATTCCACTAGGCATCACTACGTTTGTCTTTGTTCGTCTAAGAGGTCTGCATTTTAATATCTTGAGATTTCCTGACCAATGCTGAGGTGAAGAAGGGCAAAGTAGTTGAAGAGAAATCAAAGGTCTTTGCTTATTCTTAGAATCGGTTCTGCCCAAAGCTTGCCTTACTTCCTGAAAAGTTAGGTTGGGATTTTTTTACAAATGTTTTGACTTCTGTGCTTCCAGATCTGGGATAGACAGGGAAATAAATGTCAACATTACAAAATAAAAGCTAAAACTGTGGTAGTGCCAACTGGGGCCAGAAATATTGGAAATCTGTTGAAAAATTCTTATATTCCAATCACTTCCTCTCCAATTTTGCAGTATCAAGACATTCTACTTATTCAGATAAGGTCTGAATAAGAGGCTGGGCTCCCTGGCATGTGTCTGAAACCAAAGCGGAGTTCTCAGCTTTGGGACAAAAATACTTGAGCACTAGTTCAATTTAAATGTTATAGGAACACTATTCTAAAAGCTCCAATAGCCATTTGCTGTATAAAACACTGATTATTTGAAATATCATCAGTCAACTTTTTGCTAAATGGTGGAATAAAACCTGAATGCGAAAAAATAATCTCATTAATGCAGTCCCTGTACCTACTCTGGGAGCAGCTACTGGAATCTAGGGAATACATTAGGGGGAAAAGATATGCTCAGAGTATAAGAGGGATAGACTGATGCTTAGCTAGGAGTCTTTCTAGTGAATTTTGGATCAGCCCCTAAGATGTCAGATTAAGTGTACTTTGGAAAAGAAATGCTATATAAATGCATGTGTACACTGTGCCTTAGGATCTGCAAAAGTACAGATCAAAAATGTGAGACAAATGTGGTGGTAATTAAGTCAGATGAAACTAATATATTTTCCAGCTGCAGTTAACAGCTTTTAAGCAAATGGTGGTTACACATTTTCATCCTTCTAACATGGAAATGCAAGTATTTTACAGGTGTTGAAAGACAGTCTTTATAAACCACATTGTCAAAGTACGAGCAGTCAGTTTTTACTTCAATTTTCCCAAGGTTCCATCTTTCCACAGTAACATTATAATGGTTCTTTGAGGAAAACAGAGGAAAAGAGTTTAGACTGTTCAGCTAATAATGATAGCTTAGACATGAAATAATACTTTATAATTGTAGATACAGAATGGAGTTCCTATGTTAACCTAGTTTGTGGAGTCAACAAAAATATCAACACTAAGTTCAAGGGAGTTAACCGAAGGCAGCATTTCAAAAAGCTGGTTTTTAGTTCTTATTATTTATCTAGTTCATAGATAAATCTAATACTGCTGCCTATTACTATTGTTGTTTTAAACATCACCTTTCAAGAACTTATTTTCTGTTAGTCAAAAGTGTATCAAATTGAACTTCTGCATATGGCATATCTTCCTCAAGACGAACATTTCTGAAGTGTTTCAGCCAAATCTATAGGAATGTCCTTGAGAATGTGCAAGAACTTAGAGGTTCAGTGCTTTTGTTTTCCTGACCAGACTCATTTCTCAACTTGGTCATGTTTCAGCTGGAAGTGGTTATGACTGCCCAACTCAATGCTGTGGGCATGTGCTAAGCACACTAAGCTATTGCTTACAACATGCAGTCCCATTGGCCTTAGGCACAGGGCTGCTTAGCTTACAAAAGAGCAGAAAGAGGTCATTATGTCCAGGCAAACCAGCAATACCCCCCAGAACTGAGGCAGAGTG
Organism: Ptilonorhynchus violaceus; assembly: GCA_013397565.1. Lineage (NCBI taxonomy): Eukaryota > Metazoa > Chordata > Aves > Passeriformes > Ptilonorhynchidae > Ptilonorhynchus > Ptilonorhynchus violaceus. Next base: position 146,451 of record VZRJ01011940.1, on the reverse strand, counting down.
GGGATGTTTTGTGTTGGCTGCTCAGGTGCCTGCAGAGCCTTCCTCAGAAGACAGGCCATTTCTCACAGATTGCTCAGACAGCAACATACCTTAAGCAACATTTAATTCCTTTTGTGTAAATACCGAATTGACTCTTTTTCAGCAAGCATCAGTCAATCTGTGTCTCAAGTGGAACAGGACCTCTCTTGCATGACAGCATGTGAATGTGTGCTGCATCAAAACGAGAACATGACAAGGTGCTAAACTTAAAAAGAGTGTCTGGATACTTCCTAGCATGGCCTCAACTTTGCATCTTTTGCAATAATAACAAATTGGCATGTTGTTGGTGTTTCTGGGGTGGATGATGTAACTAATTCACTTCCTTGTTTAATCTTCTTTGTGTTATTTTGCTTTGAACCATTAGAAAGTCCATAGTAATTCCATAATTACTTTAATCTATAGAACATGAAATGAAAGTAAACAAAGTGAAATGTCAGCAATGTATGTCCTTTCTTTGAATGCAATGAGGGCAGCAACCTCTCTGTCAGACTGAGTATTAAGTAGGCAAATGGACTTTCCCCCTGCACTGTTTTAAGTTAGCTCAACAACTTGAAGTTTATTCCCAAAGACTCACTGAAATGTTAGGCACGTGTTGAACACCTGAAGATACGACTAGGACCGATTATCAGTCTGCCTCTGTTCTGAGTAAAGACTTATATCAGCATCAAACCTGTTGAACAAGCTGCAGAAGAGTTCTAGGACACATCTCCCCTCTCATGAAGAGCTCTAAGACCTTTGCTACAACTCTAGGAAATGCAGGAACTGCACCAGGTATAAAAAGACATATTACATCCAGCAGGTCCTGTATTACTCTGTTACAGTCCATGAATTGCCACTTTATAATTGTCAAGCAATTGCAATAACTTGAGGCATTTCAAAAGAAAAATATTCCAGAAAATGCTTCTTTTGCTTTTTCTCACATACAGTAAATTGTACCAATGTTAGAGTCATATGAATGTCCTGCAAAGACAAGTTGTATTCTGCATGCAGTGAATCTCTGACACACCAACATTAGCAGAAAGGTGATCTGGCTGTTGTATTTCACTTTTAGTTAGACTTCAGTTTTAAAAACAGTCCTGCACTGTTTATTTCTTCTCCCATTTAAAGTCTTGAACTGGGAAAATGTGATGACTCACCTACTTCTCCCTTTTGCTACAGTAGGATAAAAGAGGTTGGCAAGCAGCTGCAGAGCAAGATGAAGTCAAGACGAAAAGCCCATTCTCCCATCCTATCACAAGCAGCATCCAGCCACTGCTGCCTCTGCAGACCTTTTCTTCAGGTGACTCAATCTCCCAAATTGACTGTGATCCTGGAAAAAGGGCTCATGCCAAATAACCATCCAGATAATGCTGCAAATTCCAAGCTAATCAGAGAAATTGCCTATTCACTTGAACAACAGTCACAGGCCTGGGAGGCGCCAGCCTCCAACTGCAGTCATGCCTTGGCTCATTAGTCCTATGTGCCCCCGAAACTAAACTGTCAAAGGGGTGTTGACTGCACAAAGACTGGGCAGCAGCTGAATTAAATTCCTGTGTGGAACCAAAAATAGAACACTTTGAGCCCCTTCTCTGTTGTGAAGAAAAAATTCCTGGACAAAAAAAAAATGCTTTTCTTGGTATTATTTAATGTGTTTTTCTGTCTAAAAAGCTAAAGATTTTTGGCCTCAAGGGGTGCTAGCCTGTTACCTTAGAGACTGTTTCTTTTAGAGGCAGTGGAGTGGCAGAGGGCATGCCTTTGTTGCTTACCTTGGCAACCATGAATTGCTAAATGCTGTTCCCATGAATGCAAGCCTTTCACTGCCATTAGTGCCTGCCCACAGGTATAAACATTCCTTCATGAAAAGGTCCAGGGGAATGTACACTACCTCGATAAAAATCAAGACGACAAACAAAAGCATATTATATAACAGAGCAGTTATATAAAATTAGATTTTAAAACAAGATGTGTCTTTAATGACATTGATCCTGGATGCGGTCAAATTTCCTGTTCCATTTATATTCCCTACAGTCATACCAAGCGGTGGCAGTGGGGAAAGGAGGAAAGCGAGAAAGCTCGACAGGATATTCTTGTTTCTGTAATTCCAAAATGGAAGACCACTCTGTCTGTACTCAGAATAAACCTGCTGGACAGTTTCAGAGGAATAGTCCGACTCCAGCGGTCTCCCTTCCCGGCAGCAGGGCAGATAGAGGAGGAGGCAAGCAGAGCTTGCTGGGGATGTGCAATGGTACTAGATCCCCTCTGCTCACAGGAATTCTTTATGGTCTAGCTGGGCAAACACTACAGGCAACATTCTCAACATGTTTACCTGTATAAAGGCCTTGTGCTCCAAAAACAAGAGATTTGTTGTATTCTACCTGTAAATGAGCCTGTTGAGTGTGGAGGAATTAAGTTCTAAACTTAATTCTCCCCTCCCTTCCCACTCCATGGGCTCCATTTTGTAAACTGATTTTTTAAAAAAAAACCAATATTTTCATTCCATTGTCAAGTCAATTCACTTTCTTAGATCTGATAGTCAGTACTTCTAATAAAACCTTGGCCTATCTGGATTTTTAGATTGTAGAGAGGCATATTTAGAAGGAGAACAATCTCTTGGGAAAAGACATATCTCTCTCTGTCAAACAGAAAGCAACTAATGGCTCATGTGGACTGAAAAGCTCAGACCCCAGAAACCCACAAGGAGGCTATGGTCTTGATCTGCCTATACAAGAGCAACTTTTTACAATGAGACTGGGGTATAGTCCTCCGGCAGGTTTGTTGGGCCAGGAGAATGCTTCTTTTGCCTTGAGAAAATCCATGTGGTAATGGCGACTGGCATTTCCCATGTAAACCTCCCTGAGTGGGCTGGCCTTGCATCCACCATGCCACGACAGCTGGCAGTCAAATGAGCTCTTGAAAGCTGAGCCTAATGCAAGGGCAGTGTTGCAGACCTTTAGCTGATGGCCGTATAGCTGCACCCAGTTAGCCACACATGCACACAGACAGACAGATGGCTGCCTCTGAAACATTTACATGCACCCAGGAGATGACAGTGGAACAGTAGCTCTTAGGATATCATGTAGTAAAGCATATTCATGGTTCAAACCCCTGCAGAGCCCCATGAAAGCCAGAACGACCAAGTTATCAGTGTTGCCCTTATTTGCACAAAGGGGAAATACNTTCTGCCCCTCTGCTCCACTCTGGCAAGGGGGCTGGAGCACCTCTCCTATGAAGAGAGTTGAAGTTGTTCAGCCTGGAGAAGAGAAGGCTCCCGGGAGACTTTGCTGCAGCTTTCCAGTACCTAAAGGGTGCCTACAAGAAAGGTGGGGACAGACTTTTTAGTAGGCCTCTGGTGCTAGGACAAGGGGTAATGATTTTAAACTAAAAGAGGGTAGATTTAGACTAGATATGGGGAAGAAACTTTCTTATGGTGAGGGTGGTAAAACACAGAATGAACAGGTTTCCCAGAGAGGTGGTGATCGCCCCATCCCTGGAAACATTCAAGGTCAGGCTGGATGGGGCTCTGAGCACTGTGATCTAGCTGAAATTGTCTTTGCCTATGGCAGGGGGTTTGGAACTAGATGACTTTTAAAGGTCCCTTCCAACCCAAACTATTCTACAATTCCATAAAAACATGCAGAACATTTCAGCAAGCATAAGCAACAACCACACACCAGGCAAGAACAAAGAAGGACAGCTGCAATCAGAAGAACCTGGCCTGTTGGCCATGCTCTGCCCTTCCTGGCTCCCAGCAGGACGCTGGAGACCAAACAGAGAGAGCATGCAGAACAGGAGACCCAAGCCTGACTGGGAAACTTGAGTGGCCTTTTTCCTTACTCCTGAAACCTGTGGGTTTGACTTTTCTATTTCAAAAGAAGAAATGTTACACTGACAGGAAAAATATTTACAGATGTCACTTTTTAAGACACCTCTCTCTTTCCTCTCTCAAGCTCCAGTCCAGTGGTTCTCAATTCTTTGTTAGTAAAACAGCTACATTTTTATTTCCCTTTGCCCTCGTATTGTAGCACTGTCAGAAGGTGAAAAATGCGGTAGAGGCTCTTCTCCTAGTGGGGTTGACCAGCTGTCCCTGGAGGTCCCACCTCAGCATATCTGCTCACTCTCCAACCTTCCCACTTCCCCTCATGAGGTCTGACAGCTGCAGCCAAGCCATAGATGCTCCCAGCACTCAACAACCCAGTATCTTCACCCACTGCCATGGCACAAGCTTCATGCCTGCTGACCAGCTAGTGTTATAACTTTGGGCTTGTGCTGGTGTTACTGGGGAAACAGCTTTGTGCTTCTTTCTGATAATCATACTGCTGATCACACCATCACTGTTGCCTTGTAGGAATGGGGTCTTTACAGATTTATATCATGTTGTTCTGTTCTACACACACCTTTGTTGACATTTCCACTCCTAGTACAACATCAAGAGAATGAGGAAACTTTTGGTCTGTTGCATCAGCTCCACAGCCTTAGGGGTGTGGTGAAGGTCTAAAGACCTCATTGTTAGAGATTTCTTCTGAAAAAGAAACCAAAAAACTTGCAGAGTACAGAACTCACTCCTGTTTGATTTCGAATCTTATGAAAGATTATCTCACATAGCCTCTGTCTCTATGTATGTAAAAATACAACCAAACAAAAACCAGGGCAAGTCCACCAGGAAAAAATAAGCATTAAAAAGTATAAAGCAATACTCACACTTTTGGTCTCCAAAAGAGTGAGTGTCCTTTTCAGGAGCACTAAATGCAAAAACAACCGCAAAAAAAATGAGATCTGCTCCTTGGTATCTTGATCAAAACAACCTTCTGTCATGAAACAAATAGTATTCCTTTCCAGGTCAAGCAAGAGACAATGGTAATTACAGGACATTTCTAGAATCCACAAGTGAGAAAATTTGAAAAGACATTTGGTATATGAGACATGAAGCAATTGTAAAGCAATGCATCTGTGAAATCCATTAGGGCAAACATCTTACAAGGAATACTAAAACACTGGGAACATGTAGAGGAAACTCAGCAAGCTTCTAAGCTTTACAAACTTAGAATGTTTGCTGTGCAGAGTTATGGTGCTTCTCAAGAAAATAAGCAAAAATATTTCTTCATGATATTTTTTCCTTGTTTTTCCTGCATCATCTAAGTACACAAAAGTGTTCCAAGAAGCAGAACATTTGCTCTGTTCAGTTCAAACTAGCAGAATATATGGGCAAATTGAAAAGATTAAGCAAAGCAAGTCATAAACAATTCTGAACTCAATATGCACTTCACAAAAACATGCTGTCTTACAGTTCTATGTTCAAAAACTATTGTTTGAGTTGGTTTCTGAAGACCTTACTGTATTGAGCTAATATAAGCTCTGGCATCTCCTTCAGGAAAAGTGAAAAGAAGAAGGAAGGAAAACGACCAGGAGGGCTGGAGTATCTGTAAGCATCCACCATCTGTCAGCTAGTAACAAGCAGAATTTAAGATTTAGAGGCAATTAAACCAGAATTCTGTTTCCTTTCAAAGTATGGATGGTTCAGACTTGGAGTCCCTTCCTTCCTCTACCCCAAAGGAACCCTCACCTCCCTCCCCTTCTGACTCTGTTATGGAAGTGCAAGCCAATGCTGCCATTGTTTCTTTCCTGGCATGGACCAACAATAACCATTTACATCAATGAAACATAAATCTGGGAGCATAATGGCATCACATACCAATCCAAACAAGCCAGCTACTAAACAAACCTGGAGGCTGATAGAGGAACAAAGACAAGATCCAAGGCTACAGTTCTCACTCCAATGAGAGTTTTTCCATTACTTCCCAGTTGTGCCATTACTGCTCAACAAAATGACAACAGACTACTGCATTTCAGAGCTACCAAAGAAATTTCCACTGCAGGAAACACACAGAACAAGGTCAGATACTTCATTATTTTAGTTTTCCAGCAGCCATGTCAGGTCACATTTAGATTTTTTCAGACGGATTTCCGGTATCTGAGCTGTAAATTCTTGACACATTCAGCATTTCCTTCATAACAACAGCCCCCAGAAGAAATTATTCTTGCCTTGCCTTGCCTTGCCTTGCCTTGCTTTGTCTTGCCTTGCTTTCCTTCTCTTCCCACAAAAACTCTCCTCTTTCTCAAAGACAGGAATTTGGTGTGGTTTGGTCACCAAGTTTTGTCACTTTAGGTTATGCAGGGTGGCTTTCCCCAGGCCCACCCTGACCTCAGGCCCCGTGCAGCCAGCCAGCAGGTGCTCCTGGAATGCAGCACAGCCCCAGCCTTGACCCAAGAGCATCCATGTGATCACTGGGTCTGGTATCCCTCCCAGTGCCATACAGAGCATGTCCAGGGTATAACAGTCCGGGTGGGTGAAATCAAATGAATGGTTACAATTTCAGGGGAAGTAAGTAGCAGTGGTTTTGGTTCACTACACTGAATGTGTTAAAGGCTGAGAGTCGCCAGGAAAAGGACCATGCAGACTAAGGGATATTTTCTTCTATAACGTGGTGGAATTAAAGAAAAGCTAAAATTAGTATTCTAACACTAGCTTCACAGGTCCCAGTTCTGCCATTACTGAATGAATGTGCTGAAATGTGAGGGGAAAAAAGACTTAGTTCTGTCAGGGGGCTCTGAAACGCTGTGATTATGAGGGAGTAGTGGAAAAGTTCCCTGGAATTATCTAGTGATCACGTATCAGGCTGTTTCAACACATACCTGAACTCAAACCTACTGTGAGCATACCAAGAGCAGATTTTGTCTGTGGGTTGGATAGTGCTGATCATTCTCTTCCTCTGCTTACAGCAAATGTGCTCAAAATCACCCACCTACATAAACTGTCAGCTTTTATTGTAAAACAGTGGGTCACCGTTTGAAGGTACCAGTACAGGTGGCCCACAGTGATCCTCTTGTATTGCTGTACCAAAGTCACCATCAAATATTCCTCATTTGAAAGCAACCATACCTGATTATGTTGCTGATTTATGTCATAAGTATGTATGTATGTACTACCTAGTCATGGTTAAAAACACTTTCCTCTGGAAGTTTTGGACAAACAAGTATTTTGGATGGTAAATTCCATGAGAATATGCTCCTAATTTTTATTTATCTGGTGGCTTACTTTAATCACTGCCTCTATGGTGAAGTCACTTCTGGGATGGCGGACAACAAATATTTAACAGTAGTTGACAATGCTATGCAAAAGTGTAGGGAACAAATTGAGGAAGAACACCATATCCAATTGAAGTGGCAGAGGAATGCAATAGGCAGAATGTAATTACTTGTGTGAGAATTTGCCTAGGAAACTGAAGCAAATACCTCCACTCCTTTGAAAAATGTACTTTTTAGCACATAAGGATCTAAGTCGCTTTTCTAGGTGAAAATTGCATTGTTAAAGTGCTGGCAAGAAAACGAAAAAAAACCACCAAATACAACAGAATAAACGGTTCTTGAATGTTCATTAATTTCAATCTGATATAAGAATAAAAAATGCCATAACTGCCTAAGAAAGGCTAAATGGAAGTCAAGGGAAAATATGGCTAGTGTTCAGCTTCATACATTTCTGAACTTCTAGAAGCCAGGGCAAGAGGCAAAAAGAATCAGGGATATTTCTGTCCAAGGAAAAGCTAAACTTCAGACAAATGCCTTTTTTTTTCATAGGATTTAGGACCTGGGGCTAGACTTACATTTGGAAACTGTTGAAAATGGTTTGGCAATTCTTTATAGTTTTGATGACAGCACTCAAATCTTTAAAAAAATATCCTGGGATCTTTTGGGTGCCTTTAAGTCCTGGAAGAAAGATCTGAAGTCTGTACTCACTAGTAAGAGCAAAAGTCTACATTTAGAAAGTGATTCAAAGGTGGGATGGAGGGATGTGTTTAGAAAACCAGCACCTAGCTTGGTGATGCTGGACCCCTACTGGGCACTGTGCAGGGGATGGCTACAGGGAATCCACTCTGTACACTGCTGAGACTAACTCCAAGCAGAGAGCTCTCCAGCAGCAAACAGGGAAACCCTGAGGACAGGCACAGATTTTTAACTCTGTCCCCAAGCACCTGTGTGCTGTACTCAGAGTTACCGGAAGGTGCCTTCCCCTCTTCAAACCGAAGTCTCAGCCTGCAGGAAAACTTCCTAAATTGCAACACCGAGCAGAGGAGTCCAGCCATGCTTTGCAAAAATGACCCCAGGACAGTCTACAGTGGCCTAGTTGACATTTGTGGTTCCATGGGAAGTGGCTGACTGCTACTCTCTTTGGTCCTTCAAAACTGGGAGAAACCCTGTTTCTTTGGAAAGCTCCCAAACCAGCCAGTAACAGGCATGTGCCCTCCTGCCTGCTCAGACATCCTGTGCAACAGAAGGACAGATGCTCTCAGACAAAGTGAGCACAAGTGACAACTTGAACACTATGCATAGAGGAAGAAAAGGGGTAGCTTTTCACATTAACATTAATCCCCTAGGCCCTGGAAGCAGCACAGATGAAAAAGCTAATTAGTTGAAGCATAGCACCATGCAGAGGAAGCAATAGCCCCTTTCATCCAAAAGCTGACTTGAGTAAGCTGTGTCTACATGAGTGCTGTAGTCAAAGAGAGAGGTGATAGGGATACTTGTCCCTGCTTCAGTCACTGCTCTGGTCATCAGTTTGTTATTGTGTCTGATTTTCCACAGGTGATAAAAATGGGGTATTCTGGTATCTATGTGGGTTGAGGACAAACATCGTACAATGAAACCGCTGCAGGAAGAAAGAAAACAGAAGAGACTGGGGAGAAAAACTTGAAATATAAAATTCAATTTAGTAACATATCATGTTTTAGGCCAGTCTCCCTTCACAATCTTCCACAAAACCAGTCTTAATAGAGACATTTACAAGCATAGAGTATAGATTTGGAAGAAGTCAAGACTCCTTTTATTACAGGAAATTGAGAAAAACTTTCCATGAAAACATATGCACCCGTGCAATCACAAAATCTCCTTGAGTGTAACTTTAAGAGACACAGCAGCATTGCTCGTTGGATCAGCCAGAACCACTTCAGTTTGATTGAAGAGAGGAAAAACAACAACAGTAAAACCACTGGCTTCAACAATTTGGGAGAAGTCCTAAAAATAGAACTGCTTTCTTACGGAAAGAAACGAAAAAAAGAAAAACACAAAACAAAACAAAACAAAACAAAACATAACAAAAAAAAAACCCCTCCAGAACACCTGAACTGTTCTCAAAATTGTCTGACTTTGGTGCCAAGCACACAGGGGCAGCCTAATACTTAAAAGGCTGCCTGTGCCAGCTCTGAATCCCTCCAGTAACTAGAGACTGTATAACCAAGACTGGGAAGTGACTATGGAAAAAAAAGCCTGTTTTCTAGTGGGCAAGCTGTCCAGCCATTTTAACCCTTGCTTAAATACTTGCCTTAGGCCTCATGATGCATAGCTTTTCCTCAGCAGGCTGCCAGAACTTGCAGCCTGCACAGCACTGCGGTGGGATCAGCCTCGGGCACCCACACTCCAGGAAAGCCCGGGTGGAACAGCAGCTTTGTTTCTTACAAGGAAAGGATTTGGCCCTGCTGAAGAGACTGACAGCTCCAGTCTTCCCCACTGCCCAGACCAGGTGCCTTTGGTAGTATACATCTGCAAGAAGGGTTCAACCCCAGGTTCCAACCAGAGGGTCCTTGCACAGGCTCATCCCTGCCATGCCCACTGGGCACAGAGCAGCCCTGCAGCTGCCTCCTAGCAGGGAACAGGGCATCACTGGTGGAGAATGGATCTGCTTTTGCACAAAAAAACCACTACTGTAAATGAGGTTGCCTGAAATTATCATCTTGGAGCAAGTCCTTGCCATGCTGCATAGACTGAGAAGTATCTGTGTAGGAGTGGAAAGGCACAGGGGAATGTGCTCTTCTTCTCATGCAAAACAACTGAAGAGGAAAGGCAGTTTTCTGTTTGCCTGTCTGCACGCACCTCTCAGAATGGGCAAAACACAAAAAATAATGCTACGAAAATAAGTAACAAAGCGGCTTATGTTTATCCTCTGTGTGACTACCTATTATCTTACTAAGAACCAGGCAGAAATACAGCTCCTCATGATTTTGCTTTCATGCTTTGCCCAATCTCAAAATGTACAGTACTAAGAGAACATATCCCCTTCAGGGACAGAATAAACACTTTCTGCATATTATACTGGCAAGAAATACAGGTCCTCTTTATTCACAAAGAAAGGCAGGATTCTGAATTTTCACAAATCACCTGAGAGCTTCATGCAAAAAAACCTGGTGTCACTACCAACATCTAGCAAAAGAGTTTTCAAGTGTTATTAAACCTGTACCTCCTTCTCTTTCTCTCCAGACCGATGGCCTAACAGCTGTTTGTCCAGAACACCTGAAGATGCTGCTTGAAAAGGCTCTGGGAGGGCAACTCCACCACCTCCCTCTGAAATCCTCCCCAGACGCTGCTGCTCTTGTGAGGCATTTCACTGGTATTCCAAGGCAATGTCTGTATTAGTGATTTTTACTCTTGCCCGTGGTATGAAAAGTTTTTTTAAAAAAAAGTATATAAAAGATTTTTAGTAGTACAATTTGGCTAATCTTCATCAGTTTAATTGTTGTTAAACAGGCTCCAGTGTAGCTCCACCAGTTTTCACATCAACTCCAGACCCAGTCCTTGCCTGAGTTTCCTGAAAACCTTTGCTAGATTGACAGGATAAGTTACTTTTTTCCTTTCCACATGGCTGAAATTGGTATAAGGACCAAGAGAGGCCAGGACATTTAAGGAAGAAAGGTCACTTTTCAGGCAAAAAGGGTTTTTAAGAAGCCAGGATCACAGCTGAATTTTCATATGCCAACTACAAGAGAGAAACAGAAGTGCTATTTTGGGTCACATAAGTATCATATTCTGAATAATCCTTTTATTAGTAGGCTGCCCTTTCCTGCTTCATCTTTCTCGCCAGCATTTACAGACCTCAGGCTCACACATTTCCATCGTTGCTGTGAGAAGGGCATTTATCAACTTCCTTTCCCTCAAAAAATATAAGTAAATCTGAAATTAAACTTACCAAGAAGCACATCACAAAGCACAGAGCAGCAATTCTCAAACTTGTGTAAAAATGTGTTTTCAAGGAGAAGGTCAATATTTTTTATATGATATTTATCTTCTTTCTAAATGTCTGACCCAAATAAGTAATCAAAGAGAATGAAAGCCTAAAGCAATCAGTTTTGGATTTCATCATGTGATTCTGGCCTGGTGTGTAAGAAAACACTCTTTTAACTTAACAAGGAAAGTGTGCATTTGAAATATTATTCTAAGCATTTAATGGAGTTGCATAACTCTTGTGTGTTTGCTAAAGATAGCAAAAAAAGTCAAGAAACATTTTTTCAATAAAAATGCCCTTTTATTTTAAAAAACAAAAGTTGCTTATACTTTTTACAGACATTTATTATCAAAGTGCATCTAATGAACATTTATCAAAGCTCTTCAGGTAACACGTTTAACAAAAATACTCATTGAAAATAGTTCCTTTTTAACATGATAAAATGAGAATTGAACCCTTTTTTGTGCAAAAATTTGCTTTCCAAACAGCAATCAGAAATATTTACACTTCAGAGTACAGTGTGGTTAAATTGTTTATTCAAGAGTCCGAATCATTAGTGTATTTTCTCCCACCCTGTCTTTTTTAATTTAAACCTAAGTATGCAATTTAAAACTTTCATATGATTTGGACCAATTACAGAAGTCCTTTGGAACTGAAGCTATGCCTGTACGAGGCATGGCTCTGATGCAGAGGCCAACTGAGTGAGTGCAGGAGCATTTTTAATTACAGCACCACCCTATGCATTTATGATTACTTAAGTGTACTTGACCCCACCAGTTGTCTAATCCCTCCTTTTAACTTCTCCACGGTCTATTAAACATCCCCATTTACAAGACTCTCTGCTGGAATCAAACCCTTGGTGGCTGCAATGTCTGCCTTTCCCGCTTACAATGTTCTGACAGCCCTTAACATATTCCAGTCCAGATTTGACCTCTCAAGGGAACGTGTCTAAATTGAGTCGATCTCATTGACAAAGATCAAACCACTACTTAAAATGTCTCGTGGCTGGATTTCCTTCCCAGCAGACCCACAACTCCAAGCTGAAGTAAACATGAAAGGCTGCATGCAGCTGCAAGCAGTATTAGGTAGAAGAACAGTGCAAGCCTCACATGAGCTGAGCAGCGTTTCTGTGGCAGCAGTACAGGGAGAAGGGAGGGGAGATGGGCAACAAGCTCCTGACCCTTGAGTAAATCCGTGCCTAGAAAGCGTGATGGGGATACTTATCCGTGCATGGTGGGGATACTCACTCCCTGCACACTGTACATGCACAATGATCATACAGTCAGCACTGGATAAATGACTTCTCTGAATAGAAATGAAAGATTTTATGCTATCTCCCTTCTTTGTGGTGTTGCTTGATTCGTTCATACATATGGCTCAGAACCTTTCACAAATACCATCTGGAAAACTGACTTTCCTACAAGTCCAGGCAATGCAGCAGTATAACATGCAGTATAGGTATTTTGCATGGGAAAAAGAACTGCTGCTCTCAAGTACAGAGAGTAATTTATAAATGCTGTCCTTAAGGTGATGACCAGACGATGTTAAACTAGAAGAGTGAATACAATTCCTACTGTTTTCTACTGAGAAGTCAAAATGTAGACAAAACCACTGCTTTTGCAGGAAGATGAAGAGGCTAAGCAAAGAGCAATAGCATCCACAGTTTTATCTGTGATTTCATTTTTTATTTACAATCAGGCATTTCATTTTCCTTTTCAGTTATATCCTTTTTAGGACAAGTATTCTAGCAAGAAGTGAGGAGAAAGCTCTTGATTTCAATTTCTTGAAAAAGCTATTTTGCCTTTAAAATACTGGGAACCAGTCAACAACTACGTTTCTGCAGAGCCCACAGAAACAGAACTAGTACAGAAAAAAAAGGATTTTAACTAATTCTTTCAATACCTATGTAAAAGCAAATCGTGTGCTTGCCAGACAAGTTCTTTAGGTCAAGTACAGCCAGAATGTGTACTTTGAAAAAGAAAATGTATTTTCCAGATAATAATGTTCTTTGGAAAGAATTCCATGCTCCTAGAAATTGGTCTGTGAATTTTATTTTCTGGCTATATGGGTGGAGGAACACAGATCCAGGAAATACACTTATCATTCTCAGTAGATTAGAAAAGTTAATGCCTGTCTCACACAGCTCTTGCAACCTTCCTTGGTGCTTTCCTTAGCTTCCTAGCCACCATTCTTCCAGAAGGTCCTACAGTGATTCTGATCTCACTGAATGCAAATTTGTCACTCTTGAATTTCTTTGTCTATATTGCGTCCTTAAAGAAATATATTTAAAACCTTCTTCTACTGAGACCAAACACCAAGGAAAACAAAACCAGAGGGCTTGATAAGATCTTGATGTGTGATTGTGAGGGGTTGGGACAACTAAGAAAAAATATACTTCTTATTGTTCTGGTAATGGAAGGGAGAAATCTGCTAAACTGGAAGTCTCAGAAAGCAACCCACACAGATTACTTCAGATTTTGTTCTTATAAAACAAAAATGAAACCAAGAAATGAGTAACATCCCAACTATCCTGGGTTAAAGAGGTGAATAATTGTTCTGGACTATATCTTAGCAGTGAGAAAATCATTATCTCATTCCAAAAGTAGGTATGTAGGGAAGAGCAACTGACATCATCTCCTTAGACATTTGACACTGTTCCGCACAGCATCCTTGTGTCTCAACTGGAGAGATACAAATTTGACAGATGAACCACTCAGTGGATAAGGAACTGGCTGGATAGTCACACTGTGAGAGTTGTGGTCGATGGCTCAATGTCCCAGTGCAGACCAGCGAGGAGTGGCCTTCCTCAGGGTCAGGATAGGAACAAACACTTTTGACATCTTTGTCAGTGACATGGGCAGTGGGATCAAGCAAGTTTGCCAACGACACCAAGCCGTGTGGTGAGGTCAACAGGCTGAAGGGAAGGGATGCCATCCAGAGGGACCTGGGCAGGCTTGAGAGGTGGGTCTGTGCAAAGGGCAAGTATAGGGTCCCGCAGGAGGGTCAGGATAATCCCAAGCACAATACAGACTGGGCAGAGAATGGTTTGAGAGCAGCCCTGGAGAGAAGGATTTGGGGGTCCTGGTGGATAAAAAGTTGGACATGGGACATCAATGTGCATTCGCAGCCCAGAAAGCCAACAGCATCCTGAGCTGTATTAAAAGCAGCATGGCCAGCAGGTCAAGGGAGGTGATTCTGCCCCTCTGCTCTGCCCTTGTGAGACCCCACCTGGAGTGATGCATCCAGCTCTGGGGCTCCAACATAAAAAGGATGTGGACTTCTTGGAGTGAGTCTAGAGGAGGGCCATAAAGATGATCAGAAGGCTGGAGCAAATCTCCTGTGAAGACAGGCTGAGAGAGTTGAGGCTGTTTACCCTGGTGAAGAGCAGGCTCTGGGGAGACCTTAGAGCAGCCTTCTAGTACCAAAGGGGTCCCCCAAGAGAACTGGAGAGCGACTTTTTACAATGGGCATGTAGTGACAGGACAAGGCTAATGGCTTTAAACTGGAAGAGGGCAGGTTTAGTTTAGATATTAGGAAGAAATTATTTACTGTGAGGGTGGTGAGGCACTGGAACAGGTTGCCCAGAGAAGTTGCGGATGCCCCATCCCTGGAAGTGTTCAAGGCCAGGTTTTGTGAGCAACCTGGTCTAGTGGAAGGTGTCCCTGCCCACAGCAGGAGGGTTGGAATGAGATGGTCTTTAAGGTCCCTTCCAACCCAAACCATTCTACAACTCTATGATATGTAGGTATACATAGTAACCACTGGTATTCTATACTCCCTAAGAAATCTTTCCTACTTGATATATTACACAATGGACTGAAGAGTTTTAATTCTTCCCACCCAACTTTGTACTTGTTCTCCTCCCTGCCAGGAGGAAAAACCCTGTGGCATTTCAATTCCACTCTGCAGTTAAGCATTCTCACTACACATTTTCCTGTCTCAAGGTAACAAAACCAATTTGTTAATTTTGTTTTTAATTCAGGGGGAGAGGAGTCGAGCTTCAAGCTTCTCTGTAATTCTCAGTCCCTTACCTATGTCTGGTTTTCTTCCAAATATACTGTGGGGTTTGGAATTTATAGTTAAGAAATTACTCTAGGATTTGCTTTTCCATTCAAAAGGTATTTAAGTTGAGGTATCTGGCTAGTACTTGGAAATTATTACCTGGAGAATAAAGTTTCTTGATAAATCCTGGTGCTTCTGGTGCAATACCCTCAGTCACTGCGCTGAAGGAAAGTGATTGGTCTTTAAGGTCCCTTCCAACCCACTTCCATTCTGGAAGTTCCATATTTCAACAATGTCTTTCTAGCCTGCTATAAAATGACACAGGCTTTAGTGAGAGCGCTTCCCCTTCCCACACGATTAAAGCTGATGGCATCTGTGTATAAGCACATACATAAATCTCCTGGAATTGCATATTATGAAACATTTGAGGCAAGATGTTCGATAACTGTAGTATGAGGATGTTATGCTGTAAAAATAAAATGCAGAATAGGATTAACAGTATCTAAAACACTTGATAGTTCATCATCTAGGCAGAGATGAAGCAGCACACAGATTTCTTTGCACCAAGTATGACTAAGTGACTAATTTAAGCATTTCATGTGTATCTCATAATTCCAGGAACACAGCAAGCCTTTTGCTGTTTGGATGTTTTAAGTGGTCAATCTTGTATGCCAGGTAAGCATCTGCTTCCATCATGGTGGTTCTGGTTCCTAAGAAACAAATCACTCTGGTTTTAAAGGCTTCCTTTACTTCCTTTTCAATTCTATTAATAAAACTTGTAGAATATATTTCATTTGAATAGAAATATCACACATATTTTTCTGCCACTTTTACCTGGGGACATTATTTTTGACTGTGCAAAAGCAAAATATTTGTACAGCTTCACTACTGAGCTGATCTTCAGGTGTTTCATTAATTCTTTCCTAGATAGAAGAAATCGATAATAATTAACACACATCACGAGAGCTGCTTTAATAGCTTTGATAGTTAGACCCACTGAGGGTGAAGTTTTCCGACTTGAACTTATACATCTTATCTGAACCTGCTTTCTCCCATCTGAAGACTGAAGAATCTTCATGAATCCATGAAGCAAGATCTTAATTAGTAGAAATTTTCTTAATTTCTCCTGTAGATCTCACCTCTTATAATTAAGTGTTCATGGAAAGATCTATTCAAATCCTTTCTGTTCTTAATAAATGAGCATTCAGGTAGCTGATTGTGGTGGAAAACGGAAATTACATAGAACAGGGCAAAAACTTACTACTTTTATTTACATAAATACCATACATATTCCTTGTAAAAAAATATTGTAAAATTTCCAGATTCTTTGGCCAGTTCAATTTGCTGTCATCGAACTCTCTAATGATATTATTTGTCTAGGTCTTTTCTCCTTCTGGCCTTTTTGTTCTGCTTCAAGGGCCTGTGCTGTTTTGCTCCATTAATGTTCTCCTCTGAGGAATTCAGTTTTACCACAGCTGCCGAAATACAAAGCAAGACAATCAAAAAAGTTGTCTTGGTCCCTTCGTATTTTCATGCCATTCTCCTAATTTTCTCTTCAAGACTCTTCTTCCATATCAAAACAACTGAACTATTGTCTTTTCCATGTCACGGACTCCAAGAAGCCCTTTATCTTCCAAAACCCCTTCTCCTTGTCCCTAAATCCCTTCTTTCTTTTGATCCAATATTCCCCCTTGAGCCTCCTGTCTATCTGCTCAGCACTGAGACTGGCACACAGAAGTTGCCTTCTGCTCACCTGTGTGGTATCTCCTGCTCCAGCACAAGTCCTATTGAGCACCAGTACTATGTCTTTCCACAAAAATGCTCAGTTTCACTCTTTGGCCAAAAAAAACCCCTGGTATATTACCAGGTATATTACCTTCAGGGCTCAGTTTCAGCACAACAGCCTGGAATCACCAGTCCTGCCTGAAGGATGAACCTCCAATAGTCACGTTTTTACTGGAACTTTCTTGTGTTTCACAAGTATCTTTTAAACATGTTCCCTATTTTCATGTCTGTCTAGCTCTCAAGTTTAGGATTTTGCTGAAATAAATTCTGTCAAATTAATGAAGAATTTGGTCCCATGTGTCTCACAATCATTCTCAAAAAACAAAACAAAAAAAAACCCTCAAACTTTTGTCAGCATGTTTTCTGCAGACATAAGAAAGTAATTTGGACTAGGTGATTCACTGTTTGTTCCTTTCCAGATGTAGTGTTCACTAGGAAAAAATAAAGGTCTTTGTTTTAAATGTCCTGCAAAACAACAGTAGCTGTTTTCACAGACTAAATTCTCTACTCCTTAAGAAATGCCGATAAAAGAATCAAATTATCGAGACTCTCCTCAGCTTTTTGCATCACATGCACAAAACTTTAGTAAGTTCAAAGCACACCATTTAAATACAAAAGGTTATTTAAAATGAAGCATATGCAAGAAGGGGCTCAACTGACTAAGTCTGGAGAAGCTTTGAAGAAGAACCCTGCTTTAATGGAGACTGCCTCCATCTTTCCTAATTATTGCTATGAAATTAATCGCTTCAGCTTGTGAGGGAAAAGCAGAACATTAAGTCAAAACATGATCATATTACATTTACAAATCTCAGGTACCACCTGAACTTTCTTATTTCCAGTTCCACGGGATCTTCATTCTTTTTCATAATCCTGATATATCTATAACTGACTTCAGAAGTGAGCCTAACTGAGACAGCTTCTCACAGAAGACCTTGGCAAGAAGAATGAAAGACCAAAACATCCAAAAAAAGGTTTCTCACTTCATGTGGGGTTGTAACATGAGACTTTCTTCTGGGATGGGATACAGATCTAATGCAGTCTGATTCTTATCATCGAGAACAGTACAAACCAATGTATTTAAATTAGGCAGAGTAAACAGCAATTTTGAGTCATGCTGTTGCTCCCTTCTAACATGCTGTATGCTGTGGCTGAACCATCCAACATCTGGACTGCGAATACAATACTGCCAAAGCTGTACTTGGTGGTTGCCAAACTGTTGAGCCCATGTGTGGCTTCACAGCTTGATATCCAGGGAGCTCAACTATGATTCAAACTGAAAAATCACCAGGTCTATGGTCGCAATGTGATTCAGCAGTTTGGAGGCGAGCCTTCTTAAGGAAAAAAAAAAAAACGAAAGCAGCAGCAAAAAAAGCCACAACTGACCATATATGGCATACAACTCCTTGCAAAGAAGCAAACTCCTTGAACACCTTCACTTCACAGCAGAGCTCCATAACTTGACTGGGTGGTACAAAATATCACAAGCATCGGGCTAAATTCTGCTCCCCTAACAACCATGTAAACTCAGATGAACCCCACTAATTTCAACGATGCACAGCCTGTTTAAATAGGAATGTACAGAAGTTCCTCGGCCTGCCTCCTGCTGGCACTCTTTGAGATGAGCTTGAAGTCATTAACCAGGTAGAGAGCAGCATCCTTACAGAAGACACCACTGGTGGTATTTCAGGAATATAGCTACAGAGGTAGACTCATTCCCTACCACACAGATATACTTGATTTGTAAATGAATTAAGCCTTGTGAACTGACAAGAAACAAAACCCAGGTTCTGCACACACACAGAACACACTGGGAACCTCAGTCTTACACTAATTGCTCTGTGTGCTCCAGGGTTGTTTACACACACATAAAAGATGATCACAGCTTGCCAAAATGAGGTGTCTACTGGCCTGGTACATGGAAGAGCTCAGCTGCTGATTCACATTGCAATGCCTATTCCTCAGACTTGGCTCCTTACCTTCTGGAAGATAAAAATAGGTAAAACATTTTTTTTTTCATCATTTATTGATTGTTTGGGT
Organism: Ptilonorhynchus violaceus; assembly: GCA_013397565.1. Lineage (NCBI taxonomy): Eukaryota > Metazoa > Chordata > Aves > Passeriformes > Ptilonorhynchidae > Ptilonorhynchus > Ptilonorhynchus violaceus. Next base: position 127,562 of record VZRJ01011940.1, on the reverse strand, counting down.
GGAACAGCACTGCACCAAGGCATGAGAGCCCTCAGCCCTCCCTGTGCTGCTCAGCTCTGCCTGGTCAGACAGGCCAGACACCGTCCATCCATGTGTACTGCACTCATTTCTTCTGCTGACAATGCCTACTCTTCCTTTGCCAAGCAGAGTGGCTTTACTAATATTCCCTATGCCCTACAAAATGCTCAGTCACTTGAGAAATTAAAAAAAAAAGAAGGCAAAATAAATGGTGCTCCAATTGAAACTGAATGATTTGTTCAGCACTACAAAATGTTGCTTTAGGAAAGCTCCCTTTTAGTATAGTGAGACAAATGGAGTCCCCTTTTTTCTCATTCCCTTCTCTTTAACAGTAATTGAATGAAGTGGAGATTGTGAGGTAAAATCAAGCACATCTGGGTCAATTAGCATGGAAAGTCAATTCTTTAAAACCTGATGGATGCCTCTGGGAATCGCGCACTTCACAGCACGAATCTCAGAGCAGCGCCGCACTCTCAGCAACTCAACTCAATTAAGCCATTACGTGGTTCTTTAAATCTGGGGATCTGGGGGAATTGGTTAATTGTCTGCTTGTCATAGTTCCTCCTCAGGGAGCATGTAAACGTCTTCTGTTTCTCCTATAGATGTGTGGTGCACATAAGAACAATCCATTTCAGCTGACTTATTCAAAGCTTATTTCTCCCGTGGGAAAATTAATCTTCCACCTCAAACACAGAACAAAGCTGTCCAGCAGAAGCAAACCATGCCATCAATGTGGAATAGGTTTTCAATGACTGCGGTCAAGTTTATATTTCCTTTTCCTTGCAAGGCTCAACTATTTCTCCCTGCTTTCACTTGTTCGTAACTTTCACAACCAAACTCCTCAGACCTGTGATAGGGTTTCACCATTCTCTGCAGCTATGGGCAGCTTGGACACACTCTTGGATTTACCTAATGCACCATAAGTCACCCACTGACTTTACAATCAGCAGAGCCCAAGCAAGACATCTAAACATTTATGAAGTGCTTTACTCCATGGACAGAGCTGAGCGCCTCCGGAGGATAACTCATCCTGCTTCCAGGTAAGTGGGCAGGATGGCACATCAAGGGATGCTCGTCTGTCCTGATTGAGAGCAGTTCTGGATTCACTGAACCAAGGGATTCACTAAAGATATCTTGAACTGCCAGCCTAAGGCAAACATTCCACTTTTAGACAGCAAAATTAGTGAGCTTAATCCCACCTACATCTCCCCACTGCTGTGACTGTGACCACCACCCAGGAAAGACAGGCTGCTGCCCCTGTTTCACCACACCACATCAGTGAGTTCCTCTTCATGTGCACACAAGTGGCTGCTTTCACTCTTCTTTTGCCTCATGTTTCAGACTGCTGAACACCCAAAATCTCTAGCTGGCTTCAGTGGGAGACAGTTGCTGGGTGCTCAGGATTGTGAAAACAAGTCACCCCATTTAGCCCTAAATATGGATTTGGAAGGCTAACTTTAGCTTTAGATTTTTTTTTAAACTTGGCATGGTATTAAAATCCATCCATGGGGCGAGTTAATTTTTTACCATCAAAGAGTAGTAAAACAACTTCTCCAAGGTCATACAGCAGGATGACTAGGATTAGAATGCCACAAATTCCATGTGCTATAACCAGAAAATTATTCTGTTTCCTAAATGTAACATAATTGGGACATAGTCTGATAAATGGAGACTGAATAAGCCACACTAAATCTACTGATGTGTTCTGCAAGGTCTGGATGCGTCCCCAACCCTAGCTATGAAAGGAAATGTAATTATGGTAATGAGAAAGTGCAGTCCACCCATCATTTGGGTTACCACACACATACGTAACCGATTCCAAATATAGAACTGCAGTAATGCCTCCTACACTCTTATCTCCCATTGGAGATCCCTTTTCCTTAACTTATATGCTTGCCATCTTTTCCTCTGACAGGAGAAACAATCTATTTTGGTGTATGCACAGCAGCTAAAGGGCTATCACGTCCGTCAGGACACAGGGAACAGCTGCTGGACGTTCACCAAAGAGCTGCCATTGGGGGCAGACACCTTCACTTGCCCACACAGATGTAACCAGAGTGTTTGCTCAGGCGCAATGCTGGGGACGAAGGAGGGAAGCTAAGTCTGAGGAAGAAAGTTCAAGGAGGAGAGGAAGATCAAGAAGCCAGAAAATTTTATAAAGCACCCTTGTGTTTTGGAACCTATGCCAATTTTAAAAATGAGGCATATGTCTCTTAGCGCAGTCTAAGCCATGAATGCAGGGCAGTGTAGAGATTCAGAAGCCTTATTTAAACATCCTAGTTTGGCTCCAGAGAAGCAGAATAGTGCAGCACACAGTCCAGACCAACTTACACAGCTCTGCCGTGGCAGTTTAGACCAGCCAGCACCTCGGGTGTATAAAGGTCTATGCACAGCATGTCCTCAGCACGCATCACTCGCTTGGTTTACATCATCCGGAGGACGTGTCCTCGCGGATGGTGCAATACGTGTGTGTAACTTAAAAATTTCAGCTGCGGCTCCAGAGTACGTGCAAGGGTTCCTGACGACAAACATTCTGGCTCTCCTGACTGTCTGCAATCCGGGGACACAATGCCAGACACTTTTCCTCCTGTGGTGGACTGGCATGCAATTATTTTTGTGCACCTCAGCTTGCCTTGGTTACAGAAAAAGAGGAAATATTTTATTAGCTTTCATCTCCTAAACCAGAGTGTGGCAGGTAGCTAGACTTCCAGTTTCACCAAGATTCTGCAGGCAAAGGAGAAATGGCTCATTGCCACGTGTATATAAAGGTATTCAGAGGTATCTAAAGCTGAAAGAGTTCTGAATCTAACTTGAAAATATTAGTATCTTTAGGCTGTCATGCCTAGACACTTGCCATGAGTTACAGGAGTATAATCAGAGATAGCAGAGGCAACAGTAAGAATTAAGAGAAATGGATTGTGACCTGCACATCCCCACACAAGGCTGTCTACTTGGAAGTGCCTTCTTCTTGTCCTGAGCAACGGCATGTCACAGCAAAGTAATCTCAGACATGGCAGGGGCAGTCAGTCCCAGTGCTTTAGTCACAGCTCCTTCTAGCACAGTGCTTTTGGACACAGTCACACATCAGAGCTTCACGTCAAAGGGACTCTCTGTCCACTTTCCACCCACAATGTAAGCGACACCATAGCTCTGTTCTCAGTGAAAATAACACTGAATTTATGTGTATCTGGACCAATTGTCAGGGTGCTGTATATTCAAGATACGTTAATTTCCTTTTTAAAATACAAAGCAAAAGAAAATCCAGAAAACTACCCCTTATGCCCTATGCCTTTCTTATTGCCTGGAATTAACCAAGACAGTGCCTGATAAGCCATGGATGGAAGAAGAAAAAATAGGTAAGGACTAAAGCAATCCCAGTAAATTCAATTCAACCAAATCAACAGCAACTTGAAGGCTTTCTGGATGCTTCACAACCCACATGCAAGAGTTTCTCTAGTCCACTTTCTGTTAAAAATGTATCTGCATCCCAAAGTTAATACAGACAGAGGCCAGTAACAGATGAATTGCTTCTTAGCATAAGGTAGAGTAGCCTCTACAGTTGAATATACATCATATACATGTTGAGGAAGGGACTGAATATTAAACAGCAACTGCACGTAGCATAGCCAATTTCTGACTGCCCTGCATATCCTTTGCTGTAGCCTTCTATCCTGGTTTAGAGATTATGTAAGATGCTGCTACAATTTTTACATTGGCTTCACTTTGATGCAAGTGACTACATGAAACATCACACACACACACACACACATCCCCCAAAGAAAGGCCTTCTTCCAGAGCTGCCAGCAGCACCTTTGAAAAGCTGTATATGCACCTTAAAAAAAAAAAAAAAGCCATTTTAAAGACCTTCTTTATCTTACCTTCTTCAGAAACAGCTCTGGCACCCTCCAACACCCAGGGTAGCACAAAACCTGGTATGTTCACCTTGGTATTTCAAACACACACACACATGAACATACATACACATACCTACGCAGACCCAAAACTCTCTCTCCAAGATCACGGCCTTCCCTTTTCAGGTACATACCAGCAGGAATGCATACATTGAAGAAACAAAGGCAGAAAACAGTCATGTTTTTCACACGGTCATTTTATTCTGCTTGCAGGAGTTCCTTTTCCAGCCACAGGCAAGGGTTGAATCCAGAGAAGCCAAAGGCAGTTGAGGCAGGATGTAAATGAGACCACACCTTCCAAACACACTCCAATCACAAGGCAAGAGCATGGATGTAAATAAAACCACACCTTTGCTGGACCAGCCTTCTCTTCTCGTGTAAAACAGTTTCCATGTAAATACGGCCACTCCCTTGGATCAGCTGCCTATTTCCAATTGTGATGAGAGGCATGTAGGCAAGGCCAAGCCCTTTCACAAACTCTTAAGTAAAAATTCGAGAGGACTGCAAGTTTTACTCTTCTCTGGCTCAGAGAAGAGCTAGTTCCTTCTTTGGAAAGCACTTACTTGCTCTACGTGGGATCCCATGAGCCAGCACATATCTCTCCTCAGTCCTCCTGTCAGGCATTGAAGAATTCTTCACGAACAAGCTGCTTATAGAGCATGGATACACATTTTAACATGCAACTTTTACCTTGCACTGACAAGCCTTTACACTGACATTAGATGGGTGCCTTCCTTTCATCAGGGCAGAATTTAAAAATACAGCAATGGAAACAGTGAGATCCTTCTGCATTTTCTCTTATATCCTTCTTTCCACATCCACATCCAAAGCTGATTTCGAGATTTTCAACCCAGATCAAATGCAAGAGGCTTGTCCCATAAGGTAAAGAACTAAACTGCAGCCAGGCTTCAGAATAACTTTTTCCAGATGTCAGAGCTAACTATAATAATCACTGATTTTGCTTTGGGTCAATGAGCAACATAAGTATCAGTAAAATCTTACTGTCACTGAGAGTTTTTAACTACTTGGAAACACTTAAGATGTCTAAGTTAGGAAGACAAACAACTTGAAGGCATTCTTAGAGGAAAAACACAGTTCTCATCTATACTCCTCACACGAAGATTGTCCTGGAGGAATGAAATAGGCAGACTTGGTTTCCTAGAACAAGATACATGAGACAAGAGTGAAAATGCTTACAATGGCACACACTTTAGCCAAAAAGATGGTTTTTAATAAAATTGGGAAATGGTGTACTGCATTCCCACAGAAATGGTGGAAACACAGATGTAGTCCAAGTTTAGGAAAACAAAACTGTCCACATTTCTGATGTTTGTACCAAAGGAAAAACTACTGCTTTGAACATTTGATGGAAGACTGTTGAAGGAAATCATTATTATCATGGCTCCCACCAGTGATACAAGAGGCCAGGATCTGTCAACATTTTCCTTATAAATCCATCTTTCAGGAGAGTCTAAATAGGCTTTAAATAACTATAGTTGGGACCAAAATCTGGATTGTGAGATCCCTGGAAACAAATGTGCATTTGGCTGTTTACAAAATTCTAGTCTAGAGAGACCATGAAAGTGGAAGAGGGATCATTTTTAGTGGTTAAAGGTACCTATCTTGTTTGTGCTGCTTTACAGTGCTAATCAGTGATCAGCAACTGAACAGGATGTTTGGAATCAGTGCTGATGAACATCCAGAAGCCCTCATGCACATTTAGACATCTTCTCCAACATTTTCTTCTGAAACTGCAGCTGCCACATAACACAGTCTGTCTTGTGATATATCTGGAGATCGCATTTCCAGAAACATCCTGGACAAAACTCAGCAAGGACCACAGCAGGAAAAGAAAGATTCACAAACAGTCTTGATTTTTAGAAAATAATTATTTCATGTCCAGGCTTAAAACTAAGCTATGTCTAAAACACAGTTACTATAATAATTTAATGAACCAGTTCATTAGGCTTAAAGGGTAGCACTCAAACCAAACCATAGATGCAGTTTTCCTTTTCTGAGCCAGTCACCCAAAAGTGCTTACCTACCCCAAAGCTGTACACTTTAATGAGAGACAGAAAGGAAGTAAAATGAGAAATGGAGTCATAGGACAGGTCTGATTTGGCAGATTTTTCATTTAATGGGCTGAGTAGAGCTGTTCCCATCCACTGCTCCTGCCTCATTGCACTGTTCAGTGGCCCTGGCCCTCTCATGCACATATAGCACATTCCAGCTATTGGCTTCTACAGCTTCCTTCCACACTTCAACTTACATAGCTATAAAAATGAAAAAAGTCATTTGTGAAGTCCATTAATGTTTCCCTGTACTGGGCTAATTAGGTGTTGGGCAGAAAAGCAATAGGTCATGGTGCAAAACCCACCACGGTCTACTCTTTCAGTCACTCCTCCATATGTTTTTCTGCTCTACAGTTTGTTGAACTGCAAAACCTGGACCCAAGAATGGTGTCTTCTAAAACACAGAAGCTGTGTTTTACTGTGCATTCCTGCAACACTGCACACAACTGGTATCCTTTGCACACTAGTTTACGATTAAAAATTTATTACCCCATGTCCTGGGTTAACCATAAAAGGATGTATTCTATCACCACCCACACATTGCCTCGGTAAATTGAGTCATTCACAGTTACACACCTGGTCCCTGAGGCTATGCTCATGTGAGGTAGAGTGGTACTCCTTATCTCAACTGAGATAACCATTCCTGCCGACAGCAAGCACCACCCATCCTGAGTTGATTATCTCTGCTAACGGCCCATTGCACTGCTCATCCTGAGTGGATTATCTCGATTGATGGCCCATTACCGAAACAGATAAACACCAACCAATAGAATGCCAGAAACCGTTTGTTCCCCGAAAACTCGGCTCGTGAGCCAACCAATAGAATGTCGGGAACGCTGTGGAAATCCCCACCCCTGGGGCAGGTACCAGCCAAGAAACACGACATAAAAGTAGGCATTGGGATGGGAGAGATCACTGGTCTACTAGACTGGACTACTGGGACCGGTCTACCAGGACTGGACTACCAGCACTGGACTACCAGGATGTGACTACCAGACCACCGAAAACCCAGAGGACTCCAGATCACCACGCCTGGACCCTTCACCACTGGATACTCAGCAGACCAGGTTTTCCTATGGGACTACTGCTTTCAACAGGACTGCAACCACTTCCAGGCTGTACCGTGGCTCTGTTGGTTTGTTTAGGCTGGTGTTCCTGTATTCCTGCATTTATTATAATCTTTCTATTAAAATTGTAATTCTGACCTAAATCTCTCGAGGTATTTGTGTGGGGTTAATTTCCCCTGCTGGTTCACATTCAAACCAGCACACCCCATCAATTATGTCTTAAATCTACTAGTTCAACAAATTATCTAAATCCCTTACATTTCAATTAGCTGATTAGCTAGATCATTTAGGAAGATGGCCACTTAAACTCCTAGGCTTACAACAGAATTATTTTGTGAACCAAATCTATATAACAGTATCTGAGAGGAACTTTGAAACAAAATATTACAAGAGAGAAACTGCAGTTGGTGAGAGATTAATAAACACACTGTAAAATCTGAGGGTTTTCACAAGAAACACTGAGTCGTGAATGACTATTCCAGAAATGGAAAAATAGAGAGTCTCTTGACATCTGAATAGGGTGAGCAGGCAGTGGTCCAACAAACAAATCAGAAGTGGAAAGAGAAAGAAATGTCTTCTTGGATCCAAATAGTTTTGAAAATGAAAACAGGGATTAAAAACAAGAATTAAAACATGGGAAGCTGAAGTCTATTCCCATATTTTATTGCACCACTTGAAAGAAAACTAAATGCAGGCTCTGTCCTGATGAGAAGCAACATCCTCTGTTTTTCTGCCAATTTTAGATAAGACTCACTGTCAAAAACGGGGTTTAAAATAGGATGGGATTTAAATCAGTGCACAGAAAGAGAGGTCATGCTGCTGCTTCTTTTTTTAAATGCAAGGGTGACTTTTCTAACCTGTGTACTCTAGAGATAGCAGACCAGGTAGACAAGCCTCTGCCTTCAGCTCTTCCCCATGCCACTCTGCAAAGCAGCATGTCCAAAAGGGCAGCTGCTGGTAACACTGACAAGTGCCGAACGCTACCAGCCTTGGCTACAAAAGGCAGGAAAACCCCTGAAGGAATAACCTGCTCCAGCCCTCTGCCCTGCAGGCACTGGCAGTGCAGCCCACACTTGAGTCCTCTGAAAATGTCTCTGGCACATCACCCTTCTGGGACATGCTTGAGGGGTTATGGCAGAAACCCAGCTACTACTACCTTGGAGAGCTGTTCAGTGTTAGAACACTTAGATGAAACTCAAGAAACAAAATGGTCCTGAAGCAGCTGTGAGGAGAGGTAAGGTCCTTGTGTGTGAGTGCCAGCAGAGAATAGTTTAGTACCCTTGGGTCTCCAAAGAGCATCTCACTAGACTCAACTCCTACTGCTATGTCTCAGAAGCTCCTCCTGCAACTCCAGCAGAGAAAAAGCACAACAAACAACTACCATTTCTGTACAGGTAGCAAAGCTTTCACCCATTCTCCCAACTATAATGCACAGTCAAGCGCAGGACTCATCGAAAGCATAGAAGATGCAGAATGATGGCTGAAGGTCTCCAAAGAAGTCATCAGTGATTGATCCCTACCTGTTGGACTCACTGGACTGCACCCAACACTGACCTACACTGAACTACCCAACCCAAGGCTCTGTACTGCAGACACTCACAACAATGGGATTTGGTTTAGGAACAACTACAGTGACAGAAAACAGTAAAACTGCGTTACCAAATTTGCTTTTACACAATAGGTTTTAATGATTCTAAACAAATCATAGAATACTTTTAAGTGTTCCCTGATGTGGGCCAGGAAATGTTTTTTCTGCTCCGTGAAGAATACTGGGTTTCCAAACATGTCTTCAGCCCTACTTACAGTGATAGACATAAAAAAAAAGTCACTCAAAGTGAAAATTTTAGAAGTGTGTTTGAGGGCAATCAAGACCAGTAGGTCATTGTCACAAAGTGGATTTGAAATAGACTTCCCCAACATTTCTCCCTTCCAAATTCATACTAAAGTTTTGACACGTTTAAAAACAAAAGAATTCCAAGTTTTTTCTCAGCTTCATTTTGCTGAAAATTAACACAAGCAATGCACAGGGTCTATTTCATCAGGATTTCTCTTTCTAATGAAAATAAACTTCGAGCAAAGATCCCCAGTTGTCCTAGAAATTTAGAGAGAAAATACTAGGAATGTTCCTAGTATCTTTTTCTCTCAGTTGAGAAAATGATAGGCTCTATAAACTGCGTAAGACAGATGAACAGATAGGGAATCACATGCTCACAACTTTGAAGACACACAAAAAAAATAGTCCTGGAATTCTGAAGGGGATTTTCATAGCTTGTTTGTAGTTCTGACTGCTTCCCCAATTGGAAAACAAATATCTAATTGCCTTATATATTCTTGGGAAAAAAAATCCCATCATAATTTTAAAGTGTGTTGATCATAGTTTATTTTTAGATCTGACAAACCACAGAAACATCTCCAAAAATATTCTAAAGAAACACAGTGACCTTTCCAGCTTGGAAAGCAGAGATGTTTTAACAACATCCTGCAAGCTATATACAGGCTAAACAAATCTGTAAGACCCCTCAATAGCTGTCCTGAAAACCTCCCACATTCACCTATACATTGTTTCATAAAAACTTCTCACCTAGGCTAGCAAAGGTAGTCTTAACTATCAGCTCATACTCAGAAGCAGACCAAGGAGTCACCTGTTGAGGAGGGGAGCATTGCTCTGAGGGCAGAAAAGAATGCTCATGGGAAGGCGGGCTGCAGCAGTGAGGAGCGACGGCCAGCTTCACCTCTGTGCTTGAGAGGACAGTGTTCACAGAAGACACAAGCAGAATGAGGAAAGGTGGTGAAAAGGCACTGAGACTCAGTCGGAGAAAATGATGGTCAGGAAAAGGAGATGGCTTCCAAAACGAGCAGGGATTTGATGCACAAGTGATGCAAAAGTAAGTGAATGCTTTGGAAGGTGCAAAGGGCAGAGGCAGGCAAGGAAGAAAGTTTTACCCTTCATGCTCTGGTGATGAAATGTTACGCCTAGTCAGGCAGTGTCACCACTGCCCCATGGTCAACCTGCTGGAGCTGGGTATTGTACTATGTCTAACAATTATCTCACACTTGCTTACCAATTCAAAACTTACTTCCAAGCAGGAGCAGTGATTAGGCAAGAGGATCACAAACCCTGGGTCTATTTTCACAAGTCTCCCGGCATCAATTCTTCACACATTCTTATCACCTAATATTCACCATAATTCTTCACAAATTATGGGCACTCTACTGTCTTAAACTTGGGATTTATTTTCTCTCCACCTTTCCTGTTATTCCCCTCTTAGTTCTCCCCAAAACTGTAATGCATTGGTACACTTAGTCCAGGATTATCAAATATGCTCTAAGTCGTGCAACTATGCTCCTGCTTAGCTTTCTTGGTAAATATCTGTAGGACAGAACTTCTTGATAACTTGGACTTTTTTTTGTTTCATATTATTATTTTTTTTATGACTAAATGATGAGAATGTACTGTTCTGTGTTGGCCTGAAGCAAAAGTAGGAAAAATTAAGGAATTTTGAGTAAAAACAAAACTTTGGCAAGATTTGCTCTGATGGCCTTCAAGAAATAAAAATTAGACACCTCATCTATTCACCAACTAATTTGACTTGAAATACAGCATGTGTGTTTTTCTTGCTGCAGTTACATAATAAAATGTCAAAAGTGCACAAGGAATCAGCTCTGCACACAATGTAAAATTAAGCCTCTGCAGGAACAAACCTGTGACCTCTAGCACCAGAAACACACATCTATACCTTTTCAGCTAGAAGAATGATTCAATTACACTACAGTAACTGTGCTGTCCATTCATCCTAAACCACGATGAAGAGTAGAAACAGAAGGGCTGACACATCAAGCAAAAGTGCTGGATGTCTTAAACACTCAAAAAGGATTGCCGTAATTTCCCTCAAACTTATTTACTCTCTTTTTCTTTTCCTTTTTCTTTTTTTTTTGCTGAAAAGAATAAAGTGATGAAAACAGAAAACCCATAGAAACTGGAATTACAACCCACCTAATGCTGGTTTTGCTCTTGGTTTTGTCTTTGTACACATACTGATTCTTCAAATGTTACTAGACACATATCATGTCCAGAACTAATATCTTGACACTATTGTTTGTAAAAGCACTCTAACAGGGTCTAGGTTTTGTGACATTGTGACACTGACTCAGGTCAGTGTTCTCCAGGGTTCTGTTACTGCAAGAGTCCAGGTGAGTGCAGTAAACTGTGGTACAACCTTCAGTATGCTTCTGACTTTAATCCTGTCTATAATTCATGCATAACTGGAACTACGGGAAAAATTAAAAGTTGCTCTGAATGTCTTTAATTTTATCTTTTACTGTTTGCATTTTTATGTCTGGTTAACTTCCTGAATTTGCGACAACCACACTAATTAAAAACAAGAAACCTGAGGCTTAGGCACAAGTTTGGAAAATGTATATATATATTTTTTATCTTAGATGTTTATTGTTGAGCAAAACCAGCCTTGCATTCCTTGAGAATTTCATTATGCTTAACAAAGTTCCACTCAAACCTAGACACATTACCTCCCAAAAGCATAAACAAATTCCTTATGTCTTATTTGGAAATTGGACCAATAATTTTTTTTTTTTTTTTGCATCTCTTAAGAACAAGGTTGTGGAGCAAGCATTGAATTTATCAATATGCTAAACAAAAAGAATGTGGATTTCTCCCAGGCTCCTTTGGATGATAGTTCAAATGTCCAGGAATCACAGACGTACAAAATGCATTTAAAAATGTTACCCAAAGAATTGTTTTCCTTCCCAACCTATTTTTGCCATTAAAACTAAAAGCAAAGACTTGCCTGCCATATTCTCATCTGCATTCTAAAATAACACATTTAGCAAGTGTTATTGTTATTTCTTATGATAGGTTACAGAAGTATAAATGCATTTCTCCTTTAATTCTTCTTTTATCCTCACTTACTCTACCTCATTACAGATCTGCATCCACTCAGATCTCGAGGATTTATAAGAGAAAATGTGCCTGATTCACTCCTTTCACTTGCTTTCCTGATCATTAACCAGTTCCTGAAAATTATTTTATTCTTTCCCAAAAATTGTTGACTAGGTTGTCCAACGATAAAAATCCCCTACACAGACCCAAAAAGCAAGAAACATGTTGTCACTCCACTGTGCCCCTCAATGCAGCTTGTTCCTGGGTGCAGTGGGGCAAGAGAAAACAGGGAATGTCTTCCAAAGGTGCAAACAACAGGAGTCCCCAGACTTTGCTGTAGACACCTCTCTCTTCTTCTGGCAAATGAGTTTTCCCGTGGTTGAAGTGACCTGAGCACGGTTTCTTGGTGGTGAAACACTGTGAAGGCAGTGAGAAGGAAGCTGCCAAGCCCACTTCATCCTTGGCTGGTTCATTTACACCACTTTCCTCACACACCATTTTCTCCACTTCCTCCATTCCATCCCACTCCACCGCAACCCTTCCCACACAAACACATATGTGCACCTCTTCCTTCAGCCCTATTTAGCCTTTCCCACTCAGCACCTTGGCTGGTTGTCTCTGGGTATATGCTCAAACACGGCTCACGGGTGGGAAGCTAACAGGAGGGATAAGTCCCTTTCCACCCTCTTGTTACACTGCATTACTCCAAAATCCCAGCCCACTCCTTCAGCTCCTGCTCTTACATCCCCGTCTCTGCCCACATCCCTCCTCTGCAAAACTGCACCAAACCCACTGGCAGGGGAGGATGGTGGCTGACAGCTGCGCTGCTGCTGCAGGCTGTGCATTGCAAGAGCAGCTGTGGTCACACAGGGGACAGGAGAGCAACCCCACAGCCACGGCCAAGGTGTAAGGAACACACCCCCTTTTCCATCCTGGCTGCATAGGACCCACAGAGAGCCCAGTTACTCATCGTGAAGCGGACAGGGTGGATTTCACCAATACTGACAGGCCCACAAAAACAACCCTTTTCTATCAAGTTGACAAAACTTTTCCTCGTTTGTGTCCTCTGCCTTGCCTCTGCCTAGCATTTTTTCTTCATTAGCCAAGAGCTCTAGTGTGGGAAAAGCCTTTTGTCAGACCGACAGGGATTTTGCAAGTACTTTACAACTCCCACATGTCATCTTCCCTCCTGAGGCAGGAAAACAATTCGGTCATATTCTCCTTACATCTGGACAGAAAAGCGGGTAGGGATGAATAAGAAAAACAGCATGGTTTTGCAAAGCACTGAACCATTCAGCTTGTCCCAGCTGCAGAAACCCTCCAGCTCCTTTCTCCAACCAGCCTTTTCATTCCTAGCACATCCACTCCTCTTTTGCCCGTGCTTTTCTCCCCGTGAGAGACTGGCCAGGGTACACATGAATACAGCACTTGCCTCGGTGGCTTCTTGGGCAGCACAGTCCTTTCCAAACTTCTACTCCCCCATGTGGCAGCTTGATGGCAAAAAAAGAAATAGAAAGCACACTTCCCAAGTCATGCACTCCACCGTCACTCTTTGCAAGCCATTCATCAAGGAAAAAAAAAAGATATGTGAAGGCCTAGGTAAGGTATCATTGAATTTAAGAAGGTAAAATTAGAAAACTGTTCCCAGGGAATTTGAAAATCAACCCTCTGTATCTTGTGAGTGACATATGGAGAAAGGTTAGTTCATATGTTTTTAAACTCACCCAAAATTTTTATTACAAAGTTTGTAACTCACAGAGGAACACTGTTTAGGACAGATTTAAGATTTTCAAATACCTTGCAAATCTTAGGCAACAAAAAAAGGCAGTTGATGAACTGTCTTTTCATCCCATGTCATAACTGAATCTTAAATAATCATACAGATCTACCATGCTATTAAGGTTAGACTTTTCCACAAGATCCATCACGGGTAACTTCCTCGCAAGAAATGCACCACAAATAACTTCTTAGGCTCAATCTTCAAAAAGACCCCCTTGTCCAAAATGGTCAAAACAAACACCTAAGTACAGTAAAAATTTAACCTTGATTTCTATTTAAAACCCCTTAATAAAAGGGTTATAGATGGAGTAATATGCTCAGAAACACTTGCTGTTAGTGAGTCCTACCACTTTTACAACATCATGCTTATTACTTAAAAGCCACTCATCTATACAACATCTGTAGCAACATGGCTGTACACTCCAGACCTGGGACTACTGACGTTTAAAACAACTAGGTTTCCTCAAGTAGTTCCTGCAGGAAATCAAAATATCTTAGACATGTCCCCACTTCCCTAACAACGCACATTTCTTGGAGTATCTGTTTTTCTCGTCTCCATGTGAAAAATGGTCTGACAGAGAATTTCCCACCAACACCAGAGGGATTAGCATTCTAAGATGTTTTTCAGACCTGGCCCAGTAGTTGCTAAATTTCACACACATCTGCAGGTCAATAAGGAAGCCACCTTGGCTGTTGTAGGTTACATCCCAGTTTCCCTGTCTGCGTCACTTGTACAGATGTATTTACATAGGTCACATACCACACATCCCTTGCTGAAAAAACAGACAGCCAAGCTGGCAGCTGAACCATGGGGAACTATCTTCCTGAAAAATCATGCAATCTCTTAAAATCTGGTGTCAATGCATTGAGGACATTATGTTCCTTTGCAGGTCAGCCGATCCAGTGTGCTTACCAAGTCCTCCAGAGGCATTACAGATCTATACAATATGCCAACTCCTCCACTTTCTCTGGAAGGACTATGTAAACAGAAAAGATCACTACACCAAGGTCAGTGAACTGAGGTTGCATCAAAAATTGGGCAAATTTTACAGACAGTTCTCTCTTTCCATTTCTCCCCAAGGAAACCACTCTATTTGTCGCCTGTGCATGTACAAATATTGACCCTATCCTATCAGAAAACACGGAAAATGTATCCCACAGGATTCTCCCCAGGCCTCTACTCCACATGTAGCTTCAATACAGTAGCTACAATATAAATTAAGAGATCCCATAGTTTATGGCAAAGCCAACTGCATTTGTTAAGGGAAATCCCTAATCTGGTCAAATCTTAATTAAACATCGATGTCTCTCAGCTTGGGGGAAAAAGAAAAACCACAAAACCTCAGAACTTACACTGACAGTTCCTGAAAGAAGCAGGTTGAAAAACCAAAAACAAGATCACATGCATTATAGACTAAGCAGATCTGATTCATTCCTGCCCACATAATCCATGACAGAGTGGGAGGAAGTGTTCATCCAGCTGTTTCCCACGTGGTTCCTCTGAGAATCTCAAAAGGATTTTTGATGCATGTTCTGAGTCAATCCCTGGCCACATTTCCTCTCCAGCCAGCAACACTAACTTTTTATGAATTGTTAACCATTTATGGGACAATTGTCAAATAAGTGGTTAGTGACTCACTGCAGTCCTACATTAGTTGACTTACTACAGCAAGAGGTTGCAAACCTCAGTCAAATCTGAGAAATAAACAACTGAAAGTCTCTTCCCTCCTTACTCACCTTTGTGAGCTGCGGAAGGGCTCTGTGCTTTCCCACAAAAACCCAGGACGCATCCACCCTCCTCACAGATGTAGTGAATGCTGCTCTTACAGTGCTTATAAGATCTATGGCAAATTTTTCAGGATAAAATCAGACAAACTGAATCTGAGGCTCAGTAGGTAAAGGACATTTGGCGCCACACTACTTATAATCTCATTTTCTTACAAATAGTCTTATGTGCGCTTTGAATACCTATTTAGATTATTCTACTTCCAGTAATCACTTTGCTGGTTTAAGAGCACACACATTCACAAAAACTCCAGTTACTTTTTAAGAATAAACCCAAGTGCTTAAAGTAGCATTCTCAGTGACTCCAGAAGTAACAAAATATTGCATGTTAGCACACAAAGAATGTTAAGTTTACTTAATGACAATTATGGAAAAAAACAAAACTCAAGTCTGATAATGGGAATTGCATCTGATGGTTTTGCTTTAGCCCAACGGGCTCGGACTTCTCAAGTCCACGTATTTTGATGGCCAACAGTGCATTTAGTGATCTGACCAAGAATCTGAACCAGTATCTTCAGGAACCTGGAGTAGGTCCACCAGTTCAGCAGCAAACATTTCCATAGGCCCTATGCCATCCACTGCCCCTCCCAGCCTTCTTATTCTGGTTCACTTCGGAGAAGAGCTAATGCCTCTCATTGGTAAGATTAGCTGATGTGAACTGTCATAGCTCCAAAGTGAAAGGTTTTGTATCACTCTAACCAAGCAGTACAAATCACACAACATTGATAACTTGCTTGACAGATCCTGGGAAATGCAGTCTTTGCTTTGCCTTTGTTGATTCATGAGCTCATGCATCTCCCCAGAAAAGGACGAGTAAAAGTTCATCAAGTAGTCTACTTCAGAGTCCTTTCTATGCCTACAGGTATGTAGAATAAGCTACCAGATGACTTCTAAGAAAGAGAAATACCAGGCAACCACATTCATGATGGAATAAATCTCTTTATTTTTATTCTGTGTCTATTTCTGAGCTAGCAGAGTAAGTCTTTCTTGGAATCTGCATTTTAAGCAAAAGCTTACTAACGTAACTTTAACCAGACCTCTCAGAATTTTGAGATATATTTATTACAATTTTAAAGAAATATTCTGGTGAGCATTTTGGGAAAGGAACTTAATTGGCACACTAAGCCTGAGGCTAGCCAGTAATGTCTGAAGCCAGCTACAAGCCTATCGTGATGATAAACAGCTCAGGGTCCAGATGTCCATATATGGCAAGACTTCCTATAAGACAGTACTGCAGTACAGTATGTGCATTGCGTATGGTTGTTGGATCAGATTCACATTCCTCAAGTATGTTTCTCTGGGAGCTTTTGATTTCCGTTTTGAGGGCTGGCTCAGACCTCCAATTGGTCTTATAAAAAAATATCTGTGACTGAAAGTTGAAAATGTGCAAGATTCTTTCTTTAAGTACACAAACACTCCAAGTCTAGCCGCTTTCCTGTAGTCTTGCCAGGTTTTCACTATGTCTGATACCCGATCAAGTGACTTTCAGGGGAAGCAGGAAAATAAAAAAAAGAAGAAAAAACACAAGAGAGGAATGTAGCAATCCACACCTGTACATTTTACAAGACTTCACCAACTGAAGCTCATGTAGACACACACATACCGTATATAGCTGTGTAAACAAGTCTGCAAGGCTGGTAGTGAATTCCTAGTTTCAGCAGAAAAAATATACTATCTTAAAAGCACGTGCTGTATAAACACCTGCACGGAAGTCAAAATTAGTGCATTTTGACCATTTTATGCATCAATGCCAAGATGTACTCCTCCAACCTGTGGCACACTTGAGAGGTGCCTGGATGTGGCATTGGGGGACATGGATTAGGGGTGTCAGGTTGCCAGTTGGACTACATGATCTTGAGGGTCTCTTCCAACCTTGATGATTCTGCAATTGTCATCAGAAAAGATAAGCTGAAGACTGATTGAGGTCTGAGAGAACTGTCTTTGCTTCCAAGTTCTCTTTGCACCTGTGCGTACATACATGCACAAATGAGGTACCCATTGTGGCACATCTAACAGCACAGAAACCAAAATAACAAAAAGGCACTCCTATGGACTCTGATGCTAACCCACCTTCATGTGCTGGTACAACTTGTAATTTAGTGGGCTAATGCCTGATCCACAGTGGTGCAAGTCCAGAAGTAGTTCTGAAGCCCAAATACAAAGTGTTTTTCTCAGGGCAGCAAGCATATGAGGCTTGCTGTACTTGGCCTGCAAGTGGGAGGACTTAGGACAGATTCATCCTTTAATTTTGGATTTCCTGGCTTTCTGGTAGTTTGTTACTTTTAAACATACTTCTTCTGTCAGTGAGATTCTTAGGTTTTGTTTAATAAAATTGTATCTCTGAAAAAACCTCTTACATGGAAAGTTATAAAACATGTCTAGAGCCACTCTCTCTCTCTGATGTTCTCCTACCATATTTAGGCATTTTAAAAAGGCATTCAAAAAAGGCATTCTGTTTACCTGGTTACATTTGCATTTTGGTATGCATGTCATACATAGTTTGGTACACAAACTATTTACCCAGCACTGAGGCCACTGGAGTCCTTCAAGTAAATACAGATTTTAGGAGGCCTCATGGGTTTGGGAACATATATTATTTACCATAACTGTTCCTCTGGGATTTATTTTTTCTTTCAGAGCCAATTTCATTTCTTTTAATGGAGAATTTCAAGTAGAAGAAATGACATCCAAATGACTTTACCAGACAGAGTACAATGCTAGCAGAATATAAGTAACAGTTTTAGAGTACAACGGTCCTACTGGGGCATAACCTGGAAGACCTTTTTTTCCTCTCATGAATCCTGTGCATATATATTGCTGCACCCTAGCATGGAATTATGCCTCGATACGGAGGGATGGAAAGAAGTGGGGGTTGAGGAGGGGACGGCAGTGGGAGAAAGTCTCCATATAAAAGATGGTATCTTTTAAGGTAACAATCAGATTTCAGATTGCTTAATGTGATGCATTAAGCCGGTCTCTCTTGCTAAACACTAAAATACTTCTACAGGTCAAAAGCCGAAACATTGGCATTCCTTGCATTAAAGGGGAGGTCAAACAACATGACATCACTGAATATTCAAATGATACACAGGACGTGGGGGAAGAGCCATCCTCCTGGTTAAAAAAACCAAAAAACATAGCAGTTATCTGCAATGACTTAACACAAGCCACAATGCTTAGGTCTTGGGTTCAGTCAAATACAAACCACGGTGTTAAGGTTTTGGCTGAGGGTGGTGGCATGCCAGTCTCTTCTTCTTGTAATCGTGGGGCGGACCATCAGCAAGGTTGGGAAGCAGGGATGTGCGAGGAACGTGTTGCTCACAAGTGACAGCTGCACACAGGCAGTGGGAAAATAATAGCCACTTCTTCCATGCTTCAGACTCCACTCGCTGTGCCAAGTATTTCCGAGTAAATAGGCAAGCTCTCTATTCATAGAGAGCATCTATTAGGGAAGGAACACATTACAAATATTCAGTATGATTCAGTGGTACACAGTGTCAATTTATACCCGGTAGTGTAATTATACCTTTTCTCGGCGGTACCAAAGCGCCGGGACCGTTCGCCGCCGGACACCGGGTACCCCGCGCCACCCCTGATCCACCCACCCCGCGCCCCCTGTGCCCGGGGGAGGGACGAGGGGCGAGCG
>VZRJ01011940.1:36199-107944 GCA_013397565.1 Ptilonorhynchus violaceus | reverse complement strand
TCGCCCCCTTCGCCTTAGCACTGCTCCTCGCCCTCCTCAACCCGGTAAGTGTTGCCGCCCGCGGCGCCGCCGCCCCTGCCCCGTCCGGGCCGTCCCGGCGGCGGCTCTGACGCACCCCCCTCTATCTTTCTCTCCCCCGGCACTTGCAGGAGGCTCAGGGCCAGGAGTGCAGCGGGCAGTGCCAGTGCGGCGCGGGGCCCGGCCCCACCTGCCCCGCCGGCGTCTCCCTGGTGCTCGATGGCTGCGGCTGCTGCCGCGTCTGCGCCAAGCAGCTGGGCGAGCTCTGCACCGAGCGCGACCCCTGCGACCACCACAAGGGGCTCTTCTGCGATTTCGGCTCCCCCGCCAACCGCAGAATCGGCGTCTGCACCGGTGAGTGGGTGCCGGGGCTGCCGCCCGCCGCGAGAACCGGGACAGGGAGGGATCGGGGAACCTCCGAGCCTCCCGCCCGCCCGACTCACGCTCTGCCTCCTGCCCCTCGCAGCTCGGGACGGCGCCCCGTGCGTGTTCAGCGGCATGGTGTACCGCAGCGGAGAGTCCTTCCAGAGCAGCTGCAAGTACCAGTGCACCTGCCTGGACGGCGCGGTGGGCTGCGTGCCCCTCTGCAGCATGGACGTCCGCCTGCCCAGCCCCGACTGTCCCTACCCGCGCCGGGTGAAGCTCCCTGGAAAGTGCTGCGAGGAGTGGGTCTGCGATGAGGCCAAAGAGCAGACTGCCGTGGGACCTGCGCTCGCCGGTGAGTGAGGGGCTCTCTGCGGGTGGCAGCCAGGGGAAAGGGGCACCCTGCATGGAGGCTGAAGGCGGTGGGCTGGGTTGACACGGCAGCCCAGCAGCTGGAGGGCTGCAGTAAGTGGAGTCACCCCACAGATTTAGTATGGCTGCCTGAATTTCTCTGGAAACAGAAGGAGCCTTTAGCAGGGCATGAGGTCAGGCAGTGGACTCATTTTGGTTTTCTGTCTCCTGCAGCTTACAGACTGGAAGACACTTATGGTCCAGACCCAACAATGATGCGTGCCAACTGCCTGGTGCAGACCACAGAATGGAGTGCTTGCTCCAAGACCTGCGGCATGGGTATCTCTACCAGGGTCACCAATGATAATGCCTTCTGCAGACTGGAGAAACAGAGTACGCTCTGCATGGTCAGACCTTGTGAAGCAGACTTGGAGAAGAACATCAAGGTAAATACAATTACCTTTGTGTATGCTGTGCTAGGATACTTCCATCCACTAGCAAAAGGCCAGCAACCAAAAGTGCGGTTCTGACAGGTCGTCACTTTCAAGTGGCTTACTTTCAAATTTGAGTTTTACCCTAGTGGTGATCAGTTTACAATTAAATGTCCTTAATTTTCTCTCATGCTGTATTATGGCACTATGTAAGACAGTCTTGCCTAATGATGATACAGTAACGGTTAGCATGTCTGCTCGCCCTTAACTTTCAAGCTTAGTGTACTGTGTGAAAGCCTACCTTCTAAATATCTTGTATTCCCTTCTATGCTAACAGAAAGGCAAAAAGTGCATTCGCACCCCCAAAATCTCCAAGCCCATCAAGTTTGAGCTGTCTGGCTGCACCAGCGTGAAGACCTACAGAGCTAAGTTCTGTGGTGTCTGCACTGATGGGCGCTGCTGCACACCCCACGGAACAGCCATCCTCCCTGTGGAGTTCAAGTGCCCTGATGGGGAGATCATGAAAAGGGAAATGATGTTCATCAAGACCTGCGCGTGCCACTACAACTGCCCTGGAGACAATGACATCTTTGAGTCTCTGTTCTACAGAAAGATGTACGGAGACATGGCATAAAGCCAGAAGGAGACTCTTGAGTAGATTCTCAACTTGAACTGATTTGCATCTCATTTTGTAAACATGATTCAATAGCACAAGGTATTTAAATCTGTTTTTTTTTTAATTTCAACAAACTGCTCCATGTGACTTAAGACAATTTTTCTACTGACCCCAAATGGTGGTTTGAAGAAGAACGTAAAATGGACAATGGGACCACAGCAAGACACAGCTTCAGAACATGTTTTTCCTGAGGTGGTGTGATGGGGTTAAGGGAAATAAGAGGAAAAGCAGATTCAAGCAAATGTTCCCATAATGTGGTACAGCATGCTTCATCTAGTAGTGCAATTGAGAAGGAGACCATTAGCATGTTTGCTGGCACTAGCTTAGTGACAGCAACAGCTGGAATGCAAACACCCAGCAAAGTGCTAAGTAGGTGTTCTGTTAGTCAGGACAGTAATGTTTCAGCTCTGACACTGATTCAGATGGCTTGGTCAACAAGAATCAGAATCATGTCAATTAGACTGGACAGCTTGTGGCAGTTAATTTACCTGTAACAAGCTACTTTTTATGAATATTGTAAATACTGTGTGTATATATATTTGTACAGTTATCTAAATTAATTTAAAGTTTTGTGCTTTTGTTTAATGCTTTGAAAGTTCAATGATAGCCTTCTTTTTTGGAACAAGATAGGTAAGATTTAAAGTTTGTTTGACAATGCATTCAAAGCATGAAATAGATACTCTAGTGGAAATTGTTCAGATACAGCCAAATGGTGAGTTGAGGTCAAGATGAAGTTGAGGTGCCTGTAATGTTATAAAGCATTCATTTGGCAAAATACGTTTACTTACAGTTTATTGCACAAGTGGCTTTATGAAAAATGGCTCTTCTGTAGCTCATCAGTCTTCCCACTTGAGCATTTGTTTCTTTCTTTGACTATGGCTCTTTTTGGACAATTTATTTGTTGAGAAGTGTGACCAAAAGTTACATGTTTGCACCTTTTTAGTTGAAAATAAAGTATTTATATTTTTTATATAAATGGCTTGGTATTTCATTTACCTTTAGTCTTCACTGTTCCTTTACATATTCCTAAAAGGCTTGGCTTTGCACTAGATGAAAATCAAGTAATGTGTGGTGGGTTCTTTGTCCAGAAGCACATACACTTAGGAATAAGTTAATGATTTACAGTTACTTATTCTGTTACTTGTGAACCAACGGTAGTTTGTTACTCTTCTAAATTTAGAATGGAGGGAAGGGCCAGGCTTGCTTTGCAAAGCCCAGCATGGCATTAAAAAGTGCAGCAGGTCTTTCATGCATCAACATGTGGTTTGAAGGAGCCAGCTGGTCACCATGGTATTCAACTGCTTCTGTAATACACCATGCAACGTGCTTAATTTCATTGAGGTGTTCCACTGGTTAGGATTTGTTTTCAACTAAGGCAAGGAAAAATATTTTTAATTATTAAAAACATTGAAGTGGTTCTTGACTCTAGAGTCAAATCCAGAAGTCCAAAATTGGGTACAGTTCTCAGGGAAGAACTAATGAGTTGGATCATAAAAATCACAGAATAGTACAAGTTGGGAGGGGCCTTTGAAAAGCTTCTAATTTAACCTTCATGCAGAGTAGGGCTGATTTAGATGTAGCATTACTTGAATTAATACCTAAGTATGGAATAGAAGAGAGAACACTGAACTCTGGTGGCAATTACGTGGGTTATCTTCCTGCTTGCTGACTGGGCCAAATAATTTTACGTGACAGTTCTGTATAAAATGTCCATGGATTTCTACTCTTGCAGACCCACAGATGAGAAGTATTGTAAGAGCTACACATTTTGATAATGGTCCAAACATTCTTAGATAAGCAAAAACTATAGTAAGAACTACTCTACTGAGTCACTCGCCTCATGCCCCTGAAGCTAAAAGAAAAGCTTCAGTCCCGTGCTAGGTCCTACATTAATAATAGACTTTTTTTGTCCCTTTATTAAGACAAGGAGATTCTTTGAATTCAAAATTAACCTTTGCACTAGAGGTATTAGTTCTTGTTTTCAGAAAAAAACACATGCTCCCCAACAAGAATCCTTTTCAGGCAAACAAGTTCAATCTGGAATTTCCTGGTGCTGAAAGTGTTAGCTTACAAAAATGTCCATCCTTCCTGAGCACCTTCCAATCCCATTGATTTCGGCTAGCATTAGCAGCAAAGCAGTGTAACACCAGCTTTGACTAATGATGAACAACAGAGCCCTAAACTAATGGGAAGTCAACGGGAGTCTTGCCAATGGCTTCACCAGGCTTTGCTCAAGGCCATAGAAGCATTTTCGCTTCCTCTGAAAAATACGAGGAATTCTCCTGGCATGAGGAAGCGGCTTTCTGTGTCCCATATGAAATAGTTTTGGGTAGCCTCTGGCTCTTACACTCCCTGAGACTCTCCAGCATTTTTTCTCTATTTTTTTTCAGGTTATGAATATGATGCAGCCATTCAGTTCACCCTGGAAACACTTCAAACACTCGTACAGCACCAAGGACTGGTTGCCCGACCACTACTGTGGCTCCACCCCCAAATAACAAGAAAACTATCATTTCTGGTTCCAGCAAGGACAGGATGTACGTGGACATCAATCATAGCCATCGCTATAGAAGCTCTCTGGATCAGCAGAACAGAAAGAAGCACAGTGTACCTGGCAGGTTGGGATTAATGCCTGTAAGAGATGGAGTGTTTACGACACTGCTTAAGTCTGTTGATGAACAACTCTGCCCTGCAGTCTTTTACAAATTGGTATCAGATATTATAATGAATGACCTTTCCTTATAACATCATTCCCAGGAGCCTCATGACTGGCTGCTGAGATTCACTCATGTTCTGCTCCCAGCCCGCTGTAGCGTGGACTGTATCTTCAACACCTGAGCCACACAACTCTGTGGTGTCCCCTGGCACTGTCCTCTGGCTGTGCCTGGCATACGAGGTTGCAGGGCCAGAGAGCAGCAGCAGGGCTCTAGCTGAGGAAGGGCTTTCTGTAAGACACCCACAAAGGGGCTCCCCCAAAGCAGCCCAGGACCACTACTTATCCTCTGCTTGGTTATGCAATGATGAAACTGCCCTGCCTGCCATTTCACACATTATTGCACTGTTTCACAGACCAGCAGAGCACAGAAGAGGCCTGTCAGAATATGTTAATAGTGGTTTGCTGTTGCCACTGTCAATTAATATAAGGGGGTATGCTACATATGCAAATCTGTTTAGCAAGTTGTTGCTCTCCCCTAAGCACATCAGGGATCATAAATCTCAGGTATGTATTGTAATGAATTGCACTCCTATTTCCAGGAACATGTGTGGTCTTCTGACAGAAGCATACATTTTACACCATTTCACAGGTGTTAGACCTCTGAAGGTTTTATCTCTGAAGGTAAAGGAGTTTAAATATTTTGTTGTAAGATCTCCTAGAGGTGTAGGTAGGCATCATACTGTTTGTAAGACTTTCTTTGAAAGGTATCCTGGGGAAAAGGAGCCCTTGTGTGGAATTTATGGCATCTTAAATGATGGCTACAATGTGGGCCTTTCAAGCGTAAAGAAATTTCCTGATTTCATTCTTTGTGCCTAAGATGCATAGATGGAAGAATAAAAACTTGAGTTCAAAAGTCCAAAGTCACTTATATGGGAGAGAACACTGGTTCACATTCCTTTCAAAATGCCTTGTTTTGGAAGTTTGTTTTTGGTTGTTTGCATCCTCAGATAATCCTATTGTGCAGGTTTGCTACTGTACTTTTAAAATATTTTATTCATATATGAAAGTATATTAAGTCTAGTTGCTAGCTCCTTAAAATGGATCTCCAGCTCTATTAATAGTATAGTTGGTAAAGAATCACTGTAAAGTCAATACTCATTTAGTAAAATACACTCAATTAAACATTAAACAGGAATTCAAGGTGGCTGGAGACCAGAGTATCAAATACTTTGAAATAGTTCTAAGCCGTCGTATTTCAGATTTTTGTACCATAACACTTTTGCATGGATTTGCAGCTTAGCTTTCTAACACAATACAGATGTGAACAACAGACACGGATTACAGCCCTTTCATATGAAATAGGCTCTACTCTCCAGATGGAAATTTGTCAGATTCCTCAGAGCTAAGACACATCCAAAAGACACTAGTTAAAAAAGTCTTCAAGAATGAGCCACTTTTAATGATCCGTAACCACACAGGAACAAATAAGTCTTTGAACAGTATCCAGTTGTTTGTCTCACAAAGACGGGGACTCAGCTGAGAAAACTGAATTTTGGACACCACTAGAAATAGCATACTCTTCACTAGATCATTTGTATTTTTTCATGTAGCATAGCTTTTTCAGACATCGCACTTGAAGAAAGCCCTCATTCCATTACACTGAAAAGGATGTTAAATGTAAGAAAGAAGAGTAATATTCTTACCTGAATGTATAATAATTCAACCATTCTGACCTTGTATCCTACCACCAAAAACCTAAATTCTTTAAAAACAGTGCTTGAATGTGGCTTTAACTAACATTATACTGTGCCTACATATGGAAATAATTAGCAGGGAGAAGTTGGGATGAAATACCAGCATAAAGCTTTGCCCAAAACCCAAGAAGAATCTGAGAGAGGAAGTAGTTCAGTTAACTTATTTTTCCTCTCATTTTCCACTTTTTTCCTCCCTGCAGTTCCTTTGATTCATGTCCATAAATGGACATACCAAAAGCCACTACATTCTCACAGTGTTTTTCAGCCTGCCTGGAACCAGGAAATACCAGGAATTTCTTCAAGGAACCTGTTCCCAAACTGTACTAAAGCCTTCAACACATTTAGCATTTGACCAGAGTTTAGAAGCATGACTAAGGTCCCATCTCCACTGCACGATTCAGCATTGCTGCTGCATCAGAGAACAACTGCTTGCAGTCATTAGTGCTAGCCCTGGCTTTTTCAGCTCCTCTCTGTGCTGGTCAAAGCCCACATCTCGAGAGCAGCGAAGTTGGGCCCATTCTGAAATGTCCCACCCTGAAACATCTGGATGCATATTGTGGCAGCATTCCTCAGCTCCAGTCTGTTATTGGGGTGGTGCCAAATACTGCACTATTTACATTTGTTTAATGGTAAGTAAATTCAACCCTGATAGCAGTGTAATAGTGTTTGTGTTGTGGGGAACAAAGCATTTTACAGCCTCCTGAGCAGGACCAAAAGGTTGCTAACACGGTACTGCAGTGTTAATAGAATCCAGTGGTGCCTCCATTCATTACTCAGCCCCATTAATTGACCCACTGAAAGAAATGCGCAATCCAAATAAATGTTTGTTGGTTTAAATTAGTCCTATTAAAAGCAGGTATTTAACAGCTTTCAGCAGCTACGAAATATTTTTTCCTGCTCCTGAGCTGAATGCTAAGAACCAGCTTTTCAGCCAGTTTTCAGGACTCAGGTCAGCCTAGCAAACTGACATAACTGCAGTCAGACTGGTCTGGACCACCTGTGACCTAAAATCCCAGGGCTGTATGATTTTAGTGGAACTGCACAGGGCCGTGTGCCTGGGAGGGCTCCTGGGAGGACACAGGCTGGCTCCTGTGGCATTTGCTGGGCAATAAGCACTTGCAGGAGCACAAACTGCACAAGACAGTATTCTGTAAACAGCTAAAACTACAACCTAATACAACCTACTAGGTGAGTGATAAGCCAGTGTATCTGGTAAATGAAAGACAAGGATTCAAAATAGATCTGAAATATTATTCAAACTTTAGACAATGTAACATCTGGGAAGGTATTAGATATACTCTTAATACACAGATATGATGTTAAGTATGCTTTCTTAATTGCATATTTTTTAAATAATGCAACTTTAAAAACCAAATCTTTATTCTTAACCAAAGAAGAAGATACTTATTGTCTTCTGATGAGGTTCATCTCATCATGAACTTTCTAATTTAGCATACAGTTCTCTGAAGGAACTTACTCTGCCCTAACTCTCAGGCTTTGGTTACATCACATGCACTGAGCCATTCACTGATCTAAGAACAGGTATGGCCCAGCCAACATCTGTAATGCTCTGCTGTCACACAGCTCCATTCTCAGGTGGAGAGCCTGGCAGGAGGAGAGGAATGTAAAATGACAGAAAACAGATCAGCTAAACAGATAACCGTCCCTCTGGGGCTCAGCTTCACAGGCAACAAGAGCAAACCAGAAATATACTACTATGCAAAGTCTGCACCCTCTTATTCATGAATCAAGAGCAAGAGAGAAATGTGTATTTGATGAAAAGCATGAGAATAGCTGAGGAGCACTACGTGCTGTAAAGCCAGAGAGTAAAAGTACACAGTCTTGCTGAGACAATATTTATTCTCACAACTTTCCAAATTCTGCCACCCTAAAGAAGGTCAGTGTTAAAATTCATTGATCTCAGTGGAAAAGAGCGTTTGTTTTGACTTAATGCTCACAAACACCACACATGCAAGAGGACAAACATGCAGAGCAGTGGAAATAAGTAAGAAGTCATATTTGGCCTTTTCCATTTATACATATTATTCTAATTCTAGGCTTGTTGTGAGGTTAGAAAGTCCAAGGTCGGTAAGTTGATCAACCTTCTGAAATCTAACGTGATAGTTCATGAAGAAAGCCAGCTCATCTTATCCTGGGAACTGCTACAAGTTTCTCTCAGTGGGTTTTCCCATCAACCTCATAGCTGCAGTTGCCCATTTGGGGGAATCTGCTCAACGGATGTTTTTCTTCACCTGTAACTCAAAATATTTTTATAAGATGGCATAGAAATTAAATGTTTCTTTCCTTCCATTGATCCTTCCAGTCACAGCTCCACAGTCAATAAGTAGTCACTTTGGAAAGGATAAGAATATGCCCCAGCCAATGATCTTGAATGGATCCCAGCATGGCTAATGCCTATGAGAAGCCACCCGGGATCAGCATTTCAAGGGAAAGCAACATTTGGCTTTGCTTGCTATGTTATAGGGACAGCATTGCTGCTTATCCTTATGATCCATAGCAGTACTAAAGAGCACTCTGCCATTTTATTTTCAAGTCATTTGATTACACATGCCTGGAAATACAGTTAGAGAAGAATTGGCAATGTTCTCCCACCTCACAAGAAGGTGCCTGACTTTGAGCTAGTCAACATGGGATATATCTAGTGTAAGGATATCCTGTAGGGTCTAACCTTACATACACACAATCACACAAGCACTTACACGCACACATCCCCACTGCAGGTTTCTGTATTATGTTGCTATTCTCATGAGGGTGCAGATGTAACATAAATGTGTCACCTTATACAATATTCTACTCTACAAATATGAGTATGCTCATGTTACCCTTTGGATAACCATATGCAATGGGGATTTTTAGTTCTGGCTTTTCTGACTTCTGCAAGAAAATAATGAGCATGGCAAATCTTGGAAGTACAGCCAGCCTTAAGAGTGCAAGGACTGTCTGGGTAAAAACTTGTTCTCTGTATGAAGAAGTAGTAGACTTTCTACATGCAGAAATAGAGCAAGACTCTTCTGTCCTCAAGAGTGCTTTAATTTCATACAGTTGAAAAGCAAATTAGATACTATTTATGTAACGTTTTCTTTGGCTTCTGCATGGCATTCTCCACAGACCTTATCATAAAACAATTTAGAAACAATATGTATATTTGCTAACAACCACACGCAGCCATATACAATGGCCCTCTCAACACAAATCAGAGGCAAATAAGCAACTGGCTGATAAAATCTCTTTGTGTTGTATGGTGACTGCTGATTGTAAGTGGCAGCAGGTTCTTCTTCCAAATAGTTGACAGTTTTGCCTAAGGTCTCTCTAAGATTATTTATTAGACTTCAGTAAGTCAATCTTTGAATATTTTTTTGCTCTGTATATCCTCACCAGGACAAATTGTGGGCTAGCAGAATTGCACAGAAACTTCAGACAGAAAAGAAAGAAACAGTGATACCTGTATTTTGTCTGTCTTCTTTTCCAAAACAAGGAGGAGGCAAAAGTCAGTCTGTCATTTTATTTCATTCAGAGTTCATTCAGATAAAAATGACTTTATTGATGAGGCAATTTTGGAGCATATAATTTCTGTTAGATGATGCTGTTAATAGATGATGTAGGAAGTACAGCGGTATATTCTCATATTTAACCTAGCTAGCATTGAATACACCACTTGAACCAGTATCAGACTACCAACTCCTGAAAAAGCAAAAACAGCCTATGCTGAGTACTACAAAGACCCTGCCGGGTCCCAGTTGGCAGAGAGCTCTGCCAGGCTTTAGTCCGGACTACAGGAATGAGACCGGGCTCTTTCTCTGCATCACACTGACACCGTGTGGCTGCTCCGCAGCTGCCTTTTGCTCCGGATGCAAACTTTGCTCCCGTGAAACTAAACAAACTCATTAGGCTCTTTTTGGTGGAAGGCACTTAATTCCTCACTTGAATCAATTCATGCTATTTTCTTATGAGGGATGGTGTGAGCTAAGCATAGACATGTTTGGAATATAGGAAATCTTTCTTATTTTCCCAAAGTGTGTTAAAGTAACAGCTACACAGCTCTGCCTGAGCACTATGCATTACTTAGATATATGCTTATACAGCATGACTGTTATTTGTACTAAAGATGCAGAAAATAAAACACCCAAGCATGTGGTTAAAATTCCTCTGGAACCAGCCTGCAAGTCACAGGATGAGGCCTCATTGATCACCTTTCTCTCCTGCTTTTGGGCTGTTGCCATGCTTTGAACTGACAGCAGACAGCAGAACAGCAGCCATTGTCGATCCTCCCTGGGCATCCTCTGACTTCCCAATGGCACCCATCCTGGAGGAACAGATCACTATAATATGTCACAATACATCACAATAGTTGTCACCAGCAGGTACCTTGAAAAATACTCCAAAAGAGGGGTTTATTTATTAAAGACAATATTAAAGAAGAGTATATTTCAATTGTCTTGCTTTTTATCTTGCATGCTTCTTAAAAACTAATCAGCACTCCAAGGTTTAAGTTTTAGGATGAGCAGAACTTGCTTCTCCTCTTTAGGTGGGTAGAGATTCACACGTAGGCATCAGGGATCTGTCAGAAATGCATAAAATTATCTTATGTAATTACACCTCTTTTTTTGCAGTTGACTAATTATGTTCAAATAAACTTTTCAGTTAAATTGTTGAAAGGGACAATTTCCTTCCTGACTTCTTCAACATGCATAGACAATGAGTCATGTCCATTTTGCGTAGGTTTGTTTTGCTAAATAGGTCTTTGATGCTCTGGATCTAACTCAAATCTACTGTAAAAAACCTGTGATCCAGCTCCTAACTTGCAACCCTTTTAACGTAAAATGGATGTGGACATACAAATGGGCCAGAGGGCTGCTGTTCCTAGTTCTCTGGATCCTCTCTGCTGCAGCTGGCTGCGCAATCAAATTGTGGAGCAGAGTCTGGTACATGTACAGCTACACTACTTAGACTCAAAAAAGTGGTAAGAAATGCTGTATGCTTGCAATGCCCATATACTTACTTCATAAATAAACATGTTTTCTACAGCTCATTTGAATAACACCTTTATTCAATAGTAGCAATAATGGACTGGCCATTCTTAGTCACTCTGAACCAGAGATTCACCTGAGATTTGCTTTCCTTCACAGCTTTGTACACTTCACTCTGCTCCTTCACAGCATTGTACACTTCATCTGCATGAGCAAAGAACTAAGGCTTTTTAGATGCTTTTAGATTTCCTCAGATCACCTTCCCCAGGTGAATGACTTTTAACAAGGTGTCTTCACAGAACTTCAGACCTTTGTCAATTTTTTTTAACTAACCTGGCTGGAAACGCTCAGAAAATCTCAGACCTGGCACAGGACCCAGAGGCCTTGAGATATCAGTATCCCTTGGTCAGGCAGGTGTCAGAAAAATCTCTTCACTCTCCTAGTGCCAACCCTCTTCTTGGAAAGGAGGCTGTCTTGCGGACAGCCCAGCTTTGTGCTCACCAACAGCCTCATCCTAACTGACAAATTTCTTCAGCTTCTAAATCTTTACCAGGAGTTACATCCCATAATTACCTGTGCACAAGTACTGCTCTCATGTTGCTGGCCTGAGAATCCAAGTTGGGCAAACATTTTCTTACACAGTTTGCTTTACACAGAAATCCTTCTGCCTCTTTTTTTATGTAAAATGTGGTGGCTCAGC
This sequence comes from Ptilonorhynchus violaceus, assembly GCA_013397565.1. Taxonomy (NCBI): domain Eukaryota; kingdom Metazoa; phylum Chordata; class Aves; order Passeriformes; family Ptilonorhynchidae; genus Ptilonorhynchus; species Ptilonorhynchus violaceus. The sequence continues at coordinate 96,007 of VZRJ01011940.1, read as the reverse complement.
TAAACAGGTCTAAGAACATACTCAGTTTAACTTCTCTCCTGAGCACTATATTCCACATATACATGTTTTGCATTGTGATTCAGCCTTAACACTGATGTTCTAGCTGTTTCCAGGATGGCCTTGAAATTCTTGTTGTACACACACTTCAACAAAACCATTATCTACAAGAAGTGTCACCTCTTATACCATGGAAATCTGCTATATATATATTATGTATCTGGAAAAACCATCTTCTAAGGAGAGGGCTAAAATCAATGCATCTTTTGTTTCTAAAGACAAGGCCTTAGGAAAGTGTTTGCCATCTACCAACTCCTCAAAATTTCTCTTATTGACAGTGGAAATTATTGCTTTTTCACATGTTTACCCATGTTCTTGGAGCCTTTTGGTTATTGGTTTTTCTCTTTTAGAAAGCTGTCTGATTGCTCTCAGCTAATAGACCTATTCCCTCCAACACCCAAAGCACTGCCCTTTTTTTTGATGCCCTTTCAGTAATGAAGCATTTGCAGTCTTGCTGAAATATCTACAGCTCTGTAATTTTTGTGGACTCTGACACTAAGCTCCACATGGCTTTTTCTTGCATACAGGGCTTTTTCTTTCAATACTTTGGGTTCACCATCATGTTTTTCATAACAAAAATGTTCATAATTCAAAAGCTTTATTTTGACATGGATGATTCCTTGGCAAATTATAATTGCAAAGGATTCACTGTGGATTTTGCGGGAACCTCCACACTTTCTGTATTCAAAGACCTACATGTCAAGAAGCTACATGAAATCAAGTGCTGAATCTGAACAGATGTTAGTATGTTCTGTGCTTCCAGCATATGAGGGAAGGGAGTTCTCTTCTTGTTTTCTTTTTTTTTTCTTTTGGCAGAAAACTATGGACAACCTGGTTTATATTATGTAAGCTCCAAAATGACATCCTTTCCTGCAAGACATCACAAGAACAATTGGGATTAAGTAATTAAGTGGTTAATACAGAGTTACACTGCATTTCTGCTCTGTTGAAGCCAGCAGTGGGAGGTAGCAACACACATTTTATGTGATTTTAGCTCACTCGTACAAGAAAGTGTTAACATCTATAATGTAATTAGTCCCACTGGCATGTTTCATACACAGAATATACAGTCATTTGTATGAAAAATAACTTCCTCAGTGATAGGAAGTCATAGCATAACCCTCTTCTGCAGAATTTTGATTTTTTGCACTTCAGTAATTCAGGCATCCCCATGCTCTCATCTCTAAAAATTCTATCAGGTGTGTTAGCTAATTACAAGAATAGGAAGTACTTCATAAGAAGCCTAGGAAAACCCAGGTGGTTTGCCTGGATTTCTACTGTCCCGGGGCCATGTTTCCATAGAAAATGTACCCTGAGCAAAACAGATCCTTTCCCAGTTATCCCAGATCAGGCCAGAAGAGGGCCAGATATTACCAGCAAATGCAACTGCATTCACTATTTGTTCAAAGTAAGAAGGATTATCAAACTTTGCATTTCCATAAACAATTTGTTTTGAACACCAGAACCAAGTGTACATCATTCCTTTCTCCAGTGTAAAGAGGCTAAATACAGTTTTAGGCCCAGTTACAGCACTGTAACAAAGAGCTTAATTTTTTATAGTGGACTATGCCATATTCTGCAGCCAGCAGGTACAAAACTTAAAAATGAATTCATTGTCCTCAAGCAGTGCACTTTCTGCCACACAGAAGTTCAAAGCTCTGGCACAGATGCAGGATGGCAAAGGTAAGGCCTCCAGCAGAGACATTTGGAGAGGCGTAAAGAAATTCTCTGTCAGGCCCCAGAGCAAGGCTGGCATTGAAGCACAGTTTTGCCAGGGTGCCAGGAATGCAGGCACTCATAACAACTAGATGGGAAGTTAGCCAATGTGATACACATCACATTGGGCTGGAGGAGATCTGGGGAACTACATGCCTGGGGAAGGGCTGGAAGGAGATCTGGGGAACTACATGCCTGTTAGTCTGACCTTGGTGCCAGGGAAGGTCATAGAGCAGATTATCTTGAGTGCAATCGCATGGCATGTACAGGTCAACCAGGGCATCACCCCAGCCAGCATGGGTTTATATAGGCAGATCCTGCTTGACCAGCCTCCTTTTATGAAAGGCTGTGGACATGGCCTACCCAGACTTCAGTAAAGCCTTTGACACCATTTCCCACAGCACTCTCCTGGAGAAACTGGCTGCTCATGACTTGGGCCGGTGGACGGTTTGCTGGGTAAAAAACTGTGTGGATGGCTGAGCCCAGAGAGTGCTGAACAGAGCTGGCGGCTGTTCATGAGGGGTGTTCCCAAAGACTCAGTATTGGGACCAGTCCTGTTTAACATCTTCATCGATGACTTGCATGAGGAGATTGAGGGCACCCTCAGTGAGTTCACAGATGACACCAAGGCTGGTGGGAGTGTCCATCTGCTGGAGGGCAGGAAGGTTCTGCAGAGGGATGTGGACAGGCTGGATTGATGGGCCAAGGCCAACTATATGAGGTTCAATAAAGTGAAGTGCTGGCTCTGGCACTTGGGTCACAACAACCCCATGTAACACTCCAGGCTTAAGGCGGAGTGTCTGGAAATCTGCCTGATGGAAAAGGACCTGGGGATGCTGGTCAACAGCGGCTGAACATGAGCCAGCCTGTGTCCAGGTGGCCAAGAAGGCCAGTGCCATCCTGTCCGGTATCAGCAATAATGTGGCCAGCAGGACCAGGGCAGGGATCATCCCCCCTGTACTTGGCACTGGTGAGGCTGTGCCTCGAATCCTGTCTTCAATTCTGGGCCCCTCACTACGAGCAAGACATTGAGGTGCTGGAGAGTGTCCTGAGGAGGACAATGAGGCTGAAGGGTGAAAGGCCTGGAGCACAAGTGCTATGAGCAGTGGCTGAGGGAGCTGAGGTTGTTTATCCTGGAGAAAAGGAGGCTCAGGGGTGACCTTATCACCCTCTACAACTACCTGAAAGGAGGTTGTAGCCAGGTGGGGGTCAGGCTCTTCTCCCACGTAGCAAGTGACAGGATGAGAGGAAAACAGCCTGAAGTTGCACCTGGGGAGTTTTAGTTTGGGTATTAGAAAAATTTATTCACCGAAAGGTTTGTGAAACATCAGAATGGGCTGCCCAGATAAGTGGTTGAGTTACCATCCTTGGAGGCTTTTTGAAGATGTGTGGATGTGGAACTTAGTGACACAGTTACATGGTGCACATGGCAGTGCTGGGTTAATGGCTGGACACAATAATCTTAGAGGTCTTTTCCGACTGGAATGATTCTGATTCTGTGACTTCCAGCCATGCATGTGTGCCTTATGGACATGGCCAAAAGGTAATTCTGCTGTGTTCTGATCAGGGGGAGATCAGCCTGAAACTTTGGGATAACTCAAAATTCTTCCATCTCACTGTATTTGTTTTATTTCAGTAAATTAAAAATAGAAAGGACTAAACCTGCAATAAATGGCAACACAAATTTGACACATGTTGTGGCTGAGGAGAAATATGATAATTTGCAATGGTATCCTCTAAAATCTGTTTCCAGGCTTCCATAATTATTCCAAGTTTGTCTGTGGTCTCCATAGCAGCCTTTCCTGAGGCTCAGGGCTGGAGTGGTGACTCACAGTGGCTCAGCAAGGGACTCGACTCCTTTCCAAGGAGTCTGAGTCACAGGCTGCCAAACCTGGACTGGTTTCCTGTAATATAGAGGTTCCTGAGCTATGGTAGATGTACCACTCATGATACACAAGCCACCTCAGCATGGTGCTTCCAACACCTCCCAGACATTGCTGCAAGGTATGCAAGGGCAAGCAGGAGATGTTGCTGCTGCTGGCAAACAAACACAAATATTTGGAAACTTGTGCTTTAATAAGTTGCTGGACTCATACTGACTCTGTCCCTGAACTCCTCAGAAGGGCAAAAACAGTTTACCACAGCACAGCAGAAAAAGCACTGAATATAGAGCTCACCAGGAGCCCTGGGCTGGTTTCCCAAACTCATTAGTGGTGCTGCTGCGGGCACAGAGTGTTACAGCAGCTGCCCTGCAACCCTGAAGCAGTAGAAATTCCTCATGGTGCTCTTATTCCCGAGCATCCGCTCTGGAGTGGTGCGTTGGGCAACTCCTCCTGGCACGGGTGCCTCCTCAGCATCAAGCTTGAGCTTTTCAGCAGATTTTGAAAGAAGGGAGGTCAGAAATGAGATCTTTGCTCCTAGATGAGCATTCTAACCACAGAGTCACAGATTGAGACCTCCTTTCATATTCCTTTTTGTCTTCTGGTCCCCATGAATCTCGTTTTTCTGGAAAAGTGGGTGCCCTCCCATGCAGCAGAGGGGTAGCTCCTCCCAGCTTGCTGAGTATGGTTTATAACCTTGTATTTAAAGGGATAATTTTGTACTTTGAATCTCCTCAGACAAAGGAAAGGCAGAGCCCAGGCCACCCACTTGCTGGATGACACAGGACAGCCTCTGGCAGGTGCTTTTAGCAGAGGGCTGTTGTGCACTGGGCTGGACACAGTGGTTTAGGGTATTCTGGATGTGTCAAGAAGAGATATACCAGAACAGGCCTGTCTGAAATGCAGGCAGCTAGATATTGCTTCATTTTCTTTAAACATGGTAGATCCTGAGGTAAATAAGAGCAAGAAACCCCTAAGACATTAGTCAAGCAAATTACGTCTCAGCTGCTGACAGTAGCAACCAGTGATACAAGTCTGTACCACCTGAATACCTCTGAAGGCACAATTCCACTTGTCTTGTGACACATGGCACTGCTAGGCACATCAGACCAATGACCTGTAGTCTGCCCCTCCTCCGCCTTTTTCACTTGAAAGAAGGTTACACTACACAGCAAAGAAGCACTTGTATTGAATAATACTGACACCCATGTCACAGCATGTCAGCTTTCAGCTTCACCTACTGAAAATGCTTACTGGAACTCTGTCATGGTTTAGGAATGGTATTTCCCAAGTTAGTGTTACCACTGAAACACTCCAAACCACATGCTGCTCACTCACTCTCCCATTCCCTCCCCTCATCCCTGCAGTGGGATGGAGAGGAGAATTGGAGGGACAAAAGGTAAAGATCACGGGTTGAGATAAGAACAATTTACTGGAAACAGCAATGAAATAAGAAAACGAACAGTAACAACAGCAATATTAGTAACAGAGTGCGCAAGACAGGCAAGCGATTCACAGCTGAGTACTCCCCACAACCAGCCGGCAGAAAGGAACTAAGGAACTCAACCCTCCCCTGCCCCCTGTGTGTGGTGTGAGATGATAGAGAATATCCTCACAGTCCTGGCCATGCCCCTCCTGGCTACCGCAAAAATTAACCCTGCCCTGGCCGGAACCAGGACAAGCTCTGCTACCATGCACCAGCTGAAACAGAAAACATTTTACATCCAGATGGGCAAAGCTGTAGCATTTCTTCAGAACTGAGTTTGATGGTGGCTGCAGCATGCTCATTGGGGCCCACTGGGCTTCAAAAATACAACCTAGTGTCTACCATCCTGGTGTATCACCAGCCACTGGATAACAGGACTAGCACCATCATTTATTCATGTGCTCTGACACCACCATTACAAATGTCTTTAAAAATCAAAGATGAAGAAATTAAATCAGCAGAAATATTTACACTAAGATTAAATTGGGATAACTCTCTTCCTTGTCAAGTTGACTTGTCAATTTCTGGCAAAGCCATATCCCAAGCCCCTCTTATCTCCTACCCTCTCTTGATGACCATAATAGCTTTCACAACATTCCAAAATCAAAGGTCAAAATGGAAGTCATCTGCTTGAAAACTCTCCAGTTCCATTTTTATCCAGGAGTTAGGCTATCCCTGCCTCTTAATTGAAACTGGCATCACTTCAAAATGTCAACATCTCTATTTGCATTCAGGAGGCAGTACCAGTTCTAAAAAAAAAAAAAATTAAGAACATCTTGACCATCTTTCTTTCTACCTTCTCCTCCCAATAATGAATGCAACTAACATTCCACTTGGAGAAATTATCTTCAACTCCTAGAGCAAAGACCAAAGCAACCCACTCCCAAAATATAGTGTGAACCTGTGCTCTGTATCTGCACAAGTTGGTAGGATTTGGTAAAAAAAGGATCACAGTGTGTTACTTCTGATGGTTTTATTGGTCACAGGCAACGTTACAAAGCAGTTACACTGAATAATGCTGTCACAGTCCTATTGCAATGTGAGGTTGCTACAACACATTTAGATTTCACACAGTGAAACTACTTTAGGAAAAAAAATCATGCTCGTAACATAAGATCAAGAAAATACATTTGGTTAAAAGAAAAAATGGTCCCAGAATTTCAGCCTGCTCAAACTGAAGTTAATGGAAAAGCTTCCTCTGACTTCAGCAGACTCTGAATCCAGCCTTCAACATGCCCTGACCAAGCTATAAGGTCAAATGCCTCTCTGCTCGGTCACAGGCTCTTCATTCTTCTGACATACTTGTGCGTGATGTATTTTCTTCTTTTTAAATGAGAAGAACATAAATGTGTAATTGACTATGCCAAATTTTATACATAACAGAGCCAATTTTGGGTCATCAGCTTTAGAGAGTGGGAGAATTACAAAGGTGATAATATATGTACCGGAAAAGGAGGCAGTTCCTACACTCCTGAGTGCCTGTAGCAGCTGTTTGTGTAGCCTGAAAACTTCCAAGAAAGCTCATTACGTGCTTCTTTAGAATTTGCATCTCTGACATCACCTGCATTCAAAAATGGGATTTCAAAACCATGGCTGATAAAATCATGTACCAAACCAAGAAACATGTCTTTGCTTCAGTAAGGCAAAATCTTTTCATCAAATCTAAGTTTAGTTTGAAGTAAGAGAATTATTTCTGGGAGCTCAGAGATATTCCTGAATTAATTTCTTCTCATTTACAGGTGACTTGATGCATCCTATACCCACCCGTTCAGAGGATGCACGTACAACATGCAAACTGTGCATCAAGTTCTCCATTGGTGTTGGAGCCATCAGAGGGCAGCAACACGCCGAGGCTTCCCAGCCCATGGAACTCCTGTAGCCGGGTGTCTTTTCCATGTCGGGGAAGTTTTAGTTGCCAGTCCTACTAACCTCTGTATAGCTCCTTGCACCGTAACACTGCAGTGCTTTATGAGACCCAAAGCTCAGAATGCAATTCACACTTCAAGGAAAACTGGTGTGAGAAGAGTGCTATTGTTTAGATTTCAATGGTCACCAAGAATGTAGTTCTTTTCCAGAACTGTATTTGCTAGTTATCTGCATTTCTTAAGCAGAATATTGATCATAAATCATGTTTTATAAACTTCTCCCTCTCCAGTGCATATCAAAGATAACGTTTGTGTTCGTGTCTCAGACTATGATGATCAAATGCTGTTAGCATAACAATGGACATGGTTCTACCACATTCAAGTGGGAATGACAGGAGCTGCCATCCTGTGTCATAAGCATAGTCCATCAGGAGTCCCTGAGATACAAATATGGCACCCACTCTCCTCCCTACTGGCATTTTGGTCAAGAGTTCTCAATAAAAGTTCCAGCTTATTTAAAAAAAAACCCAAGTTTTCGTTAATTAAAAAAAAGTCTATTTACAAATCAGTTGTGAAATGGATAACAACATTCCATAGGAAAAATCAGACTGTCTCAAAAGTTGGTAAATATGTTTTTAACTGTAAAATCTCAGATACTGGTTGTCTTCTGTCTTGATAGAAGCTGAGTCCAGTAAGTAATTCTATATCTCTGATCCTAGCTGTATGAAACTTCATTCTCTCTTCAACCCACATGGATTCAGACTTGCCATCCTATTGGGACAGAGGAAGAAAAAAAAGGCAGGAGGGGTTAAAACTTTTTTTTCGCTGACATTCATTTAATCTATTAAAAAAAGACATTTTGATGTTTTATGAAGACAGAAAGCAGTAACTCTTGGCAAACATGAAACAAACAGAGTGTACAGGATTATAAATAGTTAGAAGCTTGTCTGAATTTAGTACTTGCTGTTACTTCCTCAAGTATACAAAACCTGTAGCTGCACTGGTTGATGATAATGGGGAATGGCAGGTTAGGTCTAGCATCTATCCACCATCTGTATGATAAAAGTATTTCTGAGAGATGTGCCTGACTTGGGCAGTGGCTTCTGTAATTCCTTGCTGCAGGATAAGTCTATACATTTTCTGCACTTCTTTTCTGGTGTATAAGGAGTGTAGCTATGTGCATTCCCATCACAATGCCAAGGTACCTGAATTAGAAGCAACCAATGCTCTTCAGGAACATCTTTGTCTTCTCCTTCTGAGAATGCATTTGGCCTTACCACTGACCTTTCATTGTTGGTGACTCCTCCATGAAAAGCTCTTCATCTTTCTCAGCTATTGACTGGATAGTTGCATTACAGAAGTCTATGTACGTATCACATTGATTTTCTCAGCATACTGTGACTCCACCCTGCTAGCTCTAAGTTTTGCTCTTTGAACAGATCTATTTTTCACATTTAGTCATATTTACAGATTTTAATGTAATTCCATTTATAAAAATATTGTCTTTTCTCTCAAGGTAATCATGATAGACTGTACCATTTTTACAGGCTTTAACTAGTTAATCACTGATATCCAACCAAAACAAGCTCCAGCCTGACTTCAGATGTTTATGGGGACTACTTACTGCACAGCTTTCACTGTTGTCTTCTCTGTGAGGTACAATGAAAGATAAGGCATCTAGAGACCCTTCACACTCCAGAGGAGTTTCAGAAGTATTTTTACAGCTAGTCAGCACAATGAAGAAGTGGGTTGGAACTGGAACTTCTGAATTACCAGGGTATCTGAAATACAAAAGATCTTTCCGTAAATCCACCAAGTCATACTTGCACAAAGATCAAATGACAGCAATCAGCTATATCCAGTTTTAGCAATTCACCTTTTTTGTCCTAAGAACGCTTAGGTCTGGAAAGAAAATTCCAGATTACTATTTTGCAAATCAAGTTTGGCTTTTAGGCAGATTTACACCAACAGATTTAAGTACCTCAACAGTTTGATGAGGTGTAACAACAAACCGATTTATCACAAAAATGTGTAAAACTGCAGAGGAGACGAAGAGTTCGGCTCGAGTCCAGAAAACCATCTGCCTGCTAGCTTGAACCAATTTTGCTAACTAGTGCAACCCACAGCTTGTAATGGAACACTGCCAAGAAGCACCAACCATGCCACCAGGGATAAAGCCTTGCCACATCTGCTCCTAGAGGCAATGGCAATGTCCTAAGTTTTCAGGTTAGCAGACATTCTTCCACATGCAACAGCTTCTCTTACACTTCAGGTTTTAGGATGACACATTTTGAAGGTGCATTTTTCTCTTCATGCTTGTTGCTTCTTTCTTAACTTTAGTTTTCTGTATCTGCCTAGGGCCATTTGTCTGTCTCTCTGAACTGACATAAACTGCCAGTGGCCCACTTCCACAAGATTTATTTCAACAAGGATAATAATTACTAACAGACCACTAGCGGAGGAAAGAAGCAAAGGATTTGAATGTGAAATGTTCTCACCTTTTCACGTTTTCTGGGGTATCATAAAGCCCATCAGAGTCATAATCAAACACAGGACCACTGACTACATTGACACCTCTCCTGGCTGCAGCATATTCAGGTAGCAGGTATTGATGGAAGTAGTTCCATAACACTGAAACACAGTAATGGAAGCAGGAAACAATCTTCAAGATAGAAGCTGCTAATACAACTCTCTGGAGTATTCAGTGAAGTATAAACAGACATGATAAGCTAGGAAAATAATAACTTCTACAGGTGTTTGCTGTTTCTAAAGGTTGCATCCAACTGAGCAGCAGCATTGACTGTAGTATGTCCTGGCATTGTGGTTTCACAGTCACCCTAACCACAAACCTGACTGAGGCATAGTGATGCTGCTCCCTTGGGGCCTTAGGTTTCTTTCCTTGGAAACCAAATCATGGAGAGGTTAGAGGAGGAAAGGCCAGAGAAGACCATGCCTGTCTGTGTCTTGCCCCACTACCAAGGTGGCCTGGCTAGCTCATACACCAACACCTATGAGCTCGTAAGTATCTAACCTATGTAATATTTTAAATTACAATTAAAAGTTGAACAGTATTCCATTACAAAACAGGACATCTCTCTTGTCCAGGAGAAGTACAACAGTTATCCTTCTTGTTCACCAGGAATTTGCTTAATCTCTCTCAGCCAACCATCTCATGTTCCCTCTCTCCCAGGAAAGTTCAGATCTTCATAACTTTTCCACTAGAGACAAGGATATTTGCCTGTTCCCTTAGTGATCAAGAACCTAGACTCCTGCCTGGAAACTCACTTGAGTTTAGAAGACATACCTACAATGGAAATTAAGATAACTCACGTAATTATCTATGGTATCTGGACTCTGTAGAAGAAGTTTGGTATAAAACCCTGCTGAGGCAGGTAGAAAAATGCAAGCAAAACTGTCAGCAATTGAATGGAGACATTTACACGATACTCCCATGTAATGAGCCAGTCGATTAGGAATCATTAGCTCACAATAGTGAGCCTTTTCCATGAGAACGATAATTGTACTTCAAGGAACTTTTCATTGAGGTACACAGTTTCAGTAGGTCTTATTTTAAGAGAGGCAGATTAACCAAGGGTCATTTGCATGGTTTGAAAGCAGGAAGAAAGCCAGCAGTCTTTCTTGTATTCAACTGTGCACATAAAATATGCATACAAATAAAATACCTTTAAATGCAGGATACATTGGCACAATGTTGCTGGTAAGCAAGGCATCATAGTGAGGTTTCTTTGCATCTGTCATAAAATCTGAAACAAAAACAGCAATTAATTTCTTGTATTTGTTACTTTAAACTTGCATTTTCATGCTTTTAGTGATCAGTGAGTGTAATAACACTGAGATGGAGCTGACCTAATTTCACTTTCCAAAACCAAAGTGGGTGTAAGTGCTGACTTCAGTACATGCTGGATTCCATCTAAAATAAATAATCTTAGTAGCAGCAGCAATTACACTTGACAGATAAACAGCTGGCAAATTTTGTGAGATTTAAAAACATCAGAACAAGCTTCTGAATTGTGGGGAAGGAAACAAAATTCATGAGTGTCACACCAACTTGCCCTGACTGCAGAATCTCGGCCTAAAGATAGGATTCTATTGAAACTTTGCAAGTTACATTTAATGTGGATGTTTAAATAACCTACTACTTAGTATTCTATGCAATAAAGTCAACACAAAATGCTTCCAGATCAGGTCTGTAACAATTCACAAACAATTTATCCACTTAAAAAGACTAAGTATTTTGTAATATATTTGAGAATCTGAGCTATGTTCTTCAGACCAATGCTGAAATTCTATACTAAAAACCACATTTGGCACACAGGAATATATTTCAAATAGAAAATAAACTTATCAAGGCAGTGAAACATCCCTAAATTTTACTTCGGATAGTTCTAGCAGCTGATGAACAAAGTGAATTTGCAATTTACCAGCTTCCTGGACTTAACTCAATGTTTACATGTTCCTCCCAGTTTCTTCTATGAGATTCCACTTTAGAAAACTAATAAGTTTCTGGGAAGTTCTAAGTGACATCGGACAACCCATCAGATGCTGAAGTGCCTAAAATGTTTTCCTCTCTCATATGCTGACCTGAACTGCAACAATTCAGCAACCAATGCTTCATATGATGATTAGTTATCAAGAACATCTACAAAGACTACACCTGCTACATTACAAATTATGTAAATCAGATATGCTATACAATGAAGGCAATGTACTTACTTGGAGGAGTAAGAAATCCATAAGTTAGGCGAGGATGATTGTTGTAAAACAAACATGTCTGGTTATGATTCTGTGAAATGCGAACATCTCTGAGTAAACAGCTGGAGATATCTTCTGTAGGAGAAACCCATTTGTCCTATTGAACAACAAGAAAGTATCATTGTGAAAAGCTGACTTACAATAATTCTCTTGGTATGAGGGACTGCAGAACTCTAAATATTGAGCTGCAGCCACTTTTAATAGTGTGAAGGGACTTAACTAAGATGCAAGAATTGTTTCTCTTCCGTCAGCAGAAAACAAGCCCTCCCATCCACTTTATATATCTTGAAAGTAAAGTGAACAGACCTGCAGCATTTTAGTCAATTATAACATCTTCCAAAAGAGAATCTAGAGGTCCCCATTAAAGATAACCTGATCTACTGACAGATAGACAGACTCACAGACAGATAGATGCATAAGTCACTTGTTACAGTAACTGGTTTATATCTTATGTGGTTCGACTTAGCTCTCTGGGAGATAATACCACAGAATCATTTAGGTTGAAAACGACCTGGAAGATCATCCAACCTTTAACTGATCACCACCTTGTCACCTAGACCATGTCACTAAGTGCTGCATCCAGTCCTTTCTTGAACACCTGCAGGGATGGTGACTTCACCACTGTGGTGACCCTCATATCATGAGCAGACCTTCAGGAATGACTGACATTCAAGCTTTTTACTTTTCAAGGTTGCTTCTAACCTTTGTTCATATACTTACATCTTTGCCAACAGTGTATGCACTCCACAGAGACATCCTGTAGTCCTTGCTGTACCCACTCACGTAGCGGTAATGGTAAAGGAGGCAGTAATTTTGTCTTTTCTGCAGAACCCTGGGCCGGCCATAGGGTAAATTAAGTTTCTCTGTCTTCTTAACTGCAACAGAAATAGTGCTTATTACCTTTCAATTAATATTGTTTTTAAGTATCTTCCTCTTTTATACACCTAAGATTACCTTAATTTTCAACTGCCAAACAAACAGAAGCCACAGTAATGGGACAAAAATTTTCATTCTTATATGAAAGTCATAGTTTCTATGCTAAGGCAATAAATTAAGTGACAAAGCCCGTACAGAACAATCATTGCAACTTGTACTTATTTTGCTTGGCCTTGTAGTGTTTCTTCAAAGCCAGGTAAAGCAAGGCCCTCAGACATCCACGGATACCTTGGCAGAGTCTCTTTCAGCAAAACCCCTCGCACGCTTGGGGGAAAGCACATCGTATCATTCTAACTGGATTTCATTTTGCTGCTCTCATGAGCGTTACAAGACTGAAAGACTTATTTTAAAAGGGTTATGGGACACATTTTTAAATGATGACCTGTCATTAGCGGAAAAGATTCGAGAAAGCTCTATCCATTCTTTGTTTCAGGACAAACTACACAAATCAACAGAAGCTTTAAATTAGCTCTGGACAAGCAGCACGTACTGGATCCTACCCGTAACTGGCATTTATGTCCAGTTCTTAATAGTGAGATACAGTGCTGCCAAATATAGTTTATTTGCATAAAAAACCAAGGCTTCATGAACACACACACACACACGAGGCAACGTCTGTATCAGCCTATTTCTCTGAGAGACTAACCTTGATTTCATCTTTTCAGGCATTAGCACCAACGCCTACACTTCATTTTGACTTCCGGTTTTCATTATTTCCTGTTTAACACCTGTTTTGTGCTCAAAATAGTTTATTTTGTTTTATGAGTCATGAGCATGTCTACAGCCTTGCAAATTGCAGCTTAAATGAGGCACGTATATGTCCAAAGAACGGAAATAAAGCATAAGCAAAAGAAGTAACAGCGCAAGACCACATAACTCAGCCATGTAAAATATTCCTTATGCCTCATTAAAAGTATGCTGTCATTATGATATCATTATTTGCATTGATTTCTTATCAAGTACTTCCCCATACACCACCTCTGCTTCCCGTTCTGGAATGCTCATTACCTCAGTACTAGAAAAGTCAAAAGTATCAGATAATACATATGTGATAAAGACACACGTATAAGGATACACATTTATTTGAGGCCAAGTGGTTCAGTAGGACTGTATTCAAAAACATCAGAATCATAGAATGGTTTGGGCTGGAAGAGACCATAAAGACCTAGTTCCAATCCCTCTGTCAAGAGCAGGGACATCTTCCTCTAGACCAGGTTGTGCAAAGCCCCATCCAACCTGACTTTGAACACTTCCAGGGGTGGGGAATACACAAATTCTCTAGGCGGAGAATTTTCACATCATTTACTTCAGAGTTGCTCAGAAGTTTAAACATATAAAATACTTGATGTCTAATTATTTTTGTTAGGTTTTTAATTTTATATTATTATCTAAAGTTCTTACCTTCTGTTTCAGTAAGATTTAAACGCTGATGAAAATCCCTTACTGGCAAGCCCTATAATTACAGAGAAAAAGCGGTGAGATTCTGCAAAGTATTCTACAAAGCATACTATGATTCAGTACCACACTTAAATGTACCTTCTGTCTTGAAAGCTATACATACACAGAACTCACTGACATAAACTGAAGAGGAGGTACAGGGAAATTGCAGAAAGAGATTGGTTTTGGCACAAGCAAATCTTCAGGCTAGAAAACCACAGCCCAAACACAACATTCACAGAAGAGAAATTTCAACATTTAACTGAAGCTAGCAAGGACTGAATGCTTTCCCCATCAAGGGGTTTCTCCAGACTCTTCAGAGCTGAATGTGACTTAACATAAGCAATCTTTAAAAATTAATCCACAAATACAGACTAGCACCCACTAACCCCAAGCAAGATTTGATTTTGCAACCAATAGAAAGGGACTGTGAAACTATCTGGAGAATGCAAAGTTTCACTCTTTGAATACAACACAAACTTCTGCCCCCACAACTTTAACCATTTCAGCACTTACCCCTGTCCTGCAGGAGCAGCCGAGGCTCACTGAAAAGCCTCTTTGTCCCACCACAGAGCATTCAGAAGGGTGGCTTGTTTCTTTGGGATGGTGGGGGGTGTAAACTGGGTTCTTTAATAGATGGTTTAGGCGTCCATGAGTTCCATTGTTTGGGGCTGGTTTCAAATCAAGCAAATCTATGGAAGAATTCGAGTGATATTAACAAGAGGAGAAAGACTGTAATACACAGCTGATTATATTGTGCTTATAAATATGGATGAGTCAAAGCTTCACTGCTTGCTGCTCATAACACCCAAAAGGGAAAGCAATGTAACCTCTCTAAAAGGGACCACACATGTTCTTAGCTAGGCTTCAGTATGGTGTTAGTCTGCTTGTAAGGTTGAGTAAGTCACCTCAATTAATTTTATATCAGGAAGTTAACATGCTCGCTTTTATATTCTTTCTGTACAGGATGGAGGAAATCTAGACTTCAGTGACTGCACTTAAAATATCTGATCTGTCACTGAACTCACTTTGCTGAGATGCCAGCAAGCACTCAAACCCTCCCCCTGCAGCATACACAGAACAGCTCAGGGGGCACAAGAAGGTATTTCAAGATCAACCATGACAGGAGAAGACAGCAAAGCATACAAGGCCGAGAGAGACATGCTTCCTGACAATTGTCTGTTTCCTATTCCAGCAAAGAATTTAAACACATGGTTAAAATGTGGTATACTTAAATATAGCCACCAATTTCAAGCATTTGCAGTGCTCTTATCAAGTATTTTCTGGATCAAACCCTTTGGTAATACTTTGTTTCTCACAGAAGCAGTATACGTTCTAACACGAGAGGGAAGTAGGCAGGAAATAACGGAAAACAGGTGAAGACTTCCAGGGGAATAAATGAACAGAAAGTCATAGATCTAGTGACAGATTTCTGGAGAAACCACAAAATACAGAATGAGAAAGGGACAAAGGAACGAGGAGTCACAGTAACACTGTGTTTGAAAGAGGGGGAAAAGGTGGTAGAGAGATGGTAGAGAGATTGTGAAGTAGCCAGTTTTAGTAGTGATGAGTCAAAGCATCAGCTCTGGAAAAGCCAGAGGAATACACAGTGTGACCAGCGGAAAAGAGATATACAAGGTAGCCTGACCAGTAGATCCTAAACTCCTGTTAGTCATTTAGAGATGGTCCTTTCTCAGAAAAACAAACAGCTTTTTATTTGTGAAAACAACCAGCAGGTCTTAAGGACATGTTCCTAAGGACACTTAATCTGTTATTAGAAGATTTACAATGCCCAAAAGATATTATATTTTACTAAACAAAAATGACCCCCATCCACTGTACTTACCACACATTAAATTATATACTTCAATGTTTTCAAATGGGTCGACTTGAGTACCAAATTTGAATCCTGGTCCAAAACCAATAAAGATAGCCTAGGATTTACAGAGAAAAGTAGAGTGGAATTCTGTTTAAGACAAGTTGAAATGAAAAATATCTTCATACTCGGAGGGCATTTTCTTCCAAGAACTCAATCTTTACTTTACCAATATAGTACACATCAAGTCAAAAGCATGTAGTTTTCTTTTTAAAAAAAGTATATGTATAAGAATAATTTTTAAAAGCAGTAAGAGTATTAGGAAACCCAATTCTGTCTCATTGTTGCCTTTAGCCAATTATGAAGCCCCTTGCTCTTCTCTGCTTTTGAAGAAAAGTCATTTTCTTAAATGCTTTAAGAGATTTATTGGAAATGTTGGTCCAAAGTAACCATCACACATCATATCCTGTAAACAATTTGAAGCTTTTAACTTAGGGCTATAAAAACATCTGTTGGCAGCAATGCTTTCAATGGTTTAAGCAATGGTGAGACCATAGGCTTCCATGTCTGGTTTGCAGCTGTTCTTTCTTCTTGCACCACTTCCCAAGCTGCACTGGACCTGATCCAGGAACACTGCCAGCTCAAAAATCTTCCCATTTTTTTTCCAGCTGGCTCTTTTCCTTCTGGTACAATTCCCCAACCTACTTGACACTGCAGCCCCGCAAAGCTTACACCAGCGTACAGCAGGGTTTGCTGCATGAATAAGAACAAGGAGGCAAGGGCAACAAATGCTTAAACCCAACTGCTGCCAAAAACATCGTTTTAAAACTTATGCTGAGTTATTCAGCTTAGTTTTAATGAAGAGAAACAGATTGCACACATATGTGGTATCAAGACACTGAATGAGTGATGGATGATTTACACTCTATAGCACATCCCTGGGTAAGATCTCCAAGCTCTTTGCAAACAATACAATTGTCTCAGATTTTATAGCTGTGTGGCAAAAACAGAGGCTAAAAACTCAACCCTTAACTTTTTTTTGAGATTAAAGCCTAACACCGGGTGTCATTTTGCAACTGCTGATACTAAAATCCATGGGCTAATAACTTGCTCAAGAAGCCTAATTTGAACCAGATGAAGCAGGGACCCGCTACCTCCTTTCTGTTGTTTTCAGTAATTACGGAGTATGAAATGCTGTTATGCTGCCATAATTTCAGCCACGAAAATGATAAATTATATCTGGTTTAATACCTATTAGGTATGCTATGAACTGACAATCCCAAGTGTGGCGAAAAGGTTTGAATAGAATCAATTACTAAAAACAAATTTACACAGTCAAACTGCAGCAGAGAGAGATAGAACGGATTTGGCATCACGTGGCCTTGCTGATTGCAACACATTACTAGATACACTATCAACAGGTTTTCCATTGCCAAATCAGGGAAGAAAAGTAGGCCTGGGAAGGGTAAACTGATACAAGATTGAGACACATTTTGGCTAAAGTTTTTTTAAAAACAGTTTGATGCCAACACTATACAATTCGACAACATATGAAAAAAAATAAGGCTTTTAAGAGAGAAAATTATTCAAACCAAGTTTTATGAAAAGACCTACAAAGTCCACATAAGACACAGATTTCTCTTTATAGATGTGTTTACACACATTCACTGTAATAGTTCCAAGTACCTCACAACTGCTTGTGGATTTTAATCCTGAAAACAGCTTCTTAAAATCAAGTGTATTGCCTTTTATTTTACTGATAGCAGAAACTAAGACAGAGGATAGGTTAAGTGACTTCCCAAAATTAGATGAGACCAAGTATCTGAGTTCATGTTTCCCCATGATCCTTTCCCATTTCTCATTAAAGAGAACAATTTCAGGACTTTATTTTATACATGAGTGACATGCTTTCTCCTCAACAGACTACCTCAAAACAGTGACACATAGTCTATCATGACAGAGTAGAATTACAGAGTTGGAAAGTAATTTAGTCAACTTTTTCAAAGGACAAAATCAAAAGTAATTACGTTATTTCTGAAAGATGCTTGTCTGACCAGGTAGTTCCTTTCGTTAAAGTTTCACAGACTTCCAGTGCAAACTAATGTACTCATTAATGGTTTAAAAGAAGTTTCCTGATAGTCAAATTGACTCTTTATTGCAGTTTAAACCTGTTTCTTCTGTTCTTGGGCAACCCAGAAATCACAGAACAAACTAGGCTTACAGACCAGAGGACTGGCTGGCTGAGGAACAACTTTCCTTGCAAGGGCCTCGGTGACACCACGGACAGCAGCAAACATGAGCCGGCAGCAAACCTTGGGAGCAGAGATAGCCAAGAGCTTCTGTGCAAAAAGAAGCTCAGCCAGGAGGTTTAGGGAAGGGATTATCCCTTTCTACTCCGCATTTCTTTAGGCCACATCAGGATACTGCACCTCCAACGTAAGAATGACATCAATAAACAATCATCACAAATTCAGGGAAGGGGCCTCAAGGTGGCTGGGGGCTGAAGTCCTTGCCCTACAAAGAGGAACAGGACGTGTTCAATAGAGAGAAGAGACTGCTTCAGGCAGAGCTAGCAGCAGTCCCCCAGCATTCAACAAGGTCATCAAGGAGATTGAGCCATGTTCTTCAGTGCTACTCATTAAGAGGCAGAGACAACAAGCAAACTGAAACAAGAAAGGTTCTAGCCGGCTGTAACTAAGCACATTTACACCAGGAGGACACTTGGCAGTGGAATGGGTTCGTTACAAGTTGTGGAGCTTCTGCCCTTGGCAGCTTCAAGAGCACACCTGCATAAAGCCCTGAGTAACCAGGGCTGACTGGTTTTTGAACTGGATGTGGGAATAGAGACTTCTTGAGGTCCCTTACAGTCTGAATTGTCTTAAGGTCTACAATTATTTGAGAATTTGATGAGAAGTTTTCACTTTTCCTGCTTTTAATGTTCCAACCAAACAACTCGTCATAACTTTTTACTCTTACTGGCACAGCAAAATCTCTGGGGTAATCCTGCTGGGTTTTTGACCAACACTTACAACAATGGAATCCCACTCTGTGTGGGTTATCCAGAACATCACAATATCAATCCTATAAATACTTGATTTCTTTAATTGCAGATGGAATAGTCATAGAGCTTAAAAAAAAAAAAAAGCAATTCTCAACACCCAGCAAACACAACATTTAGATATAGAAAGAGCTAAAAGTAAGAGCTAACATAAGTTTAAATCTCACCTGCATATTGGGGAAGAGATTGTCTGAGCCATGGAATCCACCTTTGCAGCTTTTAATCTCAAGTGGTTTTCTATTAAAAATACACAGTTTATATAACTCACACTTTTCAAATCATATCAATATCAAGTACATTCAGGGATGATTTATTTACTTCTCTATTTAAAGATTCTTAGAGAATTGTCCACAGGGAATGAGAAGTCTTTAAAGCTTGGGAAGAAAATGCCTTTAAAATCAGAATGGTAATCTTCTCTGCAAATGTTATCCCTTTGGAATTTCCACGTGTCCATCAGAGTCATTTAAAGTTAAATAGCACATGACATATGAAAAAAAAATTTGTTTTCAGGATAACAGATTTTCATTTCACTGTCACTTGGGTAACAATTTTACAGTACTTTATATAAGCATATTTTTAATATTTTTTAAATAAAAACACTAATAGAATTTAGACCATTCAGATGGGCATCTTACAGCCTAGTAAAAACAAACCTACAACCTATGCTAGGTCCCTACATACTACATATTCAAACACACAGTTTTAGTAACCCAAACCTGATTTGCACAATTTGCACATGTCTACAGTGTCATACAACAGAACTTATTGAAGACATGGACTGAAAACCTTCCATCATGAAAGCCCTGAAGTATCACAGAGGTGCTCAAAATTAATACTATTACAGCAGATACCACTATTCTGGGAGTTGTAAATTCTTTCATTAAAACATGTAAGATAATTAACAATCATGGACTCACTAAGTTCAATGACTGAAAAGACTGATATAACCTAGTAATTATTTCCATGCTTTGCTTTCATGGACTCACTCTGGAAATTCCTACAGGACGGCAAGATGTGCTCAAGTATCTGACAGTGAGGACCTTAGTTTCTAACCTGCCACTATCTCCACACACAGCAGGCAGAATATCTATAGCTGCCAGTTTAGAGCTAAGCCTCCCCAGGCCAGCAAAACCTGTAGAAAAAAGCATGCATTGTTTCTTTGCAATGTCCCTTTGCTATGACAAACAAGAATATCACATTCTAATAGCCATCATTGAACTCTAAGCACTTGGAAGAGAAAAGCTATGAGAAAAGAAGAAACTATTTGTTGTACAATCAAGTCCTGAAAACTGTGACTTACCGAGCAAGCTGCCATTGGGAGTCTAAATAAAAGTGCAGTGGTTCAATCCGGTCATTATTGGAATAATGGAAACGCTTGGGTAGCAGCTGTTTCATATAAGCTTTGAAAGGCTGATTTGGTTTTATGCACTGAAATATTTAAATTAAAACATAAGGAAATTTTGGTGAAACGTGTATTTTATATCATGCACAGTTCTTATAAAGCACATCAATTGCAAAGGATCTGCAACAACTTCCACTAAGAACAATATAACTCCACCAGGTTTGGAGTCATAAGATCTGGGACATATGAATGAACCACAAATACTGATTGGTTTTGGATTAAATAGCTATTAGAAGATATTTAATATTGGATCATGGACATAATTTTTTTTTCTTATAGCCTATTCAATTATACAGAACCAAATGGTAGTGCTTAGAATTAATAAAGCATTACATTAAGACATGAACATCATGATACTTTCACAAGTGGTAAGAGACTATCCAGTGCAGTTATTCTACAGCTTTGTAAAAGAGAAGGTACTAGATATTCAAAGGCTTTTTAGATTGGTCACTCAGGAACAAATCAATTTTTCCATGAACTAAGATTCATTAACAATTTTAAAAAGGAAAAAAATACCCACAACACAAACACAAAATCTCTACTGTAATATTGGGATTTTTGAATAGTGAAGTCATCTATACAAACAGCATAGCTCTCACCAACAGCAGTGTCTGCACAAATGAGAGGCAAACAGATTACGGCGCAGAGGTGAGAACAGAAGCCAGGGTCGGAGCAGAAAAGCAAACTCATTTAACTGTAACTGAACAAAAAAACAAAACAAAAAACTTCAATATTCTCTCTCAAAGCTGTTTATCAAAAAGGTGTGAGCAAGAAAATCCTATATGTGTCCTGGCAATAGAGCTGAGCTTTACACTGACATGACCCTCAGCTAGTATGGTCCAAGTACACAAGTTCTCCAGTCTGAAGAGCAACATGATACAGTGAAAAGAACTGAACACAAAACCTTAATTACAGCACAACCCAATAGCCATATGTCACCTTACTCAATTTTCACCTTCCCCAGTGTGGAACTACTGTTGTTGTTGTTGTTGCTGTTAACCAAAGGTCACACACAGAATCAATTAGGCTGGAAAAGACCTCTGAGATCATCAAGTCCAGCTATGACTGAACACCCCTCTGTCAACTAGAAGAAATTCTTCCAGATGTCCAACCTAAACTTTCCCTGGTGCAGCTTAAGACTATGTCCCCTTGTCCTATCACTGAACCAAAGTCCAGATGGTATGTAAGTAGCCCAGCAAACAGCTAATGCTATAAAAAAAGCATTTTTTATGTATGCCGACCTGTAAACGTCAGCAGAAATTAAGCTAGAACAACAGATAGAACAACACTTACCGTGAGGTTTCTGACAATGCCTTCATAATTAACTGGAAGAATCATATGTTAAGTATTAGTCACCTAAGTTAAAAAAGATCAGATGTAAAATGAAAGCATTCCCATCACAGAATATAAATGATGAGTTTCAATGAATTTCTGGGCATAAGGAATTATTTTTCCAGATTGAAAACCATGTAGAGCAAGATAATCACTATACTGTCCAGCTATTGCTTTTATGAAATTTTATTTCATCCTCTCTTCCCTTGATTACTTATTTACAGCTTTAAATGTTAAACTATATTAGTTAAACTTTAATTAATTATATTAGTTAAAAGTGAAATTATATTTAAATGTTAAACTATATTAGCCATATTTAGAAAAATAATCTAAGGAGTAAGTTCTTACAAAAGAGGCAACTAAATGCTGTTAATCAAGATGAATTTTTCCTTGCTAATAAACTTATAAAGAAAAAGGCATGAATGCAACTATCATAACAGCAGTTATGATATCTAGCAAATATCTATCTATCTATCTTTTATCTAGCAAATATCCTTAGAAAGAAAGCCAAGCACAAACTGGCTAAGATTCAGATGCTTAGACTCAAGCCAAAACAGACCATTACATCATGTAGTTTGACATTTTGTATAACACAGACCCACTACATTTCATGGCTACTCTGTCCTGAGTCTGATATCCAATACTTGACTGAAGTACATAAAGGATTACCCTGGCAAGAGAACCATTCATAATTCCTGCACAGATACATGCAGTGCTACAAAGACAGCTATGCTGCTTCATTGCAACAGTGCACATGTCCAAAGGAGGAGATACACTACTTTTCTTCTTCCTGAACTTGCTTCTCTGGGGAGAACCTGAAACTGCCTTTCACTCCCACGTTCTCCAAGTAAACATTTAAAATAGTTTAGAATAGCATCAAGCAGTGAAGTAAACAGGACTTAAAGTCACTGGGGTTGAGGCCTACAAGTTCTAAAGGGCACAGAGAACAGTATTCTAGACAGAAAAAGAAACCCCAACCCATCCAAAAAATACTATGAAACATTAAGGAAACTCCTGCATTCAACATTAAAAACTACCAATAGTTGCAGGCATTAATTGTTCACCTGAAATGAGACTGCTTAACAAAACTGAGTTTAAAATTTGTAAGAATTTGTTGATTTTTACTCAGTTTTATTATCTTATTTATGTTTATTTGCAGTTTACTCAACTGGTGTCAGGCCATTAGACCACTAGGAAACATATTACAATACTTAAAATAATATGTAAATCATGGTAACAATCTAATATTCCTCTAAGACAGAAATATTACAAATTTATACAAAACCTAGTAAATCAGGAAATGAGGTGAGATATGAGAAGAGGATTTTTGGGCTGTCTTGAGCACCAATGATCTTATTTAAAGGAATGCCATTCACAAGGCAGGAGGCGTTTGCAGTTGGTCACTCTGAAGCAGCCCATAAAATAAATCCGTGGGATTCAAATACACTTCCAGACTTGGAAAGTCAAATGGTCTTTAAAACCACAAGTGCACTACTCAGTATTTCCTCTTCATCATTATCCAGGTTGTCCCTAGTTGGCATTTGCTCAAGTTTATTAATGGAATATGTGGAGCCTAAGTACGTGTTTACAAAGTACTAAAACATATAACCAAATAACAGAAGTTAGTTTAGCAACTACATACAAGAGAAATACTCATCTGGAACATTGTTAGGTCTTAGGCGAGCTGCAGGACCAGGTACAACTATGAAATCTTGAACATTGTCCAGATAGCTGTTCAGATATGCTGTTTTTCTGCAGCTCCCTACTTCCATCCCTGTAAAAGGAAATCATTTTTATTTTAAAATGGGAATATCAATGTAGAGTAGCCTTGCTATGAGACATGTAACTTTAGTTGTAGAAATCAGAAGTGTAATTGCTCTGGTCTTTAAATCAGTAATCCCAAGACACCTGGTCCACAATACTCATGTGCAGAAGATGAACTACACACAGATAAACACAATCAGCCATTTCCTCAGCCGAGAAAGACTCCCCAGTTGAAAAATATACAAACTTTCTTCTCTAAAGAGAAAAGAACTCTTATGAGCCTAAGAACAGTAGGAAGGGTCAGACCAAATATCAATTTAGCTCAGTATCCTACTTAATAGTGGTCAGTAAAATATCTAGAGAAATACCCAATAAGCACAGCATTACTGACTGGTCTTTCTCCCAGTGCTCCTTATCAGTTTCCAGAAGTCAAAGGGATTTCAAGTTGCATATTACATTTGAACTTTTAATAATTCTTGACAGGTTTACCCTCCATTAATTTCATACTGGTTTTTTTCTAAGCTTGTATAGATATTTGGCTTGCATCTTTCCCTGTGGCAGTGAGTTTTGCAATTTTGTGCAGCATGAAAGTGTGCTTATATTTTGTTCACCAAAAAATGAAGTAGGAAAAAAATGGTAAAATTCATAACTTATAGAAATAATTCCAGGTATACGGAAAAGCTATTAGAGAAATAAATCAAAGTTTCATATTCACAGCCTTATAATAACAGATAAGGGAACTGATAACTGAAAGAAAGATATGGCTTGTATTTTCCATTCTTCAGCAACTTGCAAACTGTTGCTGTGCAGTGTAGTTAAAAGACAGAAGGAAATTAAATCTATTTTTTACAGTTTACATTTTTTATTCTTCTTTCATCATCTGGTAATTGTTCCAAAATGAATTAGGAATAAAATACGAAAATTATTTAATTCCTCCCTATGTTCTCCACTTCTTCACCCCCTCATAAAATAGTCTCATTCTCTCACACTGATTATCTCTTACACCATCTTGATAGTATAAAGCATATTTTATAGGCATTAGTTGCTTTGTTAAGCCTTCCACAAATATACAAGTATAAATTCAGAATATTACTTTATAAAAACAATTATTTAAAGTTCTGATATATTTCATAAAATCAAATTTACCATGATCTGATACAAAAATAATGTTCAGGCATTTATGCAAGTTCATTTGCTTTAGACCATCCATCAGCATCCCTACTATTTTGTCCACTCTCTGTAATGCCATAATGACCTGCAGGACAAAAATAGGAATGTAAAGTCAGTGTTAAAAATACTGTTGAATATGGCTAAATAAAAATGAGAGCCTGCAGACTGCACATCACCTGCACTGTTCAGAGTTACCTCCATCTACAGAGGACTGGTTACATCTACTCTATACAGCTATTAGCCCAATTTTTTGCCTGTCCCATACTGTACTATGACACAGCTACACATTTTTATGTGTTGTTTCAGTTTCAGATGCTGAAAAAAAAATGAAAACCGAACCAAGCAAACAAAAAACACCCCACAGATTATAACCAGTGAGGGCAGTTTTAAAGTATGAAATTGAGGATGCCTTGTTGTATAACAAAGGGCACAACCAAGGTCAACAGGAATTACCAAAGGGTGCAGATACTGATGTGCTGAATAGAATAGAGGAAGCCAAGCCTGCAATATTCTTTCTCAAAATGCCTGTTGGGCCAGACCTTAGAGCAAACTGTCCTTGAACTTGCGCTCTGAAACTTATACCCAGTCAAACTGTTTTAAAGAAACTGAAAAAGCCAAAGAATGAGCTACCAGTCTAGCACTGCTTGTGATCAGGGGTCTGATGCCCAACCTCACTTGCAGAGGTACAGCACTGGAACTACTTTTGAATACTTGCTAAGTTTTAAAATGAAGTAATTCTGTTACCTCACTGAACTACTTGTACAAGCTGTCTTGCTTTGTCTCAACAGAGATGAGATGCTCCTGGGGGGACTATCCACAAACCCTCAGGGACTTTCTCTCCAGAGCATTCCTGACATACAGAACTTTAGATCCACTTATTAACCAAAGAAAAAGATAACAAATTTAAACACGTTCCCTGTACTGCAGTTTCAATTGTGTCTGCTACATCCTTACACAAAGAGTAACTGCTCACAGCTCAAGAGAAATTGGCAAGAGCTTTTTACTGTTGTCACCACTGAAGTTAAATACCTAATGATGATGCCCAGACTTCCTGACTGTTCGAGATGGGAAAATTTTACGAAATTCCTGAATTTCCAAGAACTTTTTTCACTTTGGTTTGTTAAAATGTAAAGCTATTTAGTACTTTTGAAAACAGTAACAGTCCCAAAGACTTCTTATTTATATAATAAATCACATACTGTGATGGGGTGAATGTTCCTTTTATTTGCCTCTGAGAAGGCATAAGATATAACTGGGAGGGAGATAAGACTGATATCTATCCAACCTTAGCACAGAGACTGGGGGAAAATGAATGACAATTATAACATGAATACTTAACCACCAAAACCTGGACATTGCTATGAAAACCTCTGTTCTTGCTAAATCGAAAGGATACAAATTTTCTGCCCCCATTCCTCCCCCCACCAAAAATCAACATAAACCATTAGGCGGAGCAGATAAAAGAACATAGAAGACATACCCAAACAGGCTTTGGTAATTTAAAAGTTTTGAAATAAAGAAAATAAAAATTAGGCTTACTAAATAGGCTGTTTATTATACGCTTTGTATCAATGTTAATTATGGATGGGCTGTCTATTCACAAATTTTTTTCTTAATAATACACTTCACACGATCTCAGTTAATCTAAGACGAATTATGGAAGTTATAGAGTCAGAGTAAAGCTGCAAATTAAAAAAAAAAAAACTAAGAAAATACAAAACTACTTACTCCGCTGCTTACTGGTCCAAACTTATGGCCCGAGGAATCTGGTTCTTCTAAATACAGAGTGTAAAAGTGTGGTCTATATCAAACAGTACCAAAAATGTAATATTTTACATACATGTTGAGACAGTTTGAAGAGATTATATTTCAACAATGGAGATCAAATATTGGAAACAATGCTGTCATTCAGAGTGAAATCACATTAAAGGGAAGCAGAGAAATGTAACTTAATTTAAAAAGCTTTTTGTCATATAAACAGGCTTGCATTAAATAATAATTTAACATAGCTAGAATAAAGCATAAGATATTGTTTAAAACAGAAATCATGTTTACAAAGTAATTCGTAGCAATACCACTCAGAGAGGAACTCACACTTGCAAATGTACACCTACCTTTCATCTTCAGGCAACTGCAGCCAGCGAAGGACAGTCACCACTCTTTCTTCAAAGGGGATTGAGCTGTATCAGAATAATACTATATCAACCAACCATGCATTTCCAAGAGCTAAAAACTCTTAGCCATACATTACCGAAAAATCACTTTATCAGAAAAAAAAATTAATTCATTACAGGCTATTCAGCAGGATGCAAATTTATCCACGCTAATTGCCTGTCACCCTACAGGAGTTTATGGTCTGATCTAAATTTCCCTTTAATATTGTCCCCAGTGATTGTAATGTGATTAGAATAAAGCTCCCAGTAGTGTTTATGTTTATTATACAAAGCAAATAATTGGCCTCAAGGTGCAAAGTCACATGTAAGCTTCATTTCCGTACTATGTTTTGAAAAATTTTTGATTTAGTGGCGTTGGGTATTTCAAGTTTAAATAGGTTGAATACAATGGTTGTCATTGACTCATACTATGCCACAAAGTAGATTCTCTGTATCAATTACTGAAGTAGACCAACAATAAGTATGTTGATGTTTAACAACATGAAGCACCGACAAAGTAAACATTCAGTATTTAACACAATTTCAAGTAACAGTGTATCATCAGTTCCTATGGAAAAAAATATAGGTAGCAAATCAAGAATCAAAAATTCCATCCTATATGAAGGGTGTAAAAAGAGAAAATGATCTTATGAAGATAGAAATAAAAAGCCTGATTTCTTGGGCAAGATTTGAGATTATTAAATGGTGATCAACACTTTCATTAAGCAGAAAATGTTTAATTGCAGTAAGAAGAAATCACTGACTAAAATATGAGTGCCTTAATGTGAAATATTTTAAAAACTTGCAATGAAAATAATTTTAAATTGGAACAGCTTACCACAGTCAACAGTAAAACTTTAGTTTTCATGGACACTATCACATCAAAGCCTGATCCATTCACTGTATGAGAAGTTTGGATTGAAATACTCTACGTCACCCAGAAAAGATTTTTATACATAGAAAGAGAAAAGCACTAGAGCTTCAAAACTGATTTTTACACATCTTACCATTAAAACATTTGCTGAGGAATGGAAAGATTATTAGACAAAGACTCTATACTGAAACAAAGTTAATTGGGTCCTATCTTTTTTTCCATATTGTACAAAACTATTTAGAAAAGAAAGAAAAAGAAGTTATGCTTTCTTTGGCATCTGTCTCACTGCAACAGTTAAAGTCAGATACAAGACACAGGCATTTACATACCCATTGTATATTTCATACAGGTTTGGAAAGGTTCCATTCACTGCTACGTCTGACCCAGGCCAGAAGAACGTCCCTGCTTTCAGCCCTTGGTACATGGCTGTGACCCAAATCTGCCGGAGAACATTTGCCATCGTTAGTGTCCATCACCAAATTATCTGAGACACTGCCAGACCCACTGCCTCACCAACTCTGCACCCTTCAGCAAGGTCAAAAACTACCAGTTTAATGGAACACTCCAGTCAATCTTGCCTGTCATCGCTATCTGCAGCCCAGATATACCTTGCAGCCTGACTCCTTGTAGCAAACACTCACATCCCTTCTGCAGCTGTGCCAGAGACAGCCATGACAGAGGTAGGAACCATTAGTAGAAATGCAGTGGTAGAACCGTGGCTGAACACCAGGAAGGGGAAACGTCTCAAGTACAGTGACACAAGAAGGGGTGGGAATATTCCAAGGACCTACATCCCACATACTCTTGACATATGGAAGCTACATTTTGATCAGTTCTGATTTTACTGCTGCTCTCACAGTTTGGAGATTTATGTCTTCTGTGTGTTTTCTGCCTGACTGGTATCACTCTCTTCTCATTGGCCCATGAAGTCTACATCTGTGTCTTCTTTCCTCAAGGAAAAAAAAAAAAACCAAACCAAAACCACAGTCCTCCCCACATTACTAAATAGTTGTATCTAGTCCCTTGCTATTCTTCAGGCTAGCCCTCACGCAAACTTTTCCATGCCACTTCATTGTGATGGCAGTCTCATCAGTTTTGCCATAGGTGTGTGATTGAACCAAGACAATTTCTTTTAAAACCACATCTTTAGACTTACGAGTAATTTGGGCAGAGCATAAACCTTTATTAATGCCGCTTATTACTAAAACTGACTGGTCTGTCGATTTCCTCAGAGAAATTAACTGCAACAACACTCATATTAAAAACAGACCAAAATCTGGTATCTATATTAGCTATTTTAAGCTAGCATTCTCCTTAGGGAAAGTTCTGGTTTAAGTTCAACAAAATCTGTTACATTTTGTTTCAGTTGTTATTTTGCAGCTCCAGTATGGCAATTCCTAATCCTGCTGAGTAACGTCCCTTGGCTGCCTTAGAAGCACCCTCTGTACTCTTTCAACATTACTGCGCATCCAAACGATACTAAGTAACATAACAGGGTGATGTACATTCTCAGAATGGTATTAATACTTACAGGCTGGCCTTGGTACCACTGTGGATTAAACTTCTCCTCGCTTTTAAGGGTGAAGAATGCATTTCTTTTGGGGTCATACATCTTGTTATCAATTATACCATGAGATTCAGGATACAGCCCCTGTAATTGAGAGTGTGCCTCGTTGCAATGTTATAAAGAAAAAGAACCTTCCAGCTACACAAATATGTCCTTCAGACAAATATGTCCATTGAATATTCTATGGGTGACTTCTACTCCATCAGTAGCTCAGGACCCAAATTTAACAGCATCACCTACCATTGAGCCCTACCTTCCAACTCTTAATCGCTTCTCAGTGAGATTTTGTAAAAATCAGGCAATCTCCTTTGGGATCAAACTCAAAGACACTGTATGAGTTCACACATTTGTTGTATCTTTGGTACCAAACACAAAGCAATTACCTATGCTGGACCTCCATCACAAGAGCAAAAGCTCTAGCTGGGATAACCATTACATGAGCAGTGAAAGAAGTGCTGGGGCACCGGTTCTGGGTAGTTTTAGCAGACCTTGTGCTCTGCTTTTAAGCAGACTAGTTCCTTTCTACATTTATAAAGAATAAAACACCATCACCATTAGGACCTTGCTACTTTTCACAGGAATGGGGAGTTGAGGTAAAGCTCTGTAGTGTACACCTCACATGGCTGCAGGACATGATTAATGCCTCTTAGCTGCATATTCCATCATGAAGATTTGTGAGGATTACATAATTAAGAATCTCATTCCTGAACCTGTGCTCCTCACTTATCAAATATCCTGACCAACTGAGAAGACAAGAAAGAAGGTGCATAACCTAGTATTTAATTGAATTTTAGTTCTGGCGTAATGAAACTAAAAAGGATCTCCTGGATTCCAACTCTGCATTTGGTGTTGAAAAACTCCATTTTTCTTTTTCCTCCTATATGCAAGAGGTGGCAAATTTACAAGATCAGCTTTGCGACATTTCTATGCAGGCTTGGGTACCATCCATCACAGAGTCAACGTCAGCATGATGCTCAGATCTTTCCTTTCATTTCATACCATCATGCCGAGCTACTTTAAAGAAGTGGAATAAGGTTGGCAACTTAAAGGAGTCAGGCTGCTCCCACTCCAAGAGAGTGAGCTGCAATTTACTGGAAATGTTTATACAAATGTGGAGTTGTAAAGTGATGTGACCTTCAACCTATATGGGAGTTCTCATAGCTAGTCTTGGAAGGACTGGATTTACTTACATTAGATCTGGCCACTTAGCTCTAGTGTTATACAATAGCTGTTAACCTAAATTACATAAAGAATATAATATATACACTTTCTTATTTTGAAGGGAAATTCTATTATTTTAATAATGCATCAAAATATACTATTCCCTTGGAGACAACCTGGTAATGAACAGTCTCTTCAGTAGTGGAAACATACAATATACAAGAATTCTTACTGTGACAATGGAGTAATGGTTGGGAAAGGTTTTTGAAGGATACACTGGTCTCATACTGGAAGTGTATGTTCCACATTTCTCTAGAGGGAGGAACAAAGAAAGTCAGCAAAGTTACTGAAATAAAAATCTTGCAAGTTTCTCTCATGAAGACATATACCTACTTAAAAAAAAAAAAACAACAAAAAAACAAACTGATAAAACCAAAATATATTTCCAGAAAGTTTTCATTCTTCAAAATTGTGGACTTAATTTTTTTTCCCATATTCATTTACAAACTGACTAAATGTCTATTAATACAAATTTCATATATTCCTAATGAGTGACTGCAATGGTCACATGAGCAAAACCTACAGCCCTTGTGAAAACATGTATAGATAAGAATGAACATTTAAAGAAATCACACCCTCCAAAGTTGCCCTGGTATGCAGTAAGTGCAGTCTGTAGTTTGAAACCAACCAGCTATTTCACCCTGGGTGCTCCCAGAGATAAAGTGGCCACCAACACAGTGGTGCCCTGGCTCTCTCAGTCACCTGTCAAATCACTATTTATTTTGCAGTCTTCCTTTCTTCTTTGTGGGGCTTCTAAAATATAAAAAAAAAGCTCTTATTCTCGGATGAATTTCAAAGTTTTCTTTATCTCAATATAAAAAATCATATGGTTTTAAGGAGATTATTATACAGTATTTGCTGCTATAAAGAGGCATTGGCAAGGCCAAAACAGCTGAGCAAACCTTATTTGAGGGGCCTAAATTTCCACCAGGAAATGTGGTGCCCAGTTTTCAGAAAAGAAAGAAACAAACCTTCATTAACAACTTTAAAAATACTATGGGATAACCAAAACTGCTTCAACAGATGCTAAAGAGCCAAAAGGAATGACCCTACAGGAAAAACACCACTGGGTCATCTTCATTATGACTCTGGGTAATTATATATAATATAAATAAAATAGAAATTAAAAGCTTGATAACATAAAAAGTTTTGCATCAAGGCACTTTGAACTCATTGGATGGGGGCTTTGATTAGATTTCAGTTGAAATAATCAATTTTAGCTAATCAAGATAAAAAGAAGCCAAGCCAGAAAAATAAATGCTCTCAAGTCACATAGATATCCCCTTCCACACTTGTGTTCTGTAGTAACAGATCATCACTTGTACCTTTTTTTATTACTGGAAAACACTTAACACATTTCAACTATTTCCAAATCTGTTGTTGAGACTGTTTTCCAAAATCGTACTTTTTTGGTTGGGGGTGGCTGGGGAGGTTGGTTTTTTGTTTTGCTTTGCTTTTTAAAGTAAGAGGAAAACACACTTAAAAAGTTTTGCCAAAAATCCTAGGGGCTTTTTGCTAGGACTTTCCATACGAGTTATCTTTCTTCTTTTTGGCTTGTTGCCTTAGTTAAAGATGAACTAAAGATGAGTTAAAATTTGCCTATCTGAACATTTCACCCACCATTTTACTATGAGGGCAAAAAGAAGAAAGCTGAAAATCCTGTAGTATATTGTATTGCAAAAGCCTTCTAGCATATTACTAAAAAATGCTCCAGAGTTACTTTAGAACTGTGAACATAATGCAGAATTAATACTTGCCCCCAGACTATTCCTTATTTTGTTGTGTATAAAACATGTATTACTAGGCATTCTGATATTAGAATCTTTTAAAAATATAAGTTTTGACCATCAAAAACTTCATCGTTCTGGAGAAGTGAAATGACTTTGATGAAGATACAAAGGTACTTGTATTTCTTGGTAGTCAGAACTTATCACGGGTTCAGTGCAAAGAGAAATACAAGTTTATTACAGAAGTCAATGAGAGAAGCTGCACTGTAGCCTTTCCAGACCAAAGAATGAAGAAACTTTACGTATGGAAGCAGATAATGCAGACTGGAAGTCCCACAGATGCTTTGTGGCACTGCTATCTTTTATCTCAGGCAGAGCTAGAATCATTTGTACTAGCCAGCCTCTCCTAGCAATGTCCCAGAAGTCTTCTCCAGTTTGCATTTTTTATAACTGCATCTAATAAAAACTTTTCAAATGCCTCATTTTAGTCTAGTATGGAAAAAAATTAAAAAGAAACAAAAACCTCAAATACATCTGTGAATTGTTATCCTCCAGAACACTTCAAGTTGTAACAACCACTGTGTAAAAAAGCAAGCATTTTTACTGATTTATTTTTAGTCAAATTGAAACCAGGCAGCCCAGGTAGTAATTTATGAATGTCAAGAAGATTGGCGTATTTTTCAGAGAAGAAATACCATCAATTCTCTACAGACCTCAGCCAAAAGAGAAACAGGAAAAGTAACTAAAGTTACTTAGACACTAGAAAATCAAGTAAGACACTAAAAAACTAAGGAATATTTCTTCTGGAAATGTTTGTTAAATTAAGGTTTTCTTGGACTTATCACATTTCTACCAGCCCTTCTATATCATCTGTTCTTAATCTCTTCCTTTTCTGTCTTCTTTATTCAAATATAATCAAATGTTTTCTACCTTGCTTTCCATTTTCCAAAGCCATTCCACCTAAATATGACATGATATACATCATAAAGAGGACCTACTTCTATTTTGAAGAAACAAAGTAAGCTCACAGCAAAAAACACCCACCTCCTAAATATAACAGGGGCTATAATTTATAAGATCTCATTGAAAAGCTGATGGACTCTTTCCTCATGCCCTCTCTAGTTCTGCCTTTCCACTCTCTCACACCTCAAGGTCTCCATGCATGGTTGTTCTTTAGGGCAACAACTTCCATATTCATGGTAGAAGAGAGAGGATTTAAAACAGTAAGCAAAGCTGCATCTATGGATTTTTCAGGTAAGACATCATAATATTTCTTAGACAAAGACACTACTCACGTAATTTGCTAATAACAGGTAGAAGTCCACCCCAAGTCTGCAAATATTCTGCTCTGAAGCCATCCAATGAAAATAGTAACACTGGAGACTTGGTAAATCTGAACAAACAGAAATTTAATATTAGAAGACAGACTCTGAGAAATAATTTCCTATCACTTATTTCAAGAAAGTTTCCCCCAAATAATGGGAATATTCATTATGGGGCTATAAACCAGGCCAAGGAAGTAAGTCTTCCTAAGCAGGTAGGTTTGCAGGCTGGCACAGTGGTGAGCAGACAAGCCATCTGATCCCTCTGCTTGCAGGCTGGCGGAGCAAATCCTGCCCAAAGAGGCCGAGGTTTGCCGTAGGGCATGCACAGAAAAGTCATGACAAGGTCCAATTTCAAACACACCCATAAAATGGAGAACAAGCCAAGATGCTCAGGTGATCTGCCTGGTGGGTTTGGTACTCCTCATGAAATCAGTCCCACTGGAGGAACACTCGGCCCCTCCAACCCCAGTCTCACACCCCAAGGTAAGAGCAGGGAAAGAAATAAGGCAATGCAAAGCCATAACTTTCCTTTATTCATTTTGCTCCTGAACAACCTCTCATCTAGTTGAAAAAAAGATTTATTTTTTTTTATTATATATACAGTGCACAAAACTGTAAGCAAGCCTAATGTACAGGGTATGTTAAATCAGCAACTACAACAAACACTTTTCCTTTCACCTTATAAAGATTATTCAACCAAAAAGAACTTGCTTACTGTTCCAGAAGTAGTACCAATCTCCAAATTCAAAAATGTGGCCTTGTGACTGGAA
The DNA here is from genome assembly GCA_013397565.1 of Ptilonorhynchus violaceus. Classification (NCBI taxonomy): domain Eukaryota; kingdom Metazoa; phylum Chordata; class Aves; order Passeriformes; family Ptilonorhynchidae; genus Ptilonorhynchus; species Ptilonorhynchus violaceus. The sequence goes on along the minus strand of VZRJ01011940.1, from coordinate 61,678 downwards.
ACACTGTAAAAGTATTTCTGCTTGGAACTTGACAGACAATTCAAGTTCCAGTGAGACTGATTTCACTGGAACCAACTAAAATAAAATCTCCCCTTCCAGTGTCCACAGGACCTATGTTTTCCAGTCTTGCCTTGTTCCCAGATTCAGCCCTGTTCAAACAATTTCTCTCCAACTGTAAGTACTTAAAACATTGCATCACAGACAGGAATAGTAACTTCTGTAACATCAGTAACTTCTTCCTTGAAGAAAACATACCCTGTGTTTGACCTATAGACATGAGGGCATGTGAGACTGAAAAAAAAAACCAAAACACTGCAGTGCAGCAATAACTACTGCAAATATGAATGTTCACAAAAGAATTGAATATATTTTGTATGTTAATTGCAAGCTCATGATCCCTTTTTATGTTTACAAATTGTAAAATAAAAATGCTTTTTTTTAAACTTTGTTGTACTTTAGTTTCCCAAAATAAAACAGTAAGGATACAAGACAAATATTATTTATAAAGTGTTGACAATTTCTTTAGTGATGTACCCCACAAAAAAATCCAAACAGTGATTTACAAGTGAAACATTTGTAAGCTATATGTCAGTCAAAAAAATGTGACTATATTAAACTAAAGAACAGTCAGGCAACCAAAACATGTCTATCCTAAGAAAATTTTAATCAACAATTTGGACAACAGTTCAGCCAAAAGGATTTCATTAGTCAGAACTATTGCATAGCCTACCCTACACCCCAGAGAGCACAAAACATTTAGATGCATTTCTAAGATGTATGTTTGTAGCCTGCTTTTTAATTTATATGGCACATTTAGTATCACCTCTTGAAAATCTAGTAGAGACAGTTAGTTGAGAACAAGAAATGAATGATTTTCAGATCAAAACTAAAGCCCTTTGGGAGAACAGAGTAAGAAAACTTTATGTACTACCTTTGCCCATATTACAAGTATTTTTTGCACCACAATTGCTGATCTCGGCAAGTTTTGCAAATACCTTTTCCATGCCCCTTCCTGCTCAATAAATTGATTCATTTAAATGCAGAGGTCTAAAAATCTTCACTGAAAAGTTCTGTACAATAAAACATGAACTTTGAGGCCAAGGCTGTTCAATATTACCTACCAACAACTCTAACTCAAGAAAAAAAAAACACCAAGCCAAAACCAGAAAACCCCACCAAAATTAAAACAACCACTCAGAAAGGGACTTTACGCAACTGTTTCTGGTTTGGCATTTACAAATAAACCAACTGTTAAATACATGTTTTGGTTGTCTGCAAATCTAGCTACCGACCCATTCGCACATGTAAAATTAACCTTGGCAAAATAGGCCATTGCCACAACGAGAGAGATTGTCCATTTCACTTCTTGTAAACTCCATACAGGCCAAAACTCATATATTTAGTGATCTGCCCTGGCACCCAGGGAAGCAAAGCATGACAGGCCATGTTAAACTCCACTCTTTGGAACAGCTCCAGTAAAATCACCAGACAAACTGACCTGAGCTCAGTTCTGAGGTATACCAGCCACGTCCATGAATTTTTCCTGTCAGTAGCCAAGATTGCACTTGCTGCTTCAGAAATGTGCAGTCATGAGCAAATAAGCCTGCGAGGCTCAAGTTTTGGTCCTGACAGTGATTCATGCTGGCTGTGTCCAAACAATATGACAGGCATGTTTCACAGCTCTTGGAAAAATAGGTATGCCACAGTCACATCCTGACTCTAAACTGAAGGAAATGCAGTAGCAATTTACCCCTCCTATAAACTGGCTTCTGTGGAAACATAATGCAGGCAACACAGGCTTACTGTGGTCTAGTAGGTTCACCAGTCTGAATGATCAAGAGCCCAGAAGCATGGAACACACTGCCAAGCTGACCTGCCTCACTGCAGGCAGGTTAGACCATAATTAAAAGAAAGAAAAAGAAAACAAAAATGGAAGGAAAAGAAAGTTCCCTTGAAAAGTTTAACGTGCTACACAGAAAACTTCCTATCCCACACACATTCATACACTACTGCCATAACGTCATAGTAAGCAAAGGCTTGGTTCTTCCGCTAAATGTACGTAAAGCCTCAACAGGAGGCATAATAGAAATCTTCAAATATACAGAGAGATCAGCAAAGAGGAAAGGAATCAGATGCTCTTCCAGCTCCATGAAGACAGAACAAATAGTAATAGGCCTTAAGTACAGCAAAAGACATCAGGACAAAAAGACAGCAAAAAGTCATGAGTAAAGCCACCTAGATAAGTGCTAGGATAAGCTGTTTAAGTAGATTTGAATCGTCAGAGTATTATTTCACTCCTAGAACACGGGGAAGGACTAGATCACTCCTGAGATCTTACCGCCTATTAACTTTATAACCCTATTAAATAACATAGAACCCAGTCTTGGAAAGACTTAGGTGTGAACTTAATTTTAAGCAGTTGAACAGTCTCAGCAAAATCAGTGGGATTTCTCAGATTAATCACCTCATTGAATGCTGCATCATCTTTTGTCTATTCTGCACCACAGGAACAGCTGAAACCCAGCTAAAATAAAAACAATAAACCCAGTAATCTGAACCCACAAAATATGCTGTATTAACATGCACAGAATCAGAATTGACATCCTGAGGTCTCAGAATGAGCACTGCACTAACACCACCTGCACTCCTGCCTACCACACCATAGGAAGAAGTGGATTGTTTACAGAGTTGTTACTTTTGGGAGAGGCTTGTGCTAATAGTCTGAGATGAACCTTCAGTCAACACTGTTTGATTCAACTTTGACCACACATCACCCTTTCCTGGGCTGGGTTTTATTGCAACATTTTGGGGTTTGCCAGGATTAAAACAATTTTAGAAGACTAACTATGTATTCCTTTCATGCACTGAACAGAAAAAAAACAAACAGAAAACCCCAAAAACAAGTTAACCAACAGGAGTTGCCCTAAGGCATTAACGTCAATAACTTTGACTGTGGATCTGCACAAGACTCTTGTTTGCTTACCAGCCCCTTGGGGTCAACACTTCCTAACCTTGCATTAGGGAGATCAGTATCCTAGAGCCAGTTCCCAGCATGCAGTCCCAAAAGGCCCCTGAACTCAGAACAAAAGTTACTGACAAGTAACTTGTCAGTTACTTCAAGAACCACCTGGCTATCACCTTCCTACATAGGGGATTACTGGAGACTTGGACTACAAGCTGGACATAAGCTCCAATTTCTGTCCTGATGAAGGTTCTGAAGTGTCAGCATCTGTTAGTGCTCTGAATCAGAATGAAGAGTACTCAATTGGTAGGAAATATTTCAAAAGGAAATGTATTTTGTTTGACAGTATTATAACTCCTATGAATAAATACAGCATGATTTAAATACCTTCAGTCAAAAAAGTAATGACATAGGAACAAAATAAAATGGTTTTACTTTACTATAAATATTCTCATCACACCATAACTTCAAAATCAAAATGAAATAGGTCTGATTTTTTTTATACTTGTCAGACAAGAACATAATTGAATTCAACTTATCCTATAACACATCTACCAGCTATTTACTAGTGGAACGTACTTCAATCAACAATTTAAGTCACTTCTATTAATAGCTTAGTCATACAATCATAGTTTATAGTCAACTTTAGCTATAAAGTTAATTGGAAGATCCCACAGCAAAAACAGTTCAAGAAATACAGGCTTCTTTTTCCTGGCTGGGAGCTTGGCTGTACTATTTGAGCCCGAGTGCTGATGCCATAAACCACATGAGTCATTCCTCACACAGTGTATACATAACTTGCAGGAGCAAGCCCAACATGGAGCTGAGCCAGGGAATACAAGGATCCCATGGCACTTTACACCTTCCAAAGAAAGTAATTCAGACAGCTTGCAAATAATGCTGTCCCACTGCTGGTGGAACCGGAACGCTGATCTGCCCACATTTTGCAGTTCTGGGGCTGGAAAATGCAAGCTATTGGAAAGGTCTTCACAAGTGACAAGGGAGAGAGGCAGCCTTAGAAGCCTAAGATTGCTGAATGGGTCCCAAAATATTCGGGATGGTGGGTATTGGAGCACATGTAGGTCAATAACACAGCTGGCAACAAGGCAGAGTTGCCCAGAGCACACACATCTGTGAGACACAGCAGGGTTGAGGAATAGGCATGTCTGGCAAGTCAAGCAAGGATGTGCTTGTGCTGGGATACACAAGTGCTGCTGGGACAGAGCAACCTGATCTGTTAGTAATCACCAAATGCTGGCTGAACAGGTGTTCTTCTCAGTCTGGCAGCTGCTTTTACTACATGTGTATGAAAGGCAAGCAGGTCCCAGGAAGGCACAGCAGGGAAAATAATCTCAAAAATGAAACGCAAGCAAAGAGCAGAGCTATGCAAATATACAGTTTCCTCACCCTTTTGGACACTGAGGTTCAGAAATGTCCTCACACTCTTCTTCAACCCAGCTTGCCTCTCCTTAAAACAAATGAGTGCAATTTATTTTTTAAGACAGTACATTCTTACTGATAAATGCAAGGGTTTTTTCATTTTACAAGATGCTTTTAAAGTCATTTTATGTTCTTGCTCCCTTCATACAACTATAGGTACAAATGAAAGACTGTAGTAATTTGGTGATGATATTTACCTTTACAAACAGCTTGATAATTGACACAGCAATCTTTGTTTTCCACACAATCATCTGAACAGGAACAATGATATTCTTGTCGCCTCTTTTCTCCGCACCTGAATTTATTGCAGGTCCATATGTGGGCTAAAAAAATAGATGAAAGAGAAGGACAGCACAATGATTAATACTGCTGTAAGTGCAGAACTAATAAACCAAGTGTTAAGTTCAATCTCAAATGTCTACTCACTGAGAAACAGTTCTGAGTTATCTCATACATGCATAGTATTGCAAACTTTGGCACTTCAGGAAGCAGAAACACCCATGGCTGAATAATCCAAAAGCACAGCCATCTGAATACAATTATGCAGCATATGGGTATAAATATCACAGATGAGAAAGAATCCTTTTTACAGATCTCCTTAAATTTGGTAATTCATGTGGATTTAATCTGGTAAACACATACTATAAAGAAGTTCCCAAACAACTCCTCCAGAAAAAAAACAAACTGAATCAGACTTGAATGCCTAGAAAACACTGAGCAGCAGGATTTTACCAGTCACCATCAGGCACTCCAGTCTCCTTCGGCATAGGCATAGGCATAGGCATCACTGCCACTGTTTGAGACTATAGATAAACTCACAGGAAGACCTACTGACTTCAGCTCCACTGCTGATTTTGTTAGAAAATGTTGGGTTTTCTGAATGGCATATTCCAGTACATTGTATCATTTGAAGATCTGGATGTCCTGGTTGATGGCAAGTTGAACATGAGTCAGCAGTGCCCTGGCAGCCAGGAGGGCCAACCGTGTCCCGGGGTGCATCAAGCACAGCATCGCCAGCCGGGCAGGGGAGGGGATTGTCCAGCTCTGCTCTGCACTGGAGCAGCCTCACCTCGAGTCCTGAGGGCAGTTTTGGGTGCCACAATATATTAGAGAGGATCCAAAGGAGGGCCATGAGGATGGTGAAGGGTCTGGAGGGGAAGCCATATGAGGAGCAGTTGAGGCCATTTGGTCTGTTCAGCCTGGAGAAGAGGAGACTGAGGGAAGGCTCTTCAACATCCACATGAGGGGAAGCGGAAGGGCAGGTACAGATCTCTTCACTCTCATGACTGGTGACAGGGCTCAAGGAAACAGCATAAAGCTGAATCAGGTGAGGTTTAGATTAGGTATCAGAAAAAGGTTCTTCACCCAGAGGGTGGTCGGGCACTGGAACAGGCTCCCTAGGGAAGCGGTCACAGCACCAAGCCTGACAGAGTTCAAGCATTTGGACAGTGCCCGCAAGCACATGGTGTGACTCTTGGTCACAACTCTCGTGCATGGTTGGGAGTTGGACTTGATGATCCTTGTGGGTCCCTTCCAACTCAGCATATTCTGTGATTCTATGTCTTTGTTAAAAGTCAAACACAAGTAGATCCTTTACATTCAATGAGGATAAACACAAATGACTTTACCAGTTGAGTGAATACTTAAGTGAAGATCTTAACAGACATGGAAGCCAAACCTAAATGTTTGAACAGAGGACACTCGATGATTTTCATACATGACTAGCAACTAGAAATTCCTAAAAACATTGTGAGGAAGTTAATCTCACTTTCAGGATACTGTACTTCAATAACTTCACTAATATCAATAGATCTTTACTTTGTGTGTGTGTGTGAGAGAGAGAGAAAAGAATCTATTATGGTTCTAGTTACATGATATTATTGGGAAATTAGAATTTGATTCTCCACTGATGTTAAGGTTCATTTTAAAAAAAAGAGAAAAAAACATCAATCAATTCATTTTCATTCTTGGCGCTAAGACAGACTTTCCAGCTTGTTTTTAAAGAATACTTTAAACTGAAGGAGAGTGATGTAATGAAAGAAATACGAGAGTAGAGCCCATGCAACTATACATATATATATATCAACTATATATATGCGACTTTATATAAGCAAAAAGCTTTAGGCAAATTAAAGGACCTTTCAACAGGAGTCAGCTGAAGCAGGGATCTGAGCTCAGCTTAATGATATAGTTTTCAAAGTCAACATTGGAATTTTAAATTTGTCAGTGTAGTTTCACCCAGAAATTAATCAACTGCATGTAAAGAGGAGAAAAATAATAATTATCTGAAAAGAATGCTGCATTTGAAGCATTAAGGCAAAACCAAAGTAGACAAAATAGTCAAGTTCTGCCCTTAGTGGTCTACCTGCACTAAAATCTTTCCCTGTAAAATTTCTCCCAGGTATTTTTCACACCTTTGCCTATCTGACCTTTGCTTTCTGGCAAATCACAACTGCTTCTCATTTCGCAATCCTCCATCAGTGCACTGTTTTGTCACCCTGCCTTTATTCATGTTCACGACCCTTACTTCACACTCAGACTGGGGAGTAACAAGGCAGAGGGGTTGAGAAGCTGGGTAAGGAGAGATGGCAGCTTTCACAGAGCTGCTCTGTCCTTCCCCTTTTTCACTCAGGCAATGACAGACAAACGCAATATGCAGAATGCACTTCTATTCCAGGCTTGCCCGAGAATGTAGGAGTTGTCTCTGATGCCAGGGACAATGCAGGTCACTGTTCTCTCACCACCACAGAACAAAATGCTGGCTGAGACCTCAAGTTGCAGTTTTTCCTCCTGTTTCCAAGGGGGAGGGCAGGAGCACAGTCTGTAGCAGCCTCTCTCCTCACAGGAGAGCTATGGGAAAGCCAGCCTACTGGCTATGTCAGCTCCTATGTAGTACAGCTGGGTGAAACACAAGCTTTGTTTGTGTAAAACAGCAGCTGCACCAGCGCCCTGATGATTCCACAGCAGTCCCCAGTACCACCATCACCACTGCAACTCCAACTAGGAATGCAACACAGAGGGCACAAAGGAGGAGATGACTGGCACCCGAACCACTCTGCTGTTCAGTAGCCCCCCTTTGCACTCACAGCCCATCTGAAATAAGTCCTGATCACAACAGTACTCACATATGCTGAGCTGTTCCTTGTCACACAACAGGACAGATTGCTCCCTCAGCCTTTTCCATCCTTACCTGGTTGTATACATGTTTCCTGGTAATCTAAGCAGCAGTTTCCAAGCTTGACACAATCTTTATCACAACGGCAGCTTCCAAAGGTCCTTTCAAAGCAACGACCTTTGCAGGTTTTCACTGTAATATTGGATAGTGTTAGATGTCAGTGGCTGAGCCCAAATCAGTCAGCATGCAAAAGAAACTAACACAGTCAGTGTGTGAAACGACACAGTTGGCCATTCCACATCTTACAGGATGGCTGCAAAAACAGTGACAGCCAAAGGAAAGTCTTGATCCAAACAAATGTTTATTTCCTCTTACTGCACAAAAATATTTTTTCATCATATTGAACAAAGGGTTCTCTTCTGTTTTAGCAGGAACATGGTGTGTCAGGATTGACAGAAACAAATGAAATAAAAGACTGCAATCCTAGTTGTGACTGTCCTTGCCTTCCTGTGTCACAGGAAGATGTGAGTACAATCATTCAGAATATGTAAGATCTCTGTGGGAGGAAACGTGAAGCTTTCATGTCTTCACTATGGGAGCCCTAGACAGTGGAACACTTTTGCAGGGAACACTAACCTTCATTTTCATGTCTGGCAATGTTCCACTTTTGATAAATAATTTCAAGACACTAGAAGGGCCGTTCCAAAGCAGACACAAGAGATACAAACTTGAGTATACAGCTCACTGCTCTGTTTTTTGTTCAATTTTAATATGAAAAAGAGACAGCATTCTTCCACTACACTGGCGTTGCTGAGGGTGGGAGAATAATCATTTAAAAAAAAAAAATCACAACCAGAAACTGGTGATGTGAAGGATTAACAAAACTTAAGAATTTGGTCAGACTGTCTAATCCTGTGCAATCGTCAGAAGGGAGTGAGGCAAATCCTTCATCATTTGGCTCCTCTTCTCAAGAATCTTGAGGTGTGTGATATTAAGAAAATGAGATATTAATGAACCGATATTGCAAAGCTGTAATAAAACAAGAAGAAATCGATATATATTGTAGTAGAAATTTAATAATCTGAACTTCTGTTAAAAATCATTGTTTGTTCAACTTTGAAATTATTCTTCATAGTTGTTCCCAAAGTGAGGCTTGATTTCTCAAAAAAAAAAAATCTTTCGTAACTTTCTACCTGAAGAAACTTCACCATTGAAAAAACCACATATTTTTCAGGACAGAAAACAGACAGAGGAATTCCACAAGGAATGTTTTCAGGCTACAATTCTAACCAGTAAAAAAAATAACTTTTTTTTTCCCCCTCCATAATTGACTGGAAAAGATGAAAAACAAATGTTCCAGGACAACATGAAATAGAAGTTGTTGTGTTTTGGGTGGTTTTTTTTTTTAATGGTAAACTGAGAAAAGCCAGCCATGTGACATCACCACAGTGAGAGTCGGGATACATGGAAGCTGCCAGATCAGACATTGAGTACCAGGATCACTTTACCTCTCAAGAGAGTACACACAAGTATTGAGTACACCTGAGGTTTATTTTCTGGTATTTTCATTCCCCACTAACCAATACTGCTTCAAGCAAAGCATGCAATCCTCTTCCTCCAGCAAGAAGGGTGGCATTCTGATAACACAAAAATTGATTCACAAAAAGAAAAAAAGGAATTGCTTAGTAGTATTACTAAATTAAAACATATTAGTTACCATCTTTTGAACAGCTAGGCTTCAGGCCAAATATACATCCTAGGATCGTCGTTAACATGCAGACACAGAGTACCTGTGGGACAGGAAGGAAAAGAAAGTAATCTTAAATTACCATCGAATGGTTTTGAGAGCACTCATTTTCTCTATAATGCTATACAATTGTACTAAAATTCATAAACACGCTGATTAGTAGGCTGATTTCACTGTTTTCACCAGCAGTTTTCACTTCCACTAGTTATGCTGTTGGCAATAAATTACTAGCATATGAACATGCTTGTCACAACTGGGCCTATGTATATCATTTCTTCTCAAGTCATTCAACATAGACATACATCATCATGTCTCTCATGTATTTCTTGATTTCTTTTATATCATTCTTTCATGATGATATATTTCTATTTCTTACACATATATCCATTTTATAGAAAATGTTTTTACTCCAGTCCTTCCTTCCTCATACATTGTTCTAAGAAGGTGAAGCAAAGTTTTGCCATTAACCACAAACTACAAACAGAAGGCATAGCCCTTAAGTGATACCTATAATTTTCTTCGGCAGGAAAACTTTTTCCCACTTCCTAGTATCCAGTTCATACTAGATCTGGGTCCACACAATGGTAAGCAACTGTGGGATGTGACATTAAGACTGACCACAGTGTCTTGCACTGACCAGAAACTATGGCTGTGTTCATTCTGGATTCTGGATGCTTTAAAGTTATTGAACAAGCACCATATTATCCTTGTCCAATATTTTAAGGCAAAATTTAATGCCTACTCAAATACAGAGAAAGATTTCTTTCTTTCTCCAATACTCATTAAGTATTGGATTAGGTCCATAAACTCTTTAGAAAAAGCATATGTACCATCAGTGCATATACAGTAATTAAAGAGAAGCCAACAATGCAGCTACAACAGCTACTCTGTTTAAGTGTAGAATGTAATAAGGTACTTTGCCAGAAGTCCTGAAAAGAAGATACTGCAATCATGCAGACTTTCTCATACAAAACTATTTGGGGAGCTCTGGGTAGGGAAAAAATGTATATACCACCTTTCCAGTCACTGTTTTCTGATGAAAAATTGCTTTGAAGTAATACTTTAATAACTTTACATACATGCCTACACAATTCTCTCCCTTTTTTCCTCCTTTCCCATCAGCAAAAGCTGCTGAGTCAGCCTTGAGTAGGATGCCTGAAACATATTGTGATGTGGCAAAAATTCCTTCCACTTTAAAATGTATGCAATTATTTCTCAAGCTGATTCTTTTTAAAGACTGAGCATTTCAGTAACTAAAAACTATTTGTGTTGGTTTTAACAACTAAACAGTTTACTATGCAACTTTGTACACTAAGCAGTTAGTAAAGACAGTAAGAAAGGAATTTCTGGAATGTACAGCATTGAAATTCAGATATTACTCTGAATTTTTGAACTACAAATTAGCATAAGCAAAATTAATATTAATAATAATCAATAATTAAATATTATGTATATATAGCCTTCATTAAAAAATAGAATGATAGACTGGACCTGATGAAGCTTTGGCCTAGAATTCTGAATCAGGCAAGTCATGGCACTCTTATTCAAAGTCATGTTGAAAAATAAGCACTTTTTGAGTTCAAATCTGTCTTTGAATTGACAGGGAAGGAAGGAAAATAATAAAAGATAGAAGCGGGAAAAATCTAGCATTATCTATGCACTCGGATATGCAAAAATTTACAGAAAGATGCAAGTCTCCATTAAACCCAGCTATCAAGAATGAACACAAGTGCAGAGCTCTGCACTTGGGGGTTTTTTGGTTTGGCTTTAAACCAGCCTACTAACATGTGCAGTATCAACAACATTTTCTGCTAAGCCCATATCAACAATATTATCTTCAATGTAAATTGTTCTGGGCTTTTGAAATCCCCCATATGAAATATAACCTAGATAAGAGCAGGTGCACAGCTAGGTAGGTAACACTTCAAGATGTCAAAGTCCAGCAAAATCAGTGGAGAGAGCAAAACATGTTATTGTCCTTTTAACATTATTAACTATTATTACTACTGTTATAGTTGTTGTTGTTGTTATTAGATTATAAATTAATTCATTTTTAAAAAGCCAAATTGAGAATATTTTATTTCAGGGTGAAAATACATTGCTTCTCTGCTCCCACCAGACCCTGCTACTAAGATCAAGGAGTAGAATGTCCTCTGACATGTAAGCACAAACACACTTTAAAACAAGCAAAACCCACAGCTACTCTGTCTGTAACAGCTTTATTCCCATATCTTCAAATAGCTACAGGACCTATGGGAATTACGCCACCTAAGGCATCCTTGTACAGAAAACACAATGCAGTGCCATTAAATGGGCTGTTAATATTCCCTTATGGAGCTTCAGTGTAGGTAAAGCAGGAATTTATTCATGACACCAAATTAATGTAAAAAGAAAATCTACATAAAACCCACTCCAAAGCAATATATAGCATTATAGTACTTCTCAACATAAAACTGATAAAACCTCACTGAAGTTCTCACAAATAATTCCTGTGATTTTGGCACCAACTGTTACAAAATCACAGTTTTGTATTGTATTCCAGGTTTTCAGTTTTACGCTCCTATGAACATAATTCCAATAAGCGAAAACAAAAGGATTGTGTTCACTGAGGCACATGAGTGCTCTTTTGGGAACAAAATACTACAAAATGCAATACTAAATGCAATAATAAATGAAGATCTTGAAACTCTCTTGACTAACTATATTAAAGTCCTTGTTTTCTTAACCTTAGTCCCATTAGCTTAAATTTTTGTCTTAAAAATATTTTACTGCAAAAGACTTAAGCTTCACCCTTCTTTCCTTGTTTTTCTTTCTTTCTTTGCTTCTTTAACACTTGAAAAAGAAGTTTTACAAAAACAGTAAGCTTAGACGTAAAGCATTTGACAATGTTCTGGGACAGCCAAATCTAACCCAGTGGAACCCCATACAATTGCAGCCTAATGTTTAAGGCTTTCAATTGAAGCTTTATCTTGAGCCTGAATGACTTCAGTCACATGGATATTATCCACACAAATGGCAAAATGTTCTGCTGGAACAATGAGGAGCAGCTAATACCGGCCAGCAGCTGCAGTAGTCCTGACTAGGCACAGCAAGAGGTGTTACACCAGCAGTTGACCTATTGTCAGTGGAAAGGCCCTAAGATTACCAACTCTGCAGATCATGAAGAATATTCAAACTATTTTTAAAGATCCAGATACAGAAAAGCATCTTACTGCTGCAACATAAAGATGGACTAATTTGCTTTGCTTCATTCTATGTTGCAACATATCTCTATTGCCCAGAGAAGCTGTGGATGCCCCATCCTTGGAAGTGTTCCATGAAGTGTTCCAGGCCAAGTTGGACAGGGCTTTGAGCAACCTAGTGGAAGGTGTCCCTGTCCATGGCAGGGGTGTTGGAACTAGATGATCTTTAAGGTCCCTTCCAAATCAAACCATTTTGTGATTCTATATGAAACCTCACTGCAGCAAGTAGCTTACTCATATTACCCAAACTATTTTACATACAGGTTTGGGATGCTGCAGTCTGCTGCATAAAGATGATATATATTTTTTTTAACCCATAGGAAGACAAATAGCTGCATGCATACTTGTTTACTAACAAGGACCTTGTTTAGCATCCTGCAGCATTGTGCTGCAAGCACCAAATTCAAATCTCTAGCTACTACCACACTGTCAACACCTGCCTTGAAGGTTTATTCTGCCTTTTTAAACAATAGGAAGCAGTCTTACCTGTTCTCTCTCACCCATTTTCTTCCACTCAAAAGAGAAAGCAGGAATTGAGAAAAAGGTGCAATTAAGAAAGAATATGGGAATCCAACATTTAGTAGGAAGATACATCAGATTAAAAAAACTGGCCTTGTAATGCACAAAAGTAGAAAATTAACTTCTTACGATCTGTATCTTGAAAGGTTGCTAGCACAAACTGTCAGGTTCAGTTTTAATATAGTATCTGAGAAAAGCTTTTTAAAACAGCACAGTAACAACTGCAGAGAAGAGAGTGTCCTTTTTTGGTTTAAAAATAATTTTTAGAAAGTTTGTTTTGGAATCATAAAAACATTGTCATCTAGGGATGAATCTCTGTCCCATCACTGCTTCCTTTATGTGGGAGGAAGCAATAAAAGCTATGTTTTGTAAACATTATAGTGGTTGGGAATAGGTGGTTGAGCGTCTGGAAAACTGCAATCCTGAGAACATTTCAAAAGCTTTTTATTTCAAAAGCCTTTTATTTTGAGCTGGGTTGATGGAAATATGATAGCATGGTTAGAGAAAAGAATCATTTCCGTCACTCCTCTCTAGAACTGCAGCTGAAGAGAATGTCTCAGCATTGATTTTGGGGAGCTGGCAGAAGGGCCAGAGTCAGCAAGCATGCAGGCTGCACACACCAGATCCCAAAGAGACTCGCCAGCTCTACAGGTCTTACTGACACACAAAGAAATCTCTCACTGGCCTTAGCTACTGCCACCTTTCCTTTGTTATCTTATTTCACTCCTCCTTTACACAGTTAATACTATGGCTCCTTTCTCTTCACTCTTCCCTAGCTCTGTCCATCTCTCCCCTCTTCTATTCTGCATTTTCTTTGGCAAAGAATGCATTGATACATCTTTTAAGGAATAATCATTCTGAATTACGTTTCTTTCTGTGTTGATCTTCCCCACTCTTTGCCTGCCACGTACCCAGTTGCCTTCCATTTCCCTTCCTTCATCCCTGGTGTTCCATGGCCAACAAAACTCATCAGTCCAAGGTTTAAGACATATTTATTAACAACTATGCAAATATCAAAGAAACAACACAAAGTAATGGTTTTCCATTCTAATCCCCACGATTGCCTCTCACAGTTGTGTCATGTCTATCCACTAAGGGAGGATGTCTAGACTGGGTCTGTAATGCCAATATTAAGAAAACCCATGGAATTTTCCAAAACCACTGGGATCTTGAAAGGCATACTATGTTTTCACTGTTTTGTGCACCTAGAATAGACAACTAATGACATGAACCTTAACATTGAAATATCTCTGAGAAAGAATTTCACCTGCAAAAGTGTAAAGAACACAGTAATAAATAATGAATTTCAAGCAAGAGCACAGTCACCTTCTGTGTCTAAAAGGGCATTGTTAAAAATGCAGAAAGCATACTGTATAAAGAAAAAAAAAACAAAACCACTTATCTACACTTGCCAGGGGCAGTGGAACACTTACTCATGCTTGTAAAAATTATTTTTAAACCAGCATAATCCCCTTGCCAATAGCTCAGTTTTATTCAAAAGCAGGGGATACTTAATAAAGTTTAATAAGCTGAAAGGAAATAGATACTTCACTCACACCAGAACAGCTACTTAAGTAACACTTAAGTAAATCACCTAAAAAAAAAAAGTTAATCAGCACTGAACCAAGTGCAGCACCTCCTTCTTGCACCAGTCATCTCTTCTTTCCACATTTGTAAATATTTTTATGATCTTCAAAGACTTCTTTCTGTTGATCCACATTCCACTCACAGAGGCCAACAGCAGGAGAGTCTCTGAGGCTCTCAGGTCCTGGCTGCTGTAAAACACTGGAGGTGATTAAATTATTCTGAAGTCAGCGGCTGAAAATGCTGGAGATAACACCCAAAACTTCTTTAGAGCTAAAAAGATTTACTATAAAAATGTATAGGCATTATTGTTTTTCTTCTCAAAGCAGCACACAGAAGGTCTACTCTCATTCTTTCTATTGAATGTTCTCAAGACTGTTATTATATGCTATTGCAATCTAAGGTCGTTCAAAGGACAAGAATGTTCCAAAGGCAGATCAAGCCAGTGCAAGGTATTATAAAAGCCTTCACAGAGCTCACCAAAGAGTGGTAACTCTTCACTCAGCAGAAGACGTCATCATACTATAGCTCTCTAAATACCTTCCAAAACTATTCAAGCATCTGTTTTTTAACAAAAAAGATACCAAAACACAGAAGAGTTAGCATCTGTCAGCTAGTCATCTGGAATCTAAAGTGTTTTTCTTATTTGTTGCTTGCCCAAGAGAAGTACATACTCTCCTGGAAGTCATTAGGACCTGAGCTGTTATCAAAGCTGTACCTCGACTGTTATGTTTTTCAATGCACTTTACATCACGGGAGAATTTAGAGAGAAATTAAAGCACAACGATATGCTAGCCAAAAAGAGGAGGAAATAAAACTTCTACTTAAATTCCCAGAAAGCAGATAGCAGCTGACTCTGCTATTTAATCAGCAAGTAGACACTTGTAAAAACTTTACGATAAACAGTACAGAAAACTCATCTTATGAGAAAAAAGTAAATATTGTACTTTCAAATACAATTCTTTTATTCAGCACAGCAGACTAAGAACACAGAACACAGACCACCATATGTCATCCACTTTAGTGGCAACCACATATGAATGCACGGCTGCACAGAAAGGAAAGAAACTGTTAGTAATTATGCCAACTAAAAACTATTTTCCAAATAAGTTGCACTTGACTCATAAATAAAAGCAAAACTGAATCTGAAAATATGGCCTTTAGCCATCTTCATGCCCTTCTTATTCCAAAAATCCCTTTCCAAGAATAAAGCTGAAGCTGTTTCAATTTAGATTACTGTCATGAGAGTTGTGACAAGAACAGTGTACGGAGGGGGCTGCTTCTGCACTTACACCACCAAATATACCAAGTGAACCTATATTCACACCCATTTTCCCTTGGCAGATACTGTTATTACTGCCACCATGACAGCAACATTAACTTCCACAGGAAGACACAACAACCTTAAAGAATAAGTGAAGAAATTACGTAAAACACTAAGATTATAAGGAGTGTCAAAAAATTGCAGAACCACAAGTGGTATGAGAAGAAGTTAGGACAAATAAGGTTTCACAGAATCATTTCAGTTGGAAAAGACCTTTAAGATCAAGTCCAGCTGTTTCAGTTATTCATTATAGGTCTTTACTAACTACACTGATAATGAACACAGATACATCTTCAGCCCTGAATCCTGTGGACATTTTCCCAAAACAAAGACCAGAGCTGACAAAGAGGCCATTATTTACCTTTGCACCATTTGAATATAGCCCCTCAAAAAACAAAAGGCAGGCTATCAAATTTTGATGCCTTACAACATGGAAACACATTTGAGCCAGAAGAAGATTGAAGAACTGACCCACTTACCAGAGTTAAACAGCACAATGAAATATCCTTGGCCAGGTTGGATTATTGACTCTTGTTGAAGCAGCTATAACAACACTATACTTTTTGTTATTCTATGAACAACAATCAACCTTTAACACAAACTTGTACCCACATACTATCCCATTAGAAAGCATTTATATAGGTTGATTCACGTATATGCCATTACACAGCAGAACTGGGACAAGGTTCATGCTCACTGAGTTTCTTCAGAAATGAAAATAGTTCATCTTTTCTTATTACTTCCCTTTTCTCCCTAGCTAACTTATTCAGTGTTGAACAATTAAACAACAGTCCATTTGCAAAAAGGATTTACTTATACTACTTTCCTTTGCCCTCCACCACATCCCATTTACAAGAAGATCCACTGCTGCCTTATAAGCACACTTAGAGGAAACTTTTTATACAGGGGACTTGTGCAACACCTGTGCAGAAAAGTACTTTTTGCTTTTCAGTGCAGAAAGTGGAAAACAGGTCAGGAAATATATCAAAGCAATGTAAAAAATATCATTCCAACACTGATCATAAAATAGCTTCTCCTAAAATCGTATCTACTACTGTTTCATTCAAATCGGACACTGTCATGATACAGCACACTGACAAATTCTATCCTAGCAGATGGTCACAGTGATATTTGCCAATATATTCATTTCTAATATCAGCTCCAAGATGAGAAACCCTTCATACCTCTCATGTTTTCAAAGCCTTTTTTTTACTCTGCTCCTCCTTTCAGCTGGAAGCAACAGTAACATAGCTTCCATTGCAAGTCAAATCAGAACAATCCACTCTGTGTAATTCCAGTGATATTAGTAAAGGAATGCAAAGGAAAATTTTTGAAGAGCGGGAGTAGGAAGGAAGCCTTGCATAGTTTTTTTTATCTTTGGCCTTGCCTGAAATCTAAGTTTTTGCACAGTAACTAAGTTGTTCTGAATTCAAGTTAATTATTATACCTACAGAAAGCCTATCCACTTACACTGCTAATGTGTTCTTTATTATTTTAGTATCTGAGTGTCTTGCAGAACTATATGACTGTGTGTTCAGAACAAAAGCACCCTCCCTCCTCCCAGGAGTTTGGCTGCGTGTGCTTGGGGCCACTTCTCCGATATTGGTTCAGTTATTGATAGCACTGTTTGGGAAATCTCAGCCAGCCTTGAAGATACCTCTCCAATAAAAAGCTAGAGGAAAGAAGAGTCACTCCCCCCTTGTTTTAGCCAGCCTCACCTCTGTCCCCTGTCTGAACTGTGTTACAGCCACACTGCAGTCAAGTCCATCATGGCCAAGTATTCTGTTGACCCTAACTCACAGTCTGCCTTCCTTTACCTTGGACCTGTCTTACCATTATATACTCCCCTGGCAGTTTAGACTATTGGCTGAACCCGGTTGTTGTCCCCAAACCCACTGTGCTCACCTTGCTCACATACAGTGAGAATGTCCCTTTCCAATGAGGCCACCGCCTGTGTCTGCCTTGTTGCCATGACTGGATACAGTTTTACTTTCTCTTTCAGCATGACCTGCCCTCATCTGGTGCCTGACAGGTAGACAAAGATTATTACTGCAAAATTAAAGAAAGGTAATGGAAACCCTGAGGCATGGATTGAGTCAGAGCTCTGAATGCTGGAGCAGTAAGTCTGAGCACATGACACCAATCGTGACCCGCAGTCACTCACCTGTTTTGCCTGAATGGACCAAAGGGCTGATCCAAGCACACTACAGCCTAATCTATCAGCAGATATTCTACACTCCAATTCCTAGGCACAACCTGGCGGTTTTCAGGCAGACAACCAGCTAGCAGTGTTGACAGATGCACCAGTCACACAGCTGGGTGTGCTTCAGCCTGTCCCAAGCTTTGCACTCCAGCTGGAGTCCAGGCAGCCAGAAGCATCCACACACACACTGCACTCCAGGGGGTGACTGAAAGCTCCTGGATGGCTTAGGTCCTCCAATTCAGCTACGGAAGAGAGTATCTGGTAGCCTAAACTCCATGCTGTTTTGTCAATGCTGAAAGCCATACCCAAACTACCCAACTTCAAGCAAGCTGAAGCATTCATATCCAATTCACAATCACCCCTTTGACTGTGCACCCAAATTCAACCTGGTCTGGCAATAAAATTTAAATTGAGTTCTGAGTACAGTTATAAATAAAAGCGGTCTCTACTCCACCTTTGTGAAGATTCTTATAAAAGTAGAATTTGGGGAGCTGGTGGTTTTTGGGGTTTGGGGTTGTTTTTTATTTTTCAGTTGGAGTTGGGTTTTGTTCGTTTGTCTTTGCTGTTGTTTTGATTTGGGTCTTTTTTTCTCAATACTTAAAAATTCCCAACCAAACAGAAAGATTCCATTTCTGCAAGTGTTTCTTTAGACAATATTTTTTACTTCGTATCAACTTCTGTGTTTTAGGATAGGATATGGCAACTAGCTCTGTGAAGTGTAAATAAAGCAAGAATACAAATTAACCCTGGAAACACTTCAGAGTTAAAATGTCTAAATATTTCTTTATTTTTTACTGTATAAGAGCAAGATTATGATTTTTGTCTTCAACATCCAGCATGAAGATGCCCACTTGAAAAACAATAAAGAGATTGTAGGTTTAGATCTCCCTGGGCATAATGAGAATTATTTGCCAAGTCTTCCTTGAAAAATTAGTTCAATGAAGAGAAACATTAAAAGTTATAATGATTTTAAAATTCACCAACCCCCAAACTTTATTTTGATGGCTTAAATTGAATAACAATGTCTTTATTTTTTGTATCTATAGTTGCAATTATATTCTAATTAATGCATTTAAGCAATATCAACAGCAAACACAATAAAAAAAAGTTTTGTCAAACACCAGTTTTTACTGTGTGTTCAGACATAAAATCAAGTCACCATTGAAGCTGGAGAGCTGTAACATTGACAGAAGACAGCTGTAAAACATTCTTGTTTCCGAACATTGGAATAAAGTTTCCTACAAAATATTAAAATACTGGAGATTGGCCAAGAACTGTTTTAATATTTCTAAACCAAAAGCGCTTCAAAGTCTATTTAAAAAACGGCAATCCTCTCACTGTCAGTTTTTACTTCATATTTCACCAAAGGATGTTTGATGTCAAAAAAAAAAATTAAAATCACCCAACACTCAGTCACTTTAATATTACTGTTAAATTGTGTGCTGTTTCTTGGATCACAGAACTCCCATCTAAGCTCAATCCAGCACTGTCACGGGAGCAAGTAATTTCAGCAAGGACCACTTTTCCCTACTGAAAACTATTAAAAAAAAAATTGCAAGGCACATAAAGCAAAATAATACAAAATAAGGCTGAAATTGAATTATTTGCTGAGGGCCAAAAAAGATTAGAGGAAAGACTGAACATGGCACCCAGGCCTCCCAAACTCAGACAACAGTGTCCTTCAATCCAATGCTTAAGAACTGACTGATACCCATAAAAATACCCACACCAAAGTTGGCAGAAGTCAATAACCATGTTCCAAATCATGAGGTTTGGGCAAGAACACTTTCCTGTCATTCTCTTTCCTCTCCTCATGTAAGTTACATTCATTCTTTAGCCCATATGATAAGTAAAAATGGAAAATAATCCATGTGTTTGGAACCAATGTTCTATAGTCCTTCCCCTGGAAACCAAGACCACATTGTAGCAACACAGCAGCAATGGCAGAAGTCACAGTAGTTCATCCAGTGATCACACGCCTCAGTAGTCTGAAACCAAGAACAGAACAACCTTTGGAAGGGTCTGGGCCAACACACTACTTTTCAACAAGCCCAAGGCATTTCCCACCTGCTCTCTCACTAACTGCTCCCCATCTTTCCTTCTCCAACAGCAGGCGTAAAAGAGAAAGTAAGATTAAGTTAATAAGTATATTAAATAATTAAATACATATTCTGTATTTTTCCTGGAAAAAAAGGATAGAGAAATGCATTATTAAAATTAAAAAAAAAAAAATGCTAACCTATACAAATGTTTGGGCACCTTCAAACATATTTAGGAGGAAAACCATCAGCATGAAAACAACCAAACAGGAATACAATCTTCCAGACAATTATGTAAGCAAAGGTTGCTTCCACACCTTCATCTCTGTGGAGGAAAAAAAAGAAACCAAACAAAAAAACCCAAACAAACCTACAGCTGTCTCCAAAATCCTGACATAGCACACCCATCTTTCCCTTCCTGAGCAGAAAGTCAGCAGCTATGGGTTATGTTAGAATCAAGTGGCAAAAAGCTTTCAGGACTCACATAGAGTATCTTGATATCCAACAGATCTTTTTTCTGTACTTAGACTGTCTCCTGACTGCAGCAATGGGAGATATTCACTGTCAACAAAAACTCTCCCTTAGGCAGAGACCATGTCATTTATTTACGATAAACAGGGGTTTATGATTCAGATCTTACACACTAAGCAGCCAATGGACAACTGAAAACAGATCTATAGAATCATGGAGAAGATGTTCTTGAAAACTATGCTAAGGCACATGGAAAATAAGGAGGTGATAGGTGACAGCCAACATGGCTTCACTAAGGGCAAGTTGTGTCTGAAAAATTTGGTAGCCTTCTATGATGGGGTTACAGCAGTGGTAGAAGAGGGAACAGAAATTGAAATCATCTACCCGGACTTGTGCAAAGCATTTGGCACTGTTCCACAACATCCTTGTCTCTACGCTGGAGACACGTGAATTTGACAGAGGGACCACTCAGTGCACATGTAATTGGCTGGATGGTCACACTCATGAGTTATGCTCAAGGGCTTGGTGTCCCAGTGGAGACCAGTGAGGGGTGGCCTTCCTCAGGGTTGGCATAGGGAGCAGCATTGTTTGACATCTTTGTCAGTGACCTGGCCAGCGGGATCAAGGCACTCTCAGCAAGTTTGCCAACAACACCAAGCTGTGTGATGAGGTCAACATGCTGGAGGAAATGGATGCCATCCCGAGGGACCTCGGCAGGCTTCAGAGGTGGGTCTGTGCAAAGGGCAAGTGTGTGGTCCTGCACATCAGAAAAACCCCAGCACCGATACAGAATGGTGTGAGAGAAGCCCTGAGGAGAAAGATTTGGGGGTGCTAGTGGATGAGAAGCTCAGTGTGAGCTGGCACCCTCAGCTGGTCTGCAGACAACACAAAGCTGAGTTGGTGCAGTTGATGCAACAGAAGGAAGAGATGTCATCCAGAGGGACCTGGACAAGCTCAAGAAGTGGGCCCATGAGAATCTCATGGAGATCAACAAGTGCAAGGTGCTACACCTGAGTAAGGGGAATCCCAGAGATTAGAACAGACTGGGACAAGGACTCATTAAGAACAGCCCTGCAGAGAAGGACTTGGGGGTTCTCACAGACACAGGCCATCTCTGTGCGCTTGCAGCCCAGAAAGCCAACTGCATCCTGAGCTGTATCAACAGAAGTGTGACCAGCAGGTCAAGGGATGTAATTCTACCCCTCTACTCTGCCCTTGTGAGACCCCCACATCCAGCTCTGGGGCCCTTGACATAAGGACATTGACTTCTTGAAGCAGGTCCAGAGGAGGGCCACAAAGATGACCAGAGAGCTAGTTCACCTCTCCTGTGAAGACAGGTGGAGGGA
The DNA here is from genome assembly GCA_013397565.1 of Ptilonorhynchus violaceus. NCBI lineage: Eukaryota > Metazoa > Chordata > Aves > Passeriformes > Ptilonorhynchidae > Ptilonorhynchus > Ptilonorhynchus violaceus. The sequence goes on along the minus strand of VZRJ01011940.1, from coordinate 39,686 downwards.
GTTGGGACTGTTCAACCTGAAGAGAAAGCTCTAGGAAGACCTTACAGCAGCCTTCCAGTACCTAAAGGGGGCTACAAGAAAGTTGGAGAGGGACTTGTTACAAGGGCATGTAGTGAGAGGACAAGGGGGAATGGCTTTAAACTGAAAGAAGGTATGTGTAGATCAGATATTAGGAAGAAATTCTTTATTGTGAGGGAGGCAAGACACTTGAACAGATCACCCAGAGAAACTGTGGATGCCCCAACCCTGGAAGTGTACAAGGCCAGGTTAGATGGGCTTTGAGCAACCTGGTCCAGTGAAGGTGTCCCTGTCCATGATAGAGGGGTTGAAACTAGATGACCCTTAAGGTCTCTTCAGACCCAAACCATTCCATGATAGGATAAGGCTAGAAGAGACCTGAAGAGGTTTTCAGTTCAATCTCCTGCCCAAAGTTGGCAGTTGGTTAGTTTTTGGGACATGCATAAAACACTAGCCTTTAAAAAACCCAAACAAATAAAAAAGACCAGACTGCCTTAATGGAAAAAGTACAAGAAAAAACTTACAGACTTAAAAAATATTTTAAGTGTATTCCACAGCATTTTTTAAAACTTCAGGATTTATTATCTTTATGCACTCTGAAATGCTTGAGTTAGTCTTGTCTAAAGAGTAACACATTTTCAATGCCTCAGTCTGGACCTTACCTGGAATTGTTAGGTAATTTTTTTCTACTTAGGAAATCCCAAGCTGCAAAAACTGCTCAAGAATTTTTCTAACAAAAAAGTGTCAGTTTAAATGAGTTTTCCAGTTCTGACAAACAAAGTCTGAAGTTGTTGAAAAGAAACATTCTCTTATGTTATTACTTTTATTTCTCTCAACATTTCAGCTGTTATACAGGCATGGAAAATTTTATTTTAACGGGATGAATGAATCAGACCAAAATGCAATGCCTGAGAGTTCCTGGCAAGTGGAGAGAGAAAACCTCAAACCTAAGCAAAGGTTATGCTGCTCTTGGGCAGCAGCAAACTGCTCAGTCACATAACAGCAGTGAGTGAGCCTGGAGAGACTAGACAGACAGTTCATTGGGCTTTGAGGAACTGGCAAGACAGTAAATGAAAAGGTGTGCTTTAGTTGTTTAGGGAAGCACTGTGGATTAGTATATTCTTGTGGACCTGTCCCATGATTGGCAGAATCCTCCCTGTGGAGCACCAGCAGAAGAGTGACTTGCATGGTATGAAAACCTGCCAGAAGTGAAGGTGATTCTATACCATCTCCTTACCTACATCCTCCCTTGACCAACATACACTCAGTTAACAGCCACTGGCGCTGCTGTGTAACACAGGCTTCTGGAGCAACCAACAGAACCCGTGGGTAGAGTGCACAGGGGAGTTTTGTACATGGGAACTCTGCAATTGCTCCGTAATAGGGCAAGATTGGCTCATGGACAAAAGCTGGGAACATTGAGGTTGTGTTCACAAATTGCAGAGACATCTGCAGGTGGCAGGCACATGTGAAGGAAGAGGAGAATGCAAGATAGTCTGTGCTTTCCAAAAAAATGAAAGGAGTAATTTGAGTATTCCCTAATCAGCAGAAATGCATTCCTAAGTTTTAAAAACATTTCAACATGAACTTACTTGACACCAGATTTGTTTTTATCTACAGAAATAAAGGAAGCAATGGTGCTACAATCAGGATAAATGGAGGTAAATGAGGTTTACCTACATCTAGACGCTTTAATAGTTTCACATTACTGTGTGAAACTATAAACACCAAGCAGATGAGTCTACTCACTTGTTTCTTACATTGGAATATAATAAATGCTTTATAAATGCATTGGCTTGGGAGAAAGAACAAGCTTGCATTTCCAGCTCCAGGTTTCCACTTTCTAACATGTTTAGGTTAAATGCATTCTTGTTTTACTCAATCCAGTATCACCTGCAATATTTAGAAAATTTTCTGAGTTCTCTCTGGATATCCTGCATTATCTCAGTGTTTGCAATCGTCAAAGAAAATAGTGCTTGGTCACTAATATTTAGAAGTTTTAAATTATTTCTGTATAGATGACACTATACAGATTTCACTCTGCCACTTTAATCAGCACAGGATGAACCTTCTGCTAGTTCTAAAGGAATGGCTATGGTTTGGAAAATAAGAATTTAATTCAGAAGAGTAGGTATCTGCAAACACTAACTTGTGCTCAACTCCAGTCTTTCAGTGGCTATGCATCTCTAAAAATTTTGTTGTATTAGAGCCCAAAAAGCTCAGAGCAACAACATTAGGTTTTGAACAGCATATCATTAGTTTCCACTATTATTATCTGTTTCTAAGCCTGGAAAGAGATGAGCTGTTTTCACCATCCAACTGCAGTGGCTTTTATGGCACAACCTTAATGTCCCCAGAAGACAATGAAGTAATGAAACAAGCTGCAAACCACAACCTTTATTTCAGGGGACATTTCATCAGAAAAGTTGCCAAAAAAGCTTCTGTATGGAAGCTACCATAGATCTTTACACGAATTTTCATATTTTTCTTATAAGTTTCTTACAAACTTAGAAGTGTAATTTATCATCCATTATGTCAGAAAGTATGACCAATGTGTAGTCACTATGATATGGGCAGGTGGCTCATTTGATAGAGTAACCAGATCACAAAGCTATCAGTAAATTTGGAAAGGCACTTGATCTCTATGCTTCAATGTATTGGAAGACGGCTACTTATGCATAGATATGTAATAAAGTCTGCTACAGTTCCACTAAAGCTTCCTTCCAAGAACACCACAGGTCCTTCACCTTGATAATGATTTTAGCCTCATAATGATCACTCCAGGCAGTCTGGAAGGCCTTATTTTCACATCTCTACAGGGAGGATAATTATAATACAGCAGCGTGGCTAAAACTGGAAAGTGACCTATCTGCTAACAATGGCTTTGTCTACTGGGGCTTCTGAACAAGGGCCAAAATTGCCTCCAAGCAGTACTTGGAGACAAACTTTCAACCCACAGTACCTCAAATGCAGGGAAAGGCAAGTTTTTACACTTCCTCTGTCCTTTTGGCTCTTGATCTCTTTTTAGCTTTTCAAGCCATATTTTCCTATTTTAACCACGTTTTGTTTTCCCTGGTGTCCCCTCTACAGCAAACACCTAAAATCACATGATGGAAGAGGGGACAACCATCAACACCACACNAAAAAAAAAAAAAAAAAGTTGAAAATATTCAACGCTCAGCACTGTCAAAAGAGTAAAACAGATCCAGAGTTATGGATCCCTCTTTGAGCAGGTCGCTGTCTATATGCAAGCGCCCCGCTCCTGCCCGAGGCTGACTCCTGAAGCGGAGCCATCCCTCAGCACTGCTGCCCTGGGCATCCCGAGGAGCCCGTGCTGCCGAAGGCGGTCTCCCTCTTCCGACACCACCGGGAGGCTGTGAATGTCCCGCCAGGGGCTCGTCTCCATCTCCTGAAGCTTGGAGCGGGGCGAAACACCTCCGCCAGCCGCACCGCTCCCCACGCTGCCGCC
>VZRJ01011940.1:0-35635 GCA_013397565.1 Ptilonorhynchus violaceus | reverse complement strand
CGCTCTCGCCGGGGAGGCGAGACTCGGGTCCGCCCGCCCGGCCCCGCGGCGCCCCGGCCCTTACCAGGGAGAGCACTTTGTAGGTGTTGGGATCCTTGCTCTTGCCGCCCGGAGGCTTCTCCGGCTCCTCGGCCACCTCCATGGCCGGCAGCATGGGCACAGCCGCGGCCGGCAGCGCGCCGTCAGCCGCCCCTACCCCGTCCAGGTGGTCTTCGTGGCCCTTCCCCACTTGCTGCCCGTTCCCCTGCATGGTCCCCGCGGCTCTGCCCTCTGCCCGCCCGGACACGGCTNGGGAGCGGGATGTTCCCCTGCTTCCTTCCCTGCTCGCCCGCCTGCCCAGCTCGGTCACCCCAGCTGGTTCACTCCTCGCTTTCCGAGCCCTCCCTGCAGGTGAGGGCGGGCCGCGGCCGCCCCTCCCTGCGGGCCGGGCAGTGCAGGGCAGGGAGGCGGTGCAGGACCGCGGGGCCCGAGGACACCGCGCTGCTCCGAAATAGCGCCCGGGGGAGGGCGCCGGGCCGTGTTTACGAGGGAGCGCGGAGAAAGTTTCCGCTGCCCGATCCCACGGGCGGAGGCGGTGGCGCGGCTTTCCCCGAATCCGCCCGGCGGCGGTGGCACAGGTGTGCGCGGGGGCGGGGGTCCCATTCCCGGTCCCGCTCCCGGTGCTGCCATAGGCGTGCAGCCAGCCCCCGGTGCGCGTTTGCACCCAGAGCGCTGCCGGCTGCTGGTCTCCTTCGCAGGCTGGCGGTGCTTCTCTCCCTCCCTGCCTGCGGTTCTTCGCCCCTTCCCGTGGAGGTTTTTCCCTCCCGTCCGTAAGTGCCCGCGGGGCGCGCAGGGAAACCCCCCACGCGGGGACATACCCGGGGCGCAGCTCAGCAGGCGGCTCCATCGCCCGCCCAGGGCACATTGGGGTGATTTGTTCCGTTGACTCTGGAGAAGAGTAGACTGAGTCTCGTCGCAGTCTACAACTTCCTCTCAGGGGACGAAGAGGGGCAGGCGCTGATCTTTTCTCTCTGATGGCCAGTGACAGGACCCGAGGGAATGGTCTGAAGTGGTGTCTGGGGAGGTTTGGGTTGGATATCAGGAAAAGGTTCTTCACCCAGAGGGTGATTGGGCACTGGAGCGGGCACCTCAGGGAAGTGGTCACAGCACCAGCCTGACAGAGTTCAAGAAACTTTTGGACAATGCTCTCAGGCACATGGTGTAACTGTTGGGGATGGTGCTGTTCAAGGCCAGGAGCTGGACTCGATGATCCTAGTGGGTCCCTTCCAACTCAGCTTATGCTGTCATTCTGCGGCTAATCACCCTTAAGGCCCAGCTGTCCTTAGAGAGGCATGGTGAAATCCATGTTTGGTGCCCTTCAGGGCCATTCATTGGGACAGGGACTGTCTGGCTCCAAGGTGTCACCTCCCACGCATTCCCACTAAATTCATCCCTGCTTGTTTGGCAAGAGGGAGGTGTTTGTACCCACCCTGACTGCCCATGGGGAAAGGCAGTTCACCCCGCGTGTGTAGATACAGCTGTGACTGCAGGGGTGGCTCCAGAGCTGGGCACTTCTTTCTCTAATAGATCTGGCAGTGTTGAGTAGCATCAAGACTTGCAAAGTATGCCTAAGCTTAAAATTGCTAAAAGCATGTCATTGTCCATAATTTGTTAAGTTTTTGTACTATATACAGTTATGTATGTTAACATTAGTCTTTCAGCTCTAATAGGATGATGGGTTTGATTTCCTAGGGCTTCAGGAGTTGATATTAGATTTATTTTAACTGTCAATGTACTCAGAAAAGAGTGGCACTTGCATAGTTTCTGACAAAAATCCACATTTTGTGAAAAATAGCTACAGTGAAATGCAAATTTCCTTTGGAAGTGATTTTGATCTGTGTTGAAATGTTGTTGCTCTGCTTTCTATTTCAGTTGAGTTGCAAGATCAAGCTGTCACTACAACTTTCCTTTAAAAATAATTGCAAGGATGCAGCGTGTACGTAACTGCTGGTCTGTAGTGCTACTGCGGCTCACAGCACGCTGAAGGTTACTGCGGGGCTGCCTCCTTGTGCCTGTTGTCATCTGACGAGGTTCCAAACGTGCAGTCTTGGGAATTTCTACACTGATGTTTCACCTGGCCGCAAAGGAAAGAAAAAGGCAACAGAAAATGCGAGCAATAAGCTCTTGAGTGTGCATTAATAATCTCCTTTATTCCATTAATGTGGCATTTCAAACAGCTGTCCGACTTATTACACGTTCAAGGATTTTGACATGTTAACTGTTAAAAATTGTAAATTGGATACTTATTGCTCAATAATTTAAAAACCCTCATAAAAATTGACATAGTCAAATTGTTTTGGTTTGGTTTTTTTTTCAGTGAACATGGCTTTAATAATTAGTACTAGTGGCAGTAAGAGCCTCGCTTTTTTTTTTTAATAAAAATGGAAAGATACTGCAATCACATGTTTTTAAGCTAAAATCTTTTTTTTTTCTGTTTCCAGTCACACTAGCAGGAAAACAAATGTTTTCCAGCCCCCCAAAAAAGCGATAAATTAAAAGTTTACAGAGTTTTTTTACAAAAAAAATTTCATTTCTAATTTTCATGGTTTTGTATGTAGAAAGATAGTTTTTGTTTAATTTTAAGTTGAATAGAAATCTATCTTGTCCTGTCTAAGTCACCCACTCAAAAATTTGAATACCATATATTGTATACTGATGATTCAATGAAAATTATGTATAACTACATTTCAGACAAAAGGTATCTTTTTTTCCCATGGAAAGAAAGGATATGCTGCAGCTGAAGCTAACTTCTGAGTTGCTCATTCATTAACTATTCATTAATACTCTTTTGTGTACAAATGTTCATGAAACAGTCTCAATTTTATAATTTCTTTCTGTGACAATACAAATAGTTAAGGTACTTCAGGCTGGGCGTGGAAAATAATTAACTAGCATGGAAAATAATTAACCTAACAGTGAGAAGTAAGCTCATTTCAGCTGACTGACAGGGTGTCAAAGTGCTCCAGACAACAGGAGACTGGAAAACCAAAAAGGACTAAGTTTTGATGCTGAATGCATCAGATGTATCTGAATAAATCTGTTGAATACTGGGGGAAGAGACAAAACATTCCCAATATTAAACCTTCAGAAATCCGCAGCTGCTTGATCTCTTTGGGGTGAGGTTGTTAAATAGCAGTCAATCCAATTTTAACAAATTTGTGACAAAAGACATCATTGTGCAATGAATTAATTGCAGAGATTACTGAGGTTGCAAATCCAAATTCCAAAAAATTGGCTGCAGCCATTTCAACAGAGACCAAGGAAGCTTTTGAGGAAGCCAGGGCTGCTGCCAGCACAGCTGCCAGCTAGAGCAGTGACCGAATCACGCTGCCCAACCAAATGTCAAGGGAGAACACCAGTAATACCAGCTTCATGTTTGCAGGCCTTATCTATACAGGGAGTTATCAGAGATTATCAATTTTAATTTGCTGTTCAGCTGTTAGTGGCTGCAGCAAAGACAAAAGAACATAAATTATGTAGCAAGAAAGAGAGATAAACACAGGGAGTTTTCCATGCTGCTGCGTGTCAGAGCTTGTGATGTTTTCTACTTGCATTTTTTTACTTTGACAAAATCTCCACCAAACATCTGTTTTTAGAAAGACCTGAGCAAACACCAAGTATTCTCATCTGGCCCCAGTCTGTGAGGTGGCTGTGGCCCAAATAGGAGCTGTGGTTAGTGACAGGGGTTGTAAATTGTGCCATGTTGCATGATTGGACTATCCACTTGCTCCAGCCGGAGTTGGGAGACCCTTGGTGCTCTGCAGCAAGGGGACAGACTGACCTTGCAGGCAGAGGAGCATCATCCTGCAAGGTTGCCTGTGATAATAACTCCAGGCTGGCTGAGCCTTGACCCTTAAATTGCAATAGAAACCGTCTTCCAGTGGTTGGTGGTTGTGGCAACTATTTCCTGTTGCATGCCTCTAATCTTCAGCAAAATTCCTGTAGCCATGAAAAAGACCAGGAGCTGCAGGAAAGCCTGAAGCTGTTTGTTAAAAGACCATTGCTGCTCAGTGTAACACTGGACTCTATAGGAGGTCATGGAAGCTGTTTCTCAGCTCCTGCTCTAAGGACTTCTCTGGCATTGTTGTGTGAGAGCTGCATTGTAAAGTAGTCTAGAAATCGTCGGAAAATTGGCAATTATTGTAGTTTCTGAAATATCCTTATGGGTAGTTTTATTTAGCATTCAAAATCCATCTAAAACTTTGCAAAGATGCAAGAGGTCCTTAATGAAAGGAACAAATGAAACTGGAGGTATATCTCAAAACAGTTTTATTATGTCTGGGAGTAATGCCTAAGATGAAGTCAGAAATCCCATGGCATTTACAGGCATATCAAACTGTGTGGACTGAACTGTGTTTTTCAGATTTGCATCTGTAAAGCCAGCATCAAGGGATGATACATAACTGAGCAAAGATCCAAGACATGAAGGCAAGGTAGAATTTCAAGACACACATTGCAAGTCTCGAGTTCTGAACTATCCATCAAGATGTCTCTGTCAGGAAAAATTACTGAGTCCTTTGTAACTACGTGCTTCAAAATCTGTTAATTCTACTCCCCAACATGCCCCTTCTAACAAGTACACAAAGAAAATTGATTTTGCAAATAATTACCCATTTTTTGGTTGCTTTGCTTGTCTCCAAAAAAAAAAAAAAATCTAGGTATAATAAACTGATAACCCTATATTTCCTGTATAATTAAAAAAATGGCATAATTGTTCCTTCTTTCAGTCTTAGTTTGGCATATTTTATTGCAAATTTAATAACTGTTAACAGTTGTTAGATTGCTGGCAACAGTAGACGCAAAATATGAAAAGTCTTTTAGCAACAGGAAATAATTGCTTGACAGTGATTGCCCGTCTCTCTAAACTATATAAAAATACCTTTATTTGATTTTAGAAAAAGTGCCTATACTTCTTTAAACTATAAAATCCCGACATGATGACGACATATTGGCAGTATTTTTGGGGAAGCACACTGTGAAATGTTTGAATAATTTCATGCTACCCAAGCAGACATTCATTATGCCCTTATCAGTGTAATCTCTCTAGCAAACATGACTTCAATACCTAACCTGCCAACCGTATCTAAGTGGTCTGTGCGCAAACAAGGCTATTATCAGGAAGAATACTTTTGTACCTACAGTGGAAAATTGTAGGATCTTCACCAACAGAAAAAAAAAGGAGGGGAGGGGGGGAATACTGTGTTACAATAACTACTCTAGTGGTTTCTTGAAGACCTGAAAGGTTAATTCAGTGCTGCTTGTAGTAATATTAAAAGCAGTGCTTATCAATCTGAGAGAAGTCCAGAACACAGCAATAGTGTAGATACTATAACATCCACTGCAGCTAGAGGGTGATTTAAAGAAGATAAAATGTTCTTTCGCAAGTTAAATGTTGTGTTGCTATTTAAACTAAATATCCCCTTACATCTCATTGATTTTTGACAGCTTGAAGTGAACAAGATTCAACACAAACCAGGATGGGGAAAAAAAAGGCTTTCCAAATAGATGGTCAGTTGGGGGCAGAGATTTGAAAAAATGCATAAGGAATTTAACAATGAACATCTGGCAGCTCCATAAAAATTTATATTCTAAATCATGCAAACAGTTTTGGAATCCACTTTTATTTCATCCCTAGAAGTACAAAAATGGCTGTATTAAATTTGGATAAACAGTAATCAAAGATCTGCAGATGAGAAAATTTTTGAGCCGGAGGGAAGATCTCCTGCTAAATACTGTTTGACATAATTTTTCATCATGTCTAACCACTTTTAGGATCTACCCCATCCTGCAGTAAAAAATTTTGCATTCTAACTTTTGGTGCCTGAAGAAATACCTCCTTAAATCTTAGTATTTGTTGTCATCATGCAAAATATGTAGGTCAATGTAATTTGAGGAAGTTCTATGTCCTGTATAGTAGCATTACCATTCAGATGCTGCATGCGTCCTTTTCAACTGTTTACAGGCATTGGCATTCACTGCCTTTTTACTGGAAACAAGTGCATGGAACGCCAAGTTTGTATTTCACTGCTGGAACAAAACCTATTTCGTATTAACATACTAAAATCTCATCAAAACAAGATTCTGGAAGAAATCTTTGCTTTTAAGAAGCACCTGGAATGATGCTTGAAGTCAGGTTGCACTGAATTATCATGGGAAAAAAAAAAAGGTTTGTGATTTTCACAATGCAAGTTGTTTCTTCCGGTGTTTCAAAAAACCACAAATGATCCAGGAACTTGTTGTACATTTAAGGAAACATCTGGTATTTTAAAATATGATATTACTCAATACACATAATTAAAATACTACATGCAGGGATAATGAGAGAAAAACCATGTGTTTTTTCAAAAAAGGATATAAAAAGATATAAGATGGGGGTTTAACATTATTAACGTTAATATTAACATTATTCATATTAATGTTATCCTTGACAAGTATAATGTTAAGGGCAATTGGAACATTCAAGAGATAAAACTCAAAGATCTCCAAGAGGGAGGGAGGAAGAGACAAGAAGACATCTCCTCCAAGATGGAGAGCAGCACCTGGAAGTAAAGAGGGAGAAATTTTATCTTTGTTTTTTAGTGGTGTAGATGCTATTTCTCAGTCATCTAAATTTTAATGTCCTGTATGCAAGCATCGTAAGTTTAGCAGATGATCTGATTTAATAGAACAAAACACCTAATGAACACATTTTGTTGTTTGGATCAAATTTCCTCTCTACGAAAAGGTCATCCATAAAGCCTCCAAGTAATTTGAATAGTTGTGGTATTTCTGTTCTTCAGAGCTGTGGCAGCAATAAATACTCTGGGTTTCTGAAGTCTTGACCATCACAGCCTTCACTGGACAGCTGGTTTTGCAATCCTGAGAAGTCTCTGCACAAACACTTTTGAAAGCTTAAACACTGCTTAAGAATGACATTTGTGTATACATTTTAAATAAACCATGAATTTTAGAGCTAATAATCTCTAAGAAAGCTGACTAGAATCATGTTTTCTAGGGGAGACTATCTTTTCCAAGGGAAACAACTATCTAACATTAGAGTCTTACATGTTACTATCGGAAAGAAATGCCTGTCCTTTCACTGCCATGTCAGCCTGTGCCCGAGTTGCTCGCTGGTGCACATCTCTTGCTCACCCATTCTGCTTCTGTGCTTCTTCTGACTTGATACACATACAGAGAAATTCACGAAGCAGGTGAACATGGTCTTGTGATAGGAAGTGTTCACTCTCCAAGCAGTCTGAGTTGGTGTGACCAGCACCTGAGCTCACCAGTACTCCCTCAAATCTGGAGTCTTCAACTCTGCTTTGTCACTCAGCTAGTCTGTGCTGCTTCCTCTCAGGATCCCACAACAAAAGAAATATACCCAGGGAAATTCTGGGAGAATATTTTAGTATTATTCTTTTGGGCTCCATTATTTGCCCCCTCTGCGTTTATACAAGCAGATATTTAGAAATATTTATAAAAGTACAAGAGATTGAACAATTGTTTCTGGTAGAGCTGTTCCAGAGTCATAAAATGAAACCATTTTCTGGGACATGGCCCAGGCAAGAAGCCCATCAAGAAAGGGAAACAGTGGATGCTTAAATAAATATTTTTGGGGAACCAGCATGAAGTCTCTACTCCATGAAGAGTGCCTAATGCTGAATCCCTGCTACTGTATGGCCTGGGTATATTATGCCTGACCCAGGTATCATCAAAAGACTGTCTGGAGATTCACTAGAGTTAGGTGTCAGGAAGAACAGCTATTTCTGACTGTGGAGAATACCAGGAAGTGCATTCTTCCAAGTTTGATACAAAGTCTATGCAACATACCTTAGACGTGACCTTCAGAAGCCCAGAAGATCACAAGGCAGGAGAGGGATAGGGCAACCAAATCCTTAAGATGAAGTAACAACCTGCTTTAACTGAGAGTCAGAAGTCATTGCCCATATTCTTCTTGGCATCAAAACTCAACCTACTGCTTTACTTTCAGAGCAGAATTTGAGTATATCATTATGAGTAATCATTATGGGAATTTGAGTATATCATTAGTTGGTGGACGAAGGACTGAAGTCGGCCGGTGGGGCTGACAGACCCCATCTAGGGAGCATGTGCTAACGCGGTGAGTTAGTCAATGCTGACTCCACAATCAGTGTAAGGAGTACTAAAAACATAAGCCTTTCAGTGTCTACTATTCTGCTTTCATACCTTCCTGTAGCCTGTAAGAGAAATGGAAGGCAATACTCCTGCATCTGTTCAGGAAGCAGAATAACAAAAACCAGGTCTTTAATAAACAGAGCAGCCACTCCTCTGCTGGCTCGAAGCCAGCACTCCAGGCAGCAGGCTCTTAGCCTGTTCACTGTTCAATCCACTTTTTGTTTCAGCTTAATTTATAAATGAATCTTCTGAGGAGTAGAATTAAGTATCCTTTATAAAACTCCCAAATCACTTATGTCAAGTTTTTTAACAAACTTCCTTTTGCAAATGTCTAGAGTACACTAAATCAGTAATTCCCTTATGTGGACATGCCACAGCCAGATTATCTTCAGATGTCAGAGACACATTTGCTCGTTCCATATTTGCTTCCCGTGCCAAAACTTGTTTGTCCCCAGTTTCTCAGTAGCCCATCACGTATGAGAGAGCAAATCTTGGCTAGGCACTGTAGGATATGTAATGCCTATATGCAACAGTGTTGCCTTCTCACATGAGCTCTTCCTGCTAGGACTTAGAAGCTGGAAAAAAGGAAAATATCTCAAAAGGCAGATGTATGAGATTTACCTGACAAACAGCTCCTCCAGAGCAAAACTTAAAAGCTAATTTTTACACTAAATTTTCTCTTCATGTTTTTGTAAGAAAATATGAAGAAAAAGAAACCAAACCAATTTTATCATCATCTTTTGTAGGGTTTCTTTAGACAGTCACTGTTTAAAAACTAATATGTTCAACCAAACCAAACCATGCATTTGACTTGAGGGAGGTTGAATTGACTCAACCAGGATGTTAGTGGTGTCTAAAAGCCATTTTATCCTCACCCCAAAAAGAAACATGGTGTGTTTTTAGTTAAAGTTTACTTTTGTCTGGGGTTCCTCTTTCATGAAAAGTTCCAAGAGCTCTATGTACCAGATGTGTTGTAAACGTAGTTTACAAGTTGTTGGTAAATCAGTTTGTCTCTGAAGAATTGCTTGTCTGTGGAAGGTGTCTTTGCAGAGGAAGCATTTGAACAGTAGTGACAGCTGGCATTTTGAAGATGGCAAAGCATTTGTGCTAAGGCACTTCTCTGTTAGCTACCCTGTTAGACGTGTTTAGCGTTGATAATCATGGTAGCGTCCACTGACAGCGAGTTGACTCATAGTGATGCCCTGTGACACTCAGTTAGAACTGCTAACCAAAGAGCTGGACAAGACTTTATATTTTGAACTTCAAAATCTTTTTTTAATCTAGCCTATTTAGAAAAAGGTCAAGAGTATACTTTTAATTGCTCTCCATGGAGAAGAGGGATAGGGCAACCAATTCCTTAAGAGGAAGTAACGATGTGCTTTAACTGAGTCAGAAGTCATTGCCCGTATTCTTCTGGTTTAGCAATCCACCATGCCCCATGGGCTTTCAGATCATGTACAAAGAATTATGAAACAAGAAAATCTGTGGGCATAGCTCCATGTTCTTCCTGGCATTCTTAGAGAGCAATGGGAGTGTCTAAGAGGATTCAGTAAAAGCAGATTAACTTTTCCACAGAAACAGCACAGACTATTTCTCCATGTAGACAACAAGCCATACTTTCTTTGCCTGATACTGCACAGAGACATTTCCTCTGGCTTTTGTTACAGCCCTCTTTACTAGCGCAATGTATAGTACAGGAGCACCAAGCCTCTCACTTTCCATGTCTCTCATCGTTCTACAATGAGGAAATCCAACTCAGCAACCTGAGATCAATCAGGAAGACCAACCTGATCAGGAGGCTGACTTACAGGACCAACACCTGGGGCTCCCACTGTGACCTGGTCTGTTATCACAACCACCAGTTCCAAAAAAGACCTAGTCAGTTGGCTCCAGGTAATAAAAGTAGGATGAAATGCAAACACTGATGGCAGTGCTGCTGCCCTTGTACCCCATCCAATCTGTACTTTGTTCATAAAAGCCTACATGTTAGCAAGTATTTTTATTTTTTAGATTTTCCACTAATTATTGGAAGATAGATATTAATGGAATTAGTTTCAAGGATGCAAGGAAGATATTACTATACTTCTTTCTGTATGTCAGCTTAAAGCCTCAAAGTACCTGCCACACATCAGTCTTTTTACAAGTTTTATATGAAGAACTGAGCTAAGTAAGCATTCGTTGTACCCTATGAATTACATAAATACTGAATCCTTGCATGGTTTATGTGAAAAGTATTTGGAGAAACACTTTTAAAGTTAAAAGCTACAAGGCAGTAAATCTGCTCATCCTTCCCCTTTATGGTATAAAAATCTAAAGCTCCAGCCTACCAGTTTCTCTCATGCATTCGCTCAAGCACATAAAAAAATTTCTCTCTGATCTTTTTTCTGAGGGTATTTATCAGCAACTGATGTTTATCTTATGCATTGTGTATCCCCTAGATAAATGAAAGGTGGACAGAAACGTAGAATATTTCTTTCAGCTACTCTGGAAGTCTGCAAATGATAAAACAGGCAGGTCTTTTCACTGTCCAGCATCCTAGGATGACAGTTAAGAAGTCCTCTGTCACTAATGAAATAATACTTATGAATAGTGATCAACTGCTGCATCCTGCATCCAAAATAACAAAAGATGTAGGGACCCAGCTATTATGATAGTCACCTAATAGTCACTCGGTCATCATTTCTCACACCTAGGTAATTTAATACATTTAATTGCCTTTGGTGTCTTGCATTTCTTCTCTATCTTCTGACTGACTACTCTCAGTAGATATAAATAGAAATGACCTGCAAGGCAGCTTCTCTGAAATGAAAGCTTCTGAGCAGACCACATCCTCCATCATGTGCCTTGTCTCCTTTTAGCCAGGCTGCCTTGCCTTGTTTCTGTATATATTCCAACAAAAATTCATATATCTTTTTCTTATGAAGAGTTGGAATAGGATTTTGGCAAGGAAAGCAAGGACAACAGTATGAGTTTTGGATGTGCTGAAGAGGAGAGTCATGGCAGAAATGCTGTGCTGGAAAAAATTTCCTGTCCTCAGGAAATTTTTAGGACTTCAAAAACTTTCACATTGTGCACCAGGTCAGAGCCATCTTTCAGGTGTGGAGACCCGTCAGACAGAAAAACCACAAAACAAGTAGCAGATTTGTTGTTAAGATACTCACTCAAATTATACAAAATCTGGCATCAAGTTCATGCCTTCAAGCTGATCCAGCTCTGGATTTTGTCACCTCAGCAGGCCATGGAGCAATGTGGCTGTCAGCCAGGATTCAATGAGTTCACGTTGTTTGTCAGCTCAGGAGAAGCCTGAAAGAAAAAGTCGTGGAGATGATGTGTTGGCATCTAACCTTGTTCTGAAAATTGTTTGGCTGACAAGGCTGTGTGGGACATGACTGAAAGCAAATTCAGACTCTACAAAATTATTTAATTTCATGGATCTGACTAATTCATAAAAAAAAAACAAACAAACAAAAAAAAAAAAACCCAAACCAACACCAAAAAAACCACCAAAACCCAAATAAGTTTTATTAAGCTTTTTCTGACCAACTTTATCCATGCCTTATTCCCCTAGCTAGTCAGAAGCACTTTGTACAGATATTTTCTGGCTCAGCATGACATCTCCTGTCATTCTTCCCAACCTCACAAACACAGCTGGAAGTAAAGTAAGTAGGGAATACTGTTTTCCTATCCACATGTTCAGGAACATGATTCACAAGCAATCAAAGCAGAGTGGGAGCTAGGACTGATGAAATGGCAGCACCAGCAGTGTTCGTACAAATCCCGGCCACACAGATCCTTTTTATTTAAATTGCAGTAAACCCAGGCAAGTTTCTCGAGTTACCAGTTGACAAGGACTTGAGGTGCTAATTTCTGTTAAACATCCCTAATCACTGTCTCAATCAAACAGACCTTGCATTACCTTTCTAAAGTAAAAATGCCTCTTTTTTGTCTTCATTTAATCATTATTCACTGAGGCAAAGAACAGAGACTCAACTGAGTCATTG
The DNA here is from genome assembly GCA_013397565.1 of Ptilonorhynchus violaceus. NCBI lineage: Eukaryota > Metazoa > Chordata > Aves > Passeriformes > Ptilonorhynchidae > Ptilonorhynchus > Ptilonorhynchus violaceus. The sequence goes on along the minus strand of VZRJ01011940.1, from coordinate 23,462 downwards.
AGGCAGTTGCCTGCTGTCGTGGGTAACTGTGTAATTCGGGCTGATTCAGAGGTTTACCAAGCTCTTTACTTTAAAGTATTTTTGTTCATCCCTTGCAATTTTCATAGAATAGCTGTTCCAGAAGCTTATTGGTGAGTCTGTCTTCTCATTTCCAGTTGGAATCTACTGCTAGCAAATTTATGTATCCTTATAATTATTTGGTGCTAACATTCTTCTATACTGCTAATTACTCTTTTGTAATTTCTCTGCTGTTCATCACTATTATCACTCCTAGCAATGAAGCTAAAAAGAGTGGTTTATCTCCTCTTAGGTTCTGAGTTTGCTCTGCTAAACAATAAAAGGTTTTAAAATCTCTTATTGTTCGTGACGAGATTAAAGTAGGAAAGCATATAGAGATTTAATTTTCCGTATCATGTCAGAGCCTTCCTTTGCTCTTGCTCCAAAATGAAATCATCACTTCAGTAACTGGAATTACAATGTTCCCTTACATTTTGAAGCCCCTTTCTCGTACTAAAAACCAGCAAAACTGTATCATCAATGTGCCAGCCTTATGTGAGCTCTAGTCTGTTTCTGCCTAAAGCACCTCTGAAGACCATGTGGACCACTATTTGTCAAGCTGTTTAGCTACTGACAACTGGCAATCCAAGGCAGGGAAGTGTCACCAGTGACAGTCACACCCTTTTTCCCCTTGAAGCAAGTTTTTTCTTATGTGAGAGTCTTCTGAAGCCCTGTGTGCACTCTGTACAGGCTTCAGGGTGACTAAGGCCACTTTATTGGAAGTTTCACTGCCACCAATGGTCATTCCAGGTCTATACACAATCTCTGCGCCCCCTAGTCTGAGCTGGCCAAACCCATTAGTAGCTATATGTGAAACCATTCAGAACTGATATCTGAAGAAGAAATTATGCCATTCTTCATTTCCTCTCCTCTACTTGGCCATTAGGGCACCACTGTGGTTACTCAGTGCAATGAAGCCCCTGTGGTCCTAAAAGCACCAATTCACATGGGACACTTCATTTGCGTTCAAAGCAATGAGTACAAGTTGACAGCAGCTCACAAATGGCACTGAGCAGTTAAAAAGAAGATGGATTATCAGAGACCAGGAGGAAATCACAGTTTTCTTCAGTTTAACCTCAAACCTCAGTAAACAATCCAAGATGTCACACAGGAAAAACCTTGAGCATAAACAAGACACTGATGTGTCATGTCCCATATGTCATTATCCCATGCTATAGCTGTCCAGAATAGCTGTGCAGCTTGCTTGGACAAGAAGTAGACTGTGGATTCAGTGATTCATAAAGCAGAAGCTTTAGCCAGAACAAACTTTGTTCAGTGCTATTTTACAGTGCAGTTACTCTGCATTAATCACATATAATAGAAAATAGAAAATCAATTCCTATGAATAAATATAATCTCTCTTACAGGGGGTTTCATAGAGGTCCTGAGTTATTTCAGAAATCAGATTTCCTTTTGACTTTATGTCACACATCAACTGTGTTTCAAAAGGTCCCATTTCTTACAGCAATCAATCAGCAAATTTGTCAAGCAATATTGCAGCATTATGCCCATGGTATTAGTTTACCATTGTATTAACTTATTCATAACTGGGAAAGAAGGAACTTTCCATAACTGCACTAACAGCAAGCAGCAATTTCTCCCTGCTGCTTTGAAATATACACTGCTTATTATGCGAGATACAAAAATATTTTATTCTATTTTTATTTCTATATAAAGCTTTCACATTGCTTTTATGCACTTCTTTTGGTAACATTTGGTAGCTTTTAATAGCTAGAACAGTTGGCAGTACCACTGACAACATTTCTGCTGGCTTATTTCTCTTGAGCATTTTACTTGTGAGGAGGACATATGTGTGCCTTCCACAGCCCATGGTCTCCTGGGGAAACATTACCAGTCCTTTGAGAAACATGCCTCGCTGCCATCTCCTTTCCCACCAGACAGCATCCTGTTTGCTGTCACTCAGTCTGACACTACCTTTAGGAATCAAGATTACAGGGAATTATTTGCTGCCAAACCACCACAAGCAAGTTTGGTATGCCAAACAGCACCTGAAAGTTGTTGAAAATGTTCAAAAATTAAAATTTACTGAAACAAAATTAAAATTTACTGAAACAAATATGAGCTCATATCATGCATGTGTCTTAAGCCTATGCAGCTAAACAGTTTCCAAAACTTTGTACTGCTCATAATATTGAGTTGCATACCACATAAGATGCAATCTAACTCATAACTGAGTAAAGGAAATGAGACAAGATTTCTCATTCTGTGGAAAGAATTAGAGTAAGCAACAGCTTGGACTCACCTTTCCCATGGGTCTGCAGTTAAGCTTTTAAAAATACCAAGGAACAAAAACTTCAATATTCTGGTTTTTTCTGCATTCAGACAGTGCTTTTTTTCTGATCTTCATTCTCTTTGTAACTGAAGACTGATCTGGAATGCTTGACGGTGCTAGGGAGATATCCAGCATCTGTAATCTGAACAAAAAATTTAAAAGAATATAAACTAGTGAGACTAAAAGATGTGGACCATGCCACTTGGGAAGAATGGAAACGAGGGCTGCAAGCTACCCTCTTTGGAATATGCTACTGCATGCAAATGTGTTCCCAGATGCAGAAAAGGCATCCTTTTGCCTAAAATGAAGCAGAAATTCATAAGGAGAAATTAAAACTTACTCTAATTTCTGAATCATGTTTTGCATTCTTGGCTGATGGGAATATCCTTCAAATGTTCTAGAGATGATAGAAATGGTATTCACAGCTGTAGTTTTGGTAGCTAGACACAAATCCATCAGTTTTTCCCCTGAAAACAAATAGGAATGGTGAAAAAAGTCCAAACCGGTACAGATGAATAGATGGAAATTACATTCACTAGCTTGCCTGAAAAGCAAACAGAGTTTTCCTTTCCAAATGGTTTTCCTCAGCAATTCCATGTAAGTTCTCTTTCTTCCCTGGGAGAGCTGGTTACTCCTGAGGTTCAAGAGAGAATTCTATGGTATGATCCGTGTATGATAATAAGAGAGCAGAAGGATTGGACTATCTTTTCTACAGGAAAAGCGACTGGGAGTCCCTGGGAGAGAACTGGAACTGGCCATCCTGGAGGAGAGAAGGCCCGTGTGTACAGTGTGTACAAATACCTGAAGGGAGGGTGCGAAGAGGATGGAGCCAGTCTATTTTCAGTGGCACTCGGTGACAGGACAACAAGCAACAGGCACAAACTGAAACACAGGACATTCAACTTCAGAAAAAAATGCTTTGGTGTATTAAGATCCACCATGTTTGCAGTGATCTATAAAATACATCTAGACTAACCTTCGAGCTACATACAGGTCTTTTCACCTTTTGCCTCCATCTTACCCTATAAGTAGTCCTTGTAGGCATCCAGAGATCCTCCTGAATTACTGTGGATATCCCTTCTGTAGCTGGCTTAGAAGAGCACAGGTCACTAAAGGAGAGAATGAGGGGGGAAAAAACTGAGGGTTTTGATTTAAGGAAATGACAGAACTTAACTTTGGCTCATGCCACCATCAAATTGTGGAGCCAGACCAAGAGTTCATTTTTCTTCAGCTGTAGAGCACCACAGACAGTCATGCAAGTTGTTAAAAAACCCTCAGTTGCCTTTTTCTTGTATGCCTTGCAGGCACAGCTGGAGTTGGTATGGTTGGCAAATCTGTTTGTGAACCATTGGTCTCACTGAAGTCATGAAGTGGTCAAAATTCACTTGTTCAGCCATGGCCCTCCTGAGAGGGTGGTTTCTAAATCACCTCCTGCTCTCACAGTAATTATGATTCTGGAATCTATTGTTGAGGTACGACCAAGAAGAGAAATGGCATCCTTACTGCCAAATATCAGATTAGTTGAGTCTCTTCTTTGGTAGGAAGGAAAGACTGTGCCCGCCATCTGCCCAGATGAGGCCACCCTGCCTCTTGACTTGTAACACCACTCTGTACAGTCCCTAATCTTGTGCAAAACCACATCTCCTTTTAGGGAGTTGTTCCATCCAGTTGTTAGGCAGCAATCTGACTCACTGGTAAGAGGCAAGCTAGACACCAAACAAAGCTCTGCAAGTTTACCTTTCCTTGGAAAGCCTCTGGAAAACCAATGTACTCTTCCTCCCAGCCACATTTCTCTCACATGGGGTAAGACCTGGAGAAATGTACTTCTTTGTGGCCAGTCTTGGGAAGCACTTGCTTTCCTTCCAACTCCCAACCATTACAGGCAAAGCAGTCTGTGGCTGAGCTTCCTGGTAGCTTGGTTGGTTGATGTGACACATCAGTTGCCAAGTCTCCTTCATATACATTCGTAAGCAATTTGTGTCCTTGGCACTTCCCGCTCTTTAAGTCTGGTTGATCTCAAACCCAAAAGTGTCCCAAGTCCTGACCCTGCAAATACCAAATTACATTCCACCCAGTACTTTGCATCTTTCAGAAAACTCAACCAGAGAACTCCTATTCTTTGTTTCATGCTTCAGGCTCTGGGAAGGAGCTGTATTTCCTGCTACTTTCAGACTATGGTAAGGAAAGTAATTTCAGTAGTCTTCACTTCCACCTCCCCAGGGGAATTGTGACGGGACAGGGAAGTGCTGCTTTATTAAGAGAACACTTCTGAGCCTTCACTTTTCCCAGGACATTGGGTCCAGAGGCATAACAGATTTGCCTGCATCCCTATTGACAGCTTTTCACCCAGAGATAGTAATGGCCCCACTGCACAGAAATGGCACAGTTAGGGTAGAAAAAAATCTGTACTTATAAACACAATTGCACATTTTGCATATGAAAGTCCCATCATCCTATGTACAAACGGTGCAGGACCAGTGCAGGAGGTAATTTTAAAAACCCATCCCTTTCTATATATAACCATTGACATTATTTTCCTTAAGGGAGGATGTCCAATGCAGGAGTAAAGGGTATTGTGTGTCACTTCAATGTCTACATTCAGCTTTGAAGGTACTTCAGTGAGGTACTGACAAAAAGCCAGTGGTCTCTATAATAAATATTAAGTGAATAAAATAGGTTAGTTTTATGTAGTGACAGTCTCACAGAGCCAGGGCATGGTGTTAGGGAAACAGTAGCACTTACAAAAAAACCATCAGCTAAGATTTTCCTTGCTCTGGCTTTTCTGGAGCAGAATTTATTATTACTCTGCCTTGCTACAGAGAAAGGACTAGATATAGGTAGTGCCAAATTTCTATATTTGCTTAGAGGTTTGGTTCTAATACCCTAAAACTCAAAATGACCCAAGCATGAGAGAGGGAAAGCACAAGGTCTTCTGGAGTTCAGATTTTCAGAATCTACAGGAGGGCTCAGCTTCAATAATGGTCTATGGAAAATCATGTTTTACAGAATTTACATTTTTAATTCTCACACAGAAGGTGGCTCTGAGAGCTTGGACTCAGGACCATCTGCTTTTACAGTCAGCAGATTAATTTGTGGATATTCCACTTCAGATTCAGGGGTTTCAAAACTGGCTGAAAAACACAGAAACAAAGGGCTTGCCATTTTGGGAAAGATATACTCACATTGCCTTGGAAACAGAAGTTTGAAACTTTTAGAAGCAGCATGATTTCTTAGTTTTCAGGACAAAGCAGAGTGGTTAACAAAGGAGGATTATGTTTTTAAATTAAATATGGTGGGTTTATTATGTTATTGCCTGTTTGTTGTTTCTTTAACTTTTGAATTTCTCAGCATTTCAGAGCAAAAAAAAAACCAATCCGTTTCATACATTCAGTCACTGTTCTTTTCTCCTGCTTTTCTATAGCAAGGAAGGTGACCCAAGTAACATTCTTACATGGTCACATACAGTGTCACTGCCTTTTAAATGCAAGAGAGATTATTCCCCTCCTACTCTCCTCTACATAGCAGAACTTTCGTATATTTGATAACTTTAATGAAGAATAAGTATTCTTTCCTTTTGTAGTGCAAACCAGGACAACCGGTTGAGAGTCTTGAAATGTAACTGACTGAAATGTTCAAGGCCATGGTTATTTGAATACAGTATTTTTTTAGATTCTCTGAATGACTGTGCTGTAGTTTGTAGCTTTGGTGGCACATCAATTCTGTTTGAGGCAGCCGTTCATTTCCCTCTGCATGCAAATTGCAGAAGTTACTCTATTTCAAAAAGGGAAAGTTCCATATAAATGTCTAAGGGACTTCTGTAAGTTTCAGACTATATCTCTACTGATAATGTAACCATATACAGTAATGTATATGGTTAATATCCATATAGTATATGGATAATGTAACACCCACAGTATTGGGTGTTTTCCTATGAGCTGGAAAGACTTTTTTATTTTTCTTTCTATAAATGGATGACACAACATCCTAGATGAAGTTAGTAATCATGGGGGAAAGAAAATTTTCCATGACTGTTCTCTAACTAACAAAAATGTTCATCAGATTTAATGAAGCCAAAAGCAGTTTATAGCAGAGTTTATGTTATGGGATGTGACAGAAGTTGCACGGTAGTGAATTGCAAAAGTGCGAATTGGAGACTCTGCAACGTGAGGAGCATACCAGGCCATCAGTGCCAAGGAAAGAATAAAAGGCTAAGAAGCAAGTACTTTACTTATAGAAAAATTTCAGTTAGATATGCCTATGTAATCTCTATACTTTTATCTGTAAACGACCCACTACACCTTTGAATACTAGATATTATGACAGCTGAATGAATAGTTGGGGGAAATAAATATGACCACAGCAAAATCACTTTCATGTTTGCTTTCTTACAGTAAACTGCAGCTTCAGACTCCATTACCACAAAAGTTTGTGTAAAACCCAAATAGATGATAAAGAGCCTCTTGTGTTAGGTGCTATATAAATACAGTTTTTGTCAGCAGGGATCTTTACACAGAAGGGCTCAACTTCCATCAGCAGGATGGAGTGCTTTTGGGGAGAGGCTAAACATTTTGATAAATAAGAATATCAAGGAATCTTGTGAAGGAGAACAATGAAATCAATTTGAAATGAATTTTGTTGCCAAGTCCAGTACCTGTCATGTATGAGAACATGGATGAAATTAATTTTCAGAAGTCTGCACAAACCTGAAAGATATTATTTCATCATGCAGGTACCCAAATATACACATAATTCAAACATGAGTGTAACTGTTCACAAAGGCTTTGCTGCACCAGAAATTCATTTTCATAATTGAACTAGAGTATTGGCCTGAAGATTGCATTGCTGACACGGTTGGTGAAGGGTTAATTCAAATTTAAATATATCAAGTCACAAGAACATCACAACATTCAAGCTAGTTCTACATCAAATTGCTAATGTAAACATACCAAATATACTGATCATAAATTGTTTCTTCTTATCTTTGAAATTAATTTTATAATTCTAGACTAGTTAATGTACATGCCTAAATAAGCATGTGTTGTGTAGATTTATTGACTAGAGTTAGGGTTTGATTTACCATACAGTAAACAATCAGTTGTATTCTTAATTGGGGCAGTTTAGCAGAAGTCTCTTGATTTAGATGTCACAGCACTGTAGGGTGGTGAACTACAATTCCATGTTCAAGGAGATGGTGCAATGGTTTAACCGAGATTAAAACATTTACGTTCAGCTTGGTCCCACATTGTGATTCTAAGATCAGTATTGCTAAACAATGTCTGGTGTGTGTGCCTACATTGATCATCTAAGACTTGGGGGAAAAAATGTCCTGTTGTGGGTTTGGATTTTTTGTGCAGAAAAAATTAAAAGTTTAAAGTTTCCCTCTTTAAACAGACATACCTCCTTCAGTCCACAATTAGTTGTATGGATTGAAACACTTTGACATGTTTCTTCAAAATGCCCCCAGTGTGCCTATAAATCAGACAAATTACCAATTGTCTGCTGCTATTCATTCCTGTGCTTAGCAGGATTTGCAGTGGAGAAATTAATCTCAACACTCTAATAATGGGTGACATTTGTGTAAGAGCAGAATTTGGGAATTTCCACTGTGTCATCCTACTTACCTCCTCTCAGTAATAATCTCTGTACAGCACAGTGTTACAGAGTGTGTACTAAGTCTCTACAGAAAGGAATAGTGACTATTTATTTTGGATGTTACTACTAATTTTGTGCTCTAATCTCAGGTTTAACTATTTAAAAATAAACACATACATTTTGTTATCCCCAGGAATTACGAAATCATTACAAAAACAAGGTTAATATCAAGACAAAATCCTTCTGTAGAGCATTTCTTTTACCTCTTCATGTTCAGAATGTTTTAAGATTTCTGAAGAGTACAGAATATAGCTCATTTACTCTAACTTCACTTGTTACTAACATAATGAATTAACTCAAGTGGAAAACACAAGTGATGATCACTTGCATTACATACAAACTTTTTGTGAGTCTGAATATGTTTCCATGTGAATTAATATGTGAGAAAGAGAAATTAAGAACATTTCAGGACATGCTAGTGTTAGAGAACCATAACCCCCCTGACAAACAAAAGGGAAAAATCACACATACTCCTCTAAAACTGTTTCATTTTCCAACTCCATTATAGAAGCATTTTATATACAATCTAAAATTCTGGTGTCTCTACTATAAAATATGTTTCTTTTGCAGTTTTTTCTAATCACTACTACTATTACTGTATATATAATATATAATACATTGTGTATTTAATATATTAATATCATTTATTAATTTTTCTATAATAAAAATATATTCTGTATTTTGAAAGCCTGGCTCAACAATGATGATTTAATTCACTTTAGATATTTTTATGCATAATTTTTATTCAAATTTTATTGGCACAAAACACTTGACTGAAAAACACAAATTTGAAAAATATTCCCACACACTGTAGCAAGGAAAAAAGTGAAATCACTTAAATTTTCTTTCTTCCAAGCCCTGACACTTTTTTCAAAGATAATCAGATACTTTCAGTCTCAAATATTGGCAAAAATGTCTTTAGCCGTAAGATCTCAGAGACGGATTGATTTCTTTCCTGGTAAAAGTCAAGCCCAGTTACCAACTCCACATCCCGAACACGTGCAGAATGAGCCTGGACTCTTTCTTCTACCCATTCAGAAAGTGTCTTATTTTCCTGTCAAAACAAACAAGAACAACGTTGGAACACAAAAAAGGCCCTCTGTTGTTTGGTGGTGGTGTTAGGCAATTACCAGCGTTTGACAGACTAAAGGCCTCCAGCTGGTAAAACTTCTTTCAGGCTTTCCTAGGTATCTTTACAGCCTTGCTTTTAGGGATCTCATTTAAACAGAATCAAATGGATGTCTCCTTTCCTTCCCTCTCCACTTCCAAAGTGACAGTGAAGCAAAATTACGCTGAAATGGCAAGTATGACTTTTAACTACAAAATATATTTGAGTCATGTTTCAAACACACAAATAAGGATAGTTTTAGTTACAGTACAAATTAGCTGCAGTGCTCAGGCCAAACAAACAACGGGCACCTGACAACCCGAACAAATTCCTTACAGCAGCTCAGTCTTGATTGTTGGACAGCAATAATAGTAGCTGGTTAGATGGAGAAAACAATGGAAATGTAACCACTAATCAATTAAAAATGTTATTTTCAGTTCTTTTACTACAAGGGGGTTTTTTGCAAACAGATGGTAACTTGCTTTTCCATTAACAATATCTGCTTCTGGCACAAATGATCCATTAAATTTATGTTACTGCAAGACACGATGAACATAAAGTGCAAAGATATTTGGGGTTTATTGCTAAACTTTAGAAATGAAAGTCAATTTCTAAAGTATAAAGACTAATTCTTTCTAATTATTAGTCAACCCTCAACTACTAAAATGATCACTGTGAAGTTGTGGATTATCCACACTACAAATGAGGAGACACAGAAGTTCTTTCCAAGTAGCACAAACTTGCACCTGTCTGGAGTTATGAATTCAGAGTTATAAATAAACTAAAAACTGGCTGTGAGGGCCAGTTCAAGTCTGTGCAGCTGTACTTGTGTAGTACACACACTGAGTTAAGGAACCTCCTGCAACCCAGAGTTTGTGGAATAGACACTCAGCTGGCTCAACAATACATATTACACTCACATAATTTATTTTGTTTGCTACAAGGCATAAGATTTACACTGTCAGTGGTAAATATAGATTTTATTTAATTCAGGTGTGAATTTCAACTGCAGAATCATCCATCCAAATGCCTGCTGTATAATTTCTCATAGAGGTGGAACAAGTGATTGAAGGAATTTTCTAGTACACTGAAGGGAATAACATTCAAAGTCCTCTGATACCTCTGGAGTAAGTTTATCCTGCAGCCTTCCATGAAGGTATCTCTTCCCCCTGTTGCCTGTGCTGCTGTTCTCAGCCCTTCTCAGGTAACACCATTTCCAAGTCCTCCCATCAAACCTTCCTTTCCTCTTCCTTGCTTCCTATCAGCTCATTAGTTTCCAGCTACCTCTCCTGGAGCTCATTGCTCTTCCAGTGATTGCTTTAACTCTTGACTCACTCTCAACTCATGGGGAATGAGTCAATTTAACAGACTTCTAAACATTCTCCAGATGACTGGATTCCAATGACCATCGATTCACAAAGCTCATTGGCACACAGGAACACAGAACTATACTTACAGCACAGCTTTCAGTGTTGTCAGGTCGATGAGGAATGATAAAAGACAAAGCATCCAAGGACTCTGAACAGTTCAGTGGAGTATTGGCTTTGTTCTGGCAGCTAGTCAGAATCACGAAGTAATGGGTTGGAACAGGAATTTTTGTATTGTTTACATACCTACAAAACGAACATTAATTAAGGGATTTATTGAGATGAAGTATTAAAACCACTGATGCAATTAGCAATTTATAGAATTTATCTCAGCATAGATCTTTCAATACTATATGATTTAAATTTCTTTTATAATTGAAAAAATACCTGATGGGATAGGCAGCCTCACTATCTATTTCATGAACAGCCAAATATGCATGGATTACTCCGTTTGCTACAAGCAGTCCCACTGAAACAGGACTGCTTACATGGTCAATACTCTATTTTGCCAAAGCCAGAGACCTCTACATCTGGAAGAATCAGAGTAGAGCATCATATTTGCCCTTCATTATACTAAGAATTTCAACCACAGGAATTGGAGGAGAGTGATGAGAAAATTAACTTCTGACTTCTTGCCATTGAGAAATGCCAGAATGGTGACTTGTGGCTATGTGCTGTAGAAACCAGTTGAGGATACCCAGTTAAAAATGTCTTTGCTGCCCTTTTCTGACTATTCAGCAAACATGGTCACTTTTGTGTATAAACTGATAAGGAGCTGAATGCTTCCCAAGATTTCTGTACATCTTCAGTATTCAATAAAACACCATCACTGAAATTATTATACTGCTTCATATGACTGACTAACCACGATGAATAAAACATGGTCATTCCAAACTAGAGGCAGCAGCATGTGGTCAACTGGATATTACAGCATTCTGCTTGGAAGGAAGTTGTAGTCTCTCCTCCCTTCCACCCTCCTACTACGTGGCAGAGCTGATTTTCCCATTCTCAAACCATTTTTAACAGATGTGGTAAAGTCTAGCCTTGAATAAAACATCTCCAGTGACAGATTCAGCTGTGCAGATTTCCCAGCACCTTTCTACTTCATAAATGCCCTTACTGTCACAAGGCATTTTCCCTAATCTAAGGTGTTGTTCTAATTCTGTTTTTATTTCCTTCTGTCCTTTGTCACTAACATAAATAATTGGTCTTTATCTTCTATATGTACCTCAAACATGTCAGATGTGGAATTGAGCTGTGTGAGCCTAGCTATGCAAAGGTGCCTCTCAGGAATGCTACATTTTGCATGCCCAGTTACACCATTCAGTGAAGGGAAACACACAAATCTTATCTTTGATAAAATAAATCAGTTTGAGGCTACAGGAAGAAACAACAAACAGGTGAGTCAGTACAACATGAAAGTGGGAAAATTATGGTTAAGCATGTCTTCTGCAGACTTAAATGTTACATATTCTCCCAGCATTTCTGTTGCAGAGGCCCAAAATCTAAACTCTAGGCATAATCTTGGGAAACTAATCACTAGTCTGTATCTGTGCATGTGTATAGAGATAAACGTCACTGCAAAGCTTTCTTTCTCTTTGCTTGAACTTCAATTTCTACGACACTGTCTGTTTGCAACAGCATTTGCTGTTGTATGAGTAATAGTGGATGTAGGATTATAAAGAGAATACTCCATTCTCCATGACACTTGTTTCCTGTTCTTTTAAAATACTAGTTTGTTTGTGTGGAAACACAGAGGAAATCACATAGAGTTTGACTTCTGGCTTTTCCATGTACTTACTGCTTTATTTCATCAAGATTGTCAAAACGGCCATCATAATTGTAGTCGAACACTGGTCCACTGATAACATTTACCCCATTCCTTTCTCTAGCATACTTCTGTAGAAGCACATTATGGAAATAGTCCCATATGTCTGTCATAAAAAGGAAATAAAAGCAAAATGACTATAAATTCAAAGTAATTTTGCCACTAAAGAAGAATAGCATATTTGTGATTTTGCTATAGATTAACAATAAAAAGTTCAGAACTAAACTGCCTGTAAAATCAACCTGCAACGTGCCAATTAGTAGGAACTGACATAATGGTTTTGTGAGAGGAATATTCACCACCTGAGTGTTAGTTTAACTGTACAGAACTCATATCAAACATCGCTAGACAATTTGGCTTATTTCACAGATGGCAGAGAAAATACAATTTGTATTTGAGAAAATACAATTTGTAGGATATAAGCTAGTGAGACTACTCAAATATTTACAACTAGCATGGCAAAAAAACCAGATGGGTTCAGGGAATTTAGGGCATCTCCTATTGACTTCCCTCGAACTCTTGTCGTTTTCCTTGAAAGATTAAAGACACTTAGGTCTTCTGGATTTCGCTTTTTTATATGACATGAGTGAATGAATAGATGAGGTCTGAACATATTAGAAAGGTAGTTACATCACTGGGTTTTTTCCAGCTTTTTCCTTACACAATTCCTCTTTTTATCCATTTTCTAAGAAAATGAGCCTCGGCCTAAGAGTAAAACAGGATCATAGGCAGTTGTAGAAAATTTCTTATCAGTGATTACAAACAAATGAGAGGGAGGCTGGATGGGGCGAGTTAATGTAGCTTACCACACTTGTATAATAAAAACATCTATTACAGAAATAATATTCCAAGATTAATATTGTCTGGGTCTTCTCTCCAGATTTTGCAAAAAGAAAAAGAGCCATTTTCATTCACCTTGAGCATTTTCCCGAGTGCAATTTTTATGAGAGTTTCATAGCTAGCATGTTTTGTTAGGACAGCACACAGGAAGTGGAGACCAAATTCAAAAGTGAACAGGTAAGCAGAGATAAGCAGAGATCTGATAGGACTATACACAGAAAAAAAAAAGCATATAAAAGTGTTTTAAATTTTCAAATATCTACTTTTAAAAAGTTTTAAGTATATTTTCACAACGTCTGGATATATAGCAGGCCATGTGTTGATGTTTTAAGTCCTTGTGATAGCTTTATCAAATCCAGAACCATAATTACAGGAAATTAATCATAATTAATCAAAATTTTGCAACGTACCTCTGAAAGCCCTATACATGGGAACAACATTGCTGGTGAGTAAGGCATCATACTGTTCAAGATCAGATGAATTGAAGTCTATATAAAAAGACCAAAATATAAATGAATGGAATACTATACAAAGACAAATTGATTCATACGTCACTATAAATTGTAGGTACATGTAATTCAATTACATTTTACATTTGGGCATGAGTGTATGATCCTACTGCAAACGTATCTCCAAATTTGTTTGTACAATCTGTTCAATAAATAATAATTATCCAATTTGAAAATAGGAAATTAGTAGTTATGCAGAGGAAGGAGGACAGCCCTTCCTTCCAATCCTTTACATCTTTCCAGCCAGTTTTCATCACATTCAAGTTGTTTTATTTTTAAAAAAAATCTTAGATGTTCTAAATCAAAAATATTTAGATAGAAGTAGCAGCTGCCCTGCTTTTGGTCAGTCTACAAACACTGGAAACCTTTTTCTGCCCAACATGCTGATCCAAAGAAGTTTGTTTTGGTGTTTGGGTATATGTTTAAACATAAACCCACATCCAGCTGATTAAGACTTTCTAAGGTCTCTCTATAAAAAGAAGCATGCTCACTGGGAGGATAGAGGAAACTGGGGGTGAATGTCAGTCCTTCTGGGTAGTCAGAACAATTTTGGCTCTGAGCAACAGGGATTCTAACATCAGGCCGCAGACAGTCTGAAACAGTGGGAGGAAGAGGAGATGTGTTTTCCTGTGAAAAGGAAAAAAAAAGTATTACACCCACAGCTGTGGCTAACCCAACGCTTTGTATGGTTTTAACTTTCTAGAATGGACTTCATTGAATCTTTTCCTATTTTCATAGTGAATCAGGTCAATGCAAGTAATGGACACTAATGTTTTCTGGGTAGTGTTTTTCTTCTACTTTTTTTTAGGTAATTCGGGGAAATCCTTATGCACCATGTAAAATTGTAGCAGCAAAATAAGGTTATACCTTAGGCAAAAACAGAATACACATTTGACTCATTCGTCACTTTTACATATTTCTGGAAATACAAACTCGATGTCACATCCTCCTGGAAAGCAGCTAGTATATAAAAATGACACTATCACCTCATCTTGGCGTCTGAGGATGCTGTCTCTGTAATAATCTGTGCTGCTAAAGAGTTACAGCTAAAGAAATCCATAGTACATTTAGTACATTTTACTGGCTTCACTAACTTCACCAAAACAAGGCCAAAAGTGATTCTGATGAGTATAATTGTTTCTATAACCTTCACTTTTTTTTCTATAACCTTTTCTACAACCTTTTTCATAATTTTACAATAACATTAACTGTATCTTTTGAATATGCTTTTCTCTGTTTAATTCTTTCTTTTCATCCTCATTTACATGTAACTTATTTTCATTTTGGTAGGAATGGAACATATTTTACTTTATACCTTTATAAACAGTACTTAAACATCTAATTTGATTTTCAGTACATTGTTTATTTTGATCAGTTAAAACCAAGCAGAAATAAGGAACTGGAAGGTTCTTCTTGTGGCTCTTTGTAATCCTTGATTTAATTTCTTTAGTTACTTTTATCAGAATTCAAGAAGATGCCATATTATGGTCAGATTGTATATTAATGGAAAACATATATACTACATGGAATGAAATGTAAAAGACAAAAGTCTTCCTTTGACACCTGAGCAGATCATGTGTCATTGTCAAGCAAATGTAAATCCCAGTACAGATCTGACATCCAATTCATTTGAGCAATTTGTTCTTTCTGGTGTCTAAACCAATAAGGCAGGTTTGATGGATCAGAATCACTGAAGAAACTATTATTTTAAACTTAATAATTAAGCTGTGATACTCAGCAACATCTTCAACTTTTTATGGTCTCTGAAGCGAAACCTGAATCAAAGTAACAAAGGTCTGAGTAAACATGCCAAAGACTGTTCTGAGGAGAACTTCATCCTTCTCACTAAATACCATAGTCACACCTAATGTTATCCAAATACAGCAGGGAATCTCTTTTTGACCTATATAATCTGGGTTATTAGTAGCATTCACATTTTCTCCAAACTGAAGTGATGAGCACACCACTGAACTTTCTCAATATTTCTCATTTCTTGAAGCTAACTATATGAGCTATCAGCTCTCATCCAAATGTCAAGGCAAGCGGACAGTGTCTTAGAGCTGCCTGTCCATCACATATGTAATACACCATACAACCAGTGTTTTAATGAACACTTTCATACATTTAGGAGATGAAGGCTGTTCATGTCTATTTCCATTGGTCATCATATGAGAAAATTCTCCAGCTGAAGAAATGAGAACTCATAATGAGCCTACAAACCCTCAAAATACTGAAAAAGCAACCATTCAGGAATATTTCAGTTTGTTTTTTCAAGGATCTGAAAGTCAGCAAGTAAACAGATCAAAAGGTGTCAAGAGATGAGAATGGCCATATCTGTGTCACCTTGTAGTACAAGATCAACTACTAATGCAACCTGAGATTGAAAGTGTATTGCTAATGTTCAGTGAACTAATAAATTCACTCTGCTACAACCTCTCTTCATTTACTTTCCTGAAAATAGAGGAATAAATTATTTCTAAACAGATCATAAAGAAGCTGAAAGTGCTTATTTATTAAGAAATGAGATTTTCACAGCAGCAGCCACTACCTCAAAACTTCTGAATCAAAAGAAAGTAACATTCATCACCAATTCAATACCTTTGGCTCCTTCTATTTCAGGTCAAAGAATCATGATGTCTCCTGAACAAAGCAGTTAAAACTGAAAAATAGCTATGCCTATCACATAATGAATTATCCTTTTTAATGCAGGTTATTGTTTTTTGATGAACCAGTAATGTTAAGAAGCATGAGTTATTTGCATTATGTGACAGAATTTAAGCATCTGCTATGGTCTGTCAGGTCAAATTCAACCCCCTTCAGGAGTGCCTATCTTTTTGCAAGAAAATGTCCCTTCCTCCCTGACAGATGAATATAAAACCTCCAGAAAACAAATGTCCTTCAATCTTAAATTTTCCTTATTCCTGAGAATACTAAGTAACCAAAACACTATCTGACATCATTTATTTAAGATCTGCAACTGTATGTTATTCATCCAGTTTCAAAACCTCCAAATCACGCAAAACCAGTAAAACTCCAGCCTGCATTACCTAGTTTACTGTTTAAGACCTTCTTTATAGCTACTCAGTGACAAGATATATGTCATCTTACAAATTGTGTGAAGCACTGCACAGGCTTCATCCACACATAAATAACCCAGGATGCAATAAAAATTCTGTAGAAAGTGCAATTTTCTGTCTTTCCCAAGTATTGTAGCCAAAGCTTACAATCAAAGGCATTAGCTCTATCCCTCTGTCCTTCCACTGGTGTTATAATTTATAAAGCCTATTTCTCTCGATTAGCATGTGTTGTAAGAAAAAATCATAATGTCAGCTTACTGTGTAAAGTAAGCCAGTGTGTGAGCTCTTACACTTAGAGCCTTTCACTGTTGTGTCTTTGACACGGTTACAGATGGAATTTATTCATTTCTATCTATAGAAAACATACATCATTCTATTAGAGTCTGCTGTGACCTATACCCTCCAATACTTCAGTCTCAATCATTCACTGCTTCCCACAATGTTGCATAAATTGCTATAAGAAACTCCTGCAAATATGTATTTCTCTTAATTTAATTGTTAAATTGAGCAAGAACTTTATACACTTCCAGTATCTGAAGGGGGCCTACAGGAAAGCTGGAGAGGGACTCTGTCAGGAACTGTAGTGGTAGGACAAGGAGTAATGGGTACAAACTGAAAGAGGGGAAATTTAGGTTAGATATTAGGAAGAAATTTTTTACTGTGAGGGTGGTGAGACACCGGAACAGGTTTGCCCAGGGAAGTTGTGGATGCCCCAACCCTGGCAGTGTTCAAAGCCAGGCTGGATAAGGCCTTGAGCAACCTGTCTAGTGGGAGGTGTCCCTGCCCATGGCAGGGTCAGGTTGGGACTAGATGATCTTTAAGGTCCATTCCAACCCCTTAACATTCTATGATTCTTTGCTAACTGAAAATTTGTTTTTCAACAAAGGAAAATGTCTGAAAAGTAATTTGGGTTTTTGAGCTTTTTGCCATTACTGCTGAAATATCAAAAAGACTGCAGCTCTGGTGGGACATTTTAATCTTTTTAAAGCAAAATCAGAAAAAAAAAATGCCCACAATTAACTAGTTTTCATTTGGGTAATGCACTTTCATAGCAAGGCATAAGGACAGATCTTCAAATGTTAAGTATAAACAATCCTTGTTGAAATCGACATTTGTTTAAATGACTTTTAGCCTTCTTAGGATTGGATTCATGATTCTTCAACCAGATAGTGAAAAATCAGTAGAAAGTATGGAGTGAAACTTTCCGAAATACTAACATTTTAGCAGCATACATTTGATTAAAATAATTTCCCCATATTTGCACTGATAAAATAAGAAATCATGTAGACATCAATAACAGTCCTCTTCAGACAGAGGAATCAATGTAGGAACTATTTCCTCAAGGCAGCTCAGAAAAAGGGTCAAATTATAAGGGCATTGTAAGCCCATGAATGTCCATTAGTTTACTGACCCCGAAAACTCAAACAATTTATTCCGGAGCCACATACCCTTGAACACTTGGAGGTTCATTCAACTATAATTAGGTTTTTCAGAAATTATATCATGTAACAGACAGCAAAGAACATATAGAAATATGCATTAGTACAAACTGTCTTGTAGAGTTGCACAAAGCATATTTAATAGGAAAAAGATCATGGTACTCATAGGAAAGCTTAAAACTTCTGATTTGGGAAATCACAGCCTGCTTTTCCTCAGGAAGGGACAGGCAAGGTGGAGCACTGTCTTGACAGCATATGCCTTTTACAGAACAGGCTTAATAGAACCAGCTTACCAGCAGCTCTATTCTCCTATATCTTTTGTGTCCCTAACAAATTGTCATTCCTACTTTTTTAAACTATATTTTAACATAGCTGAAATTAAATGGTATCAAAGACACTTTTTCTTTTTCAGACACAAGAGCCCTAGTCATATGATATCCACCAGTCCTTAAACAGGGTTTCTGATGAATGGACCACATTTTTAACCCATTAGATCACATATTTAAGAGTAGTACAGATATTTGATAACCTACAGGCTTATTCACAGTGTATGCAGTCCACAGTGGCATCCAGATGTCATAGCTGTATCCACTCACATACTGATGATGGGAAAGGAGGCAGTAGACATTATTCGTCTGAAGAACTTTGGGTCTCCCATATGGCAAATGATACGAGCTTGCCTTCTTTACTAAAATTTAAATAATAATTATTGATTTATTCTTCTATAACATTTTGGATGGCACAAGGGGTTAAGAGAGCAGACGAAAATTGTTAATTAAAACTTTAAAAAATACAAATAAAACCAACAACAAATCTGGTCGTGTTTCTTTAAGCTTTTTGCTTATAAATAGAATAAAAAATGTAGGAAATAGTTTTCATATTATGTTTAATGTACAAAAGTCAATATAATATATCAGATTTACAAATTCTTGTTTCTTTGACATTTCACACTGATGTCAATATTTTGAACTTACCTTGCCAGTGGAGTGAAATTTACATCTTGTTTGACTAGGAAGTATTACAATGTTTCCTAAAATTTCCAGAAACCCCATTAAAAAAAGCACAAAGAAATATCTACAGGAATTTTTGATCAGGGAAAGGCAAAGTTATGGATACAAGGTAAGGAATAAGAACTAAGACACATAGCCTGACAGTGCTCAGATTTTCTCCAAGACCATTGAAACCTGTATGGTTTTTTCCAAAGTTTTAATGGAGTTCAGATCCTATTCCTATACATACATGTTGCTATAACAGAGTCCCTTAGCATTTTTTAAAGAAATGCAAAGGAAAAATTAAAAAAAAATTATGCTTCTCACCTGGTTTTCCTACTTCATTTTCAATTGTAATTAACATTGCAAAAATTCCCACTGAAGCTAATGATATAAAATATAAACCAGGTGTAGATTTAAAATACTGCTGCCCTTTTCATTTTTTGCTACTTACTTTCTTCCGTGGTGAGATTTAACCTCTCGTTTAGTTGTATTTCTTGTGACACATTTGAGATCTGTAAAATATAAGACAATCATTTGGAATGAATCTATAGTTCAGAAAAAACAAAGAAAGCAGAACACTCTTGACAGAGATGATTAAAAGATGCCAGAAATCTGTTTACTTGTATGCATGTGCATCCCAGGTCATTTTCAGAAGTCAGACTGGAAACTGGACATGAAGAGGGAGATGAGACTTCTCTTGGATGTGAAGGATTGTAAACAGGTTTTTTTAAGAGGTGATTCAAGCTGCCATGTGTTCCATTGTTTTGTGCTGGTGATATATTCAGCAAATCTGTTGAAACATTTGAAATTCATAAATGTATTTTAAGACTAAAATAGTATTTTAAAAACTCATTCTCTTTCCAATTCTACATATTTGTCATTCATTTTAAATGTAGAAGAAATAGGTTATTCCATTATTTAAACTATTATAGTAACTACTCCCACCAACCTGCAATTTTCTAGGTCTGAAGGTTCTTTGCTACCTTACACTGCATCAAGATTTAGTAATTATACTTTTGAGTACTGTTGGTACAGTTTTATACATTGTCAAAACATTCACAAGATTAGATAGTTTAATGCAAGTATAAACGTTATTGCAAGTGCATCACATTGTGAAGCATAGTAGCCTATTGCATTTTTGTGTAATGCTTTAATTCGTACTATCTGAGGCACATCCTTCCTAATCGCTCACTGCTGGGATTGCAATGGTCCATCCTAAGTTATGAGCAAGAGCAGTTACTCTCTACAAGATTCTTGTCCACAATTTCACAGGCATCAATTCGACAGAAAACCCACATGGCAAGTGTGGTTCTCTCTGATTCTTTAGTGGAATTCTTCTGCAGTCAGAAAAAACCTTCAAAGCAGAACAACTTCTGGCAGTTAATCTCTCAGCACTGTAAAGAAGGCCTAAGAGCATGGCTTCAGTGTTTTGTTTTTGAATGAATTCACTCAACTTTTATCTACACTCCTCTTAGCTCTTACAGCACTGGTATTTGAAAACACTAGTATCATCTAAAGTACTGGATTGTATCTACTCACCACACATAAGGTTGTAAAGCTCAATGTTTTCAAAGCCATCCACTTCTGTCTTCTCTTTGAAGCCTGGGCCATGTGCTAAGAATATAGCCTAGATTGTAATAGTAATAACAAAAAAAATAGGTTATCGAAAGGAATCCATATTCAAAACCAAGTCAGTTGCACTTTATGAAAACTGGGACAATGGGAAAAAATATAGTCTTTTCACTGTCAAAAAAGCTAAAAATACAGGATTATTCTGGTAAAGAAGGCAAATTTCTACCATTGCACATAATTTGAAGAAAATTGCAAACCAGAAATTCATTTAGCAGGATATTTTATACTATATAATGAATCTTATTTGGTTTTGGGGTGTTTTTTTAATACCTGTTTGTCCTGGAGTGATCTAGTCTACTCCATGATCCTCTGCTTATCCCAAAAAATTGTTATTGTTTTCTCTTTCTGCAATCCCCCCGCCCTTCCCAGCTTGGGGATATCATGTGAGCCCAGCTGGGATCCTGGTTGAGGCAGGGCCGGGAATTGCTCTCCATCCCCATCCACAAGATGATCCACGACCTGGAGAGCCAAGGGGTGGTCAGCAAAGCCCACTCACCCTTCAACAGTCCCATCTGGCCTGTGCGCAAGTCTGATGGGGAATGGAGACTGACAGTGGACTATCGTGGCTTGAATGAAGTTCCCCTACCACTGAGTGCTGCCGTGCTGAACATGCTGGAGCTCCAGTATGAGCTGGAGTCCAAGGCAGAGAAGTGGCATGCGACCATTGACATTGCCAATGCATTTTTCTCTATTCCATTGGCAGCAGAGTGTAGGCCCCAGTTCATCTTCACCTGGAGGGGCATGCAGTACACCTGGAACCGATTGCCCCAGGGGTGGAAGCACAGCCCCACCATCTGCCATAGGCTGATCCAGGCTGCACTGGGAAAGGGTGAGGCTCCAGCACATTTGCAGTATATAGAAGACATCATTGTGTGGGGGAACACAGCAATGGAGTGTCTGAGAAAGGAGAAAAAATCAACCAGATTCTCCTGCAAGCTGGCTTTGCAATGAAAAAGAGTAAAATAAAGGCCCCTGCCCAAGAGATCCAGTTCCTGGGAGTGAAATGACAAGATGGACGGTGTCAGATACCCACCGAAGCCATAAACAAGATCACAGTGATGTCTCCACCGACCAGCAAGAAGGAAACACAAGCTTTCCTCAGTGCCGTAGGCTTCTGGAGAATGCACATTCCTGAGTACAGCCAGATTGTGTACACCCTCTCTACCTGCTGATCCGCAAGAAGAACAATTTCCACTGGGGCCCTGAACAGCAGCAGGCCTTCGCCCAGATCAAGCAAGAGATTGCTCATGCGGTAGCCCTTGGCCCAGTCAGGACAGGGCTGTGTGCTGTACTCTGCAGCCAGGAACAATGTCTTTCCTAGAGCCTTTGGCAGAAGGTACCTGGTGAGACTCAAGGCCAACCATTGTGGGGGTGAACCGAAAATGGAAAGCAGCTGTATGGAGCCCCACACGACAAGCTGCAGAAGCTACTGAAGGAGAAGGTGAATCAAGTCAGTTTGCAGAGCTCCAAGCCATCCAGTTGGCCTTGGACATTGCTGAACGAGAGAAGTGGTCAAAGCTCTACCTTTACACTGACTCATGGCTGGTAGCCAATGCTCTGTGGGGGTGGCTGGAAAGGTTGAAAAAGGCCAACTGGCTGCATAGATGAAAACCAATCTGGGCTGCTGGGGAATGGCAAGACATTGCCACCGGGGTAGAGAAACTGACTGTGAAAGTCCCCCACGTGAATGCCCATGTGCCCAAGAATCAGGCTAATGAGGAGCACCACAACAACGAACAGGTGGATCAGGCTGCAAAAATCGAGGTGTCACAGACTGATTTGGATTGGCAACATAAAGGGGATTTATTCCTAGCCCGATGGGCCCACGATGCCTCAGGTCATCAAGGCAGAGATGCCACCTCTAAGTGGGCATGAGACCGGGGGGTGGATTTGACTATGGACAGTATTTCCCAGGTAAACCACAGCTGTGAGACGTGCACTGCGATCAAGCAGGCCAAGCGGGTGAAACCCTTGTGGTATGGTGGGAGGTGGTCCAAATATAAGTATGGGGAGGCCTTGCAGATTGATTATATCACACTGCAACAAACTTGCCAAGGCAAGCGTTATGTGCTCACAATGGTGGAAGCAACCACTGGATGGCTGGAGACCTACCCTGTGCCTCACGCTACTGCCCGGAACACCATCCTGGGCCTTGAAAAGCAAGTCCTGTGGAGGCATGGTACCCCTGAGAGAACTGAGTCTGACAAGGGGACTCATTTCAGGAACAGCCTTATAAACACCTGGGCTAGGGAACACGGTATTGCGTGGGTGTACCATATCCCTTACCATGCATCAGCTACCGGGAAAGTTGAGCGGTGCAATGGACTGTTAAAAACCACCTTGACGGCACTGGGAGGGGGGAGCTTCAAAAATTGGGAGCTGCATTTAGCAAAGGCCACCTGGCTGGTCAACACCTGAGGCTCCACTAACTGACCTGGCCCTGCCCAATCCAAACACCTCCGTACAGCAGACGGAGACAAGGTTTCAGTGGTATATATGAGGGGTACGTTAGGAAAGACTGTTTGAATCAATTCTGCCTCGAGCAAAGACAAACCCATCCATAGGGTTATTTTTGCTCACGGAACAGGTTGCACCTGGTGGTTAATGCAGAGGGACGCGGAAACAGGACTGAGGTACAGGTCCCCTGTACCTCAGGGGGCTTTGATTT